>JADLZK010008021.1:0-542418 GCA_015847255.1 Hyparrhenia diplandra | reverse complement strand
TACTTAAGCTTTATCTAAAGTTTGCCTTGTTCATAAATAAAGAATAAAACATGAGTTTCAACCTTACATGATCCAACTTCATTAGCTCAATATGTTTTGCTTCTTAAGTTGTTCCTATCACCATTCTTTTGATCTCTTAGTCTTCATCTTGTAAGCGAATTTTTGCTTACCTTGTTTTGGAAGAACATAATTATAATTAGATAAGAAAATCCTTCTAAGAGTCAATGAGCTTGATTTGATCTCATCAAATGTTTTAATCACAAACAATCATGCTCAATCATCTAATCTTGTCACCTAAGTTAGGTTTAAGAAAAGTGTATAAATCAACTCTATTTTGTTTGTTGTGCTTGTGGATAGAGGAGAATGAATGAAGTTTTGGTTACGTTGGTGTTTTCCCACCAACGAGCCCATGCACTTGATCACTACCATGACTTTGCAAGCAGGATACACTTTGAGCAAGATGGTGGAGAAGCTTATGTTGACGTTTCTTAACGCACACGTATAAATCCGCAGCGCCGCGAATTGTCGTTGTAGCTTTCACTGAAATATTCAGTGGTATCGTATTTTCCACAGGAACGATTGCGCTCTAATCTTTGAGCAGGGTCACCCTAGGATAACTATGGATAGCGACGTATCTTTATGGGCTTAGGTTTTTGCGGGGATTTCTTGGTCATTTATGTCCTCACTTCGGGCACCCAAGAATCGCCCAAACCGGGATGGAGACCGGCATTTAGCACCGCGCCACACCCGCACGTGGGGGATTACAAGGGACCGGACAAGGCCGGGCCACAACCCAACCAGCCGCCTACCCCCTCAACCGTGGGATGCGCCACAATAGATAGAAAACCCTTAGTCTAGACACCACATCTACACTAGTGATTATTACTTCCGGGCGTGTCGACAAGGCTTACCCGTCCCCCGGGGTCCTTCTACCGAGCACCGCCCGAAGGAAACGACTATCAATCCCGTAATTCTTTAACAAACTAGATAATATTCTTGAAGAACAATAAGCCAAAAGATAATCACAAGCTTTCTCACCAAAGTGTAAGTAGCTTGTAGAGGTATAAGCGGCGGGTACCGACAACTCCCAAGACTCCGACTTCCTAGGAGCCAGCACACACTAGGAGCGGACCGACAACTCAATTAGAAGGAACCAAATTTCCTTCTAGCCTTTCCTCTCTTACTCTCCATAAGAACTAAGAGGAGGAAGAAGAATGGAACTCTCTCCTCTCTATTACATTGTTGTTGACACTTGTTATCATATGAATTTATTAATCAAATAAACATGAGAAAGGGGTATAAATCATAATAACAACCTAGAATAGGTGTCACTAACATATTTCCACCGTTTTGGTAAAGTTGTGAATTGCGAGGGACTAAACAGAAAAACACCAGAATTCGCGAGCCGTGCGACTACTACGCGACGAACGCAATCCAACTCCGAGAAAGACCCTAGAAGGCTCGGACTAATCCCCGACGTGATCAAGACTTAACACCCAAGAAATAGGAGTCCGTAAGGTTCGAGAAGGCACCGGTCCCGGGACCCATGAAGTGGGCCCCCGCTTGGGCCGCCGGCCTGACTTTGGGCCGCGCGCCTCCCCCTCCGCCACGTCAGCCCCGCCTCCGTGCTTCCTCAACCCGACTCACGAGACGCAATCTAATCCACCCGTTTAATGTCGGTTTGATCCGAGGGCGTCGGTGGGATCACGAGATGTATCTAGGTCAAACCCCGGCACCTCCTTCGGACTATATAAGGAGACCCCTAGACCCTCCTTTCGGATCATCAAGTTCCCAATCAAGTTCTCAAGTCATCACGCTTCAAGATCCAAGTCATCAATCCCACGCCTAGAAACACCGCTTTAGGAAGAGTAGCAATCAAGATTAGATCTAGTAGGAAGGGAGAAATCCGCTCTCGATCGTCGGAGGCCGGCTCAAGATCGCCTCGTTCTTGTAAGTTCTTCATTGTAAGTAGTCTTCAAGTTCCGCATAATGTTCTTAATATGAATATCTTGATCATGTTTATATTCGAGATTATTTGTTCTAGTATTTACTTTGATTACACGTTTAGCATAGTTGAATTACTTTTATGTTCATGCATGGATTCGTATAGCGCTCATCTATTAATATTACAGGTGAGTGGTAGAGACGATGTAATCGTGGTGATTAGATCTTATTTGCTGCGTTTGCACCCTATGTACCGGTCTTGTAGATCGTGGTGGTGACAAAGACCATTGAGTCCTTTTGCAATCCATCCCCGTATGTAGGACTAGCGGATGATATTATTCGGGTTGTTCTAAGTTTCGCCTTAGTCTTCACGCATTCTCGTCCTCATGTGTGGATTTAATTAGTCTTTCTTCGATGATTGTTAGATGTATTGCACTAATCGTAGATCCTAACTTATAGTTTAGAGTTACATATTGGAGTTTCTAATGCTAGCTAGCCTATGAATTGCTATCGTCCCTTTGTTTGACACTTTCCATGTTGCACACCTAGATATGACTTGGTTGAATCTATTTATCGAACTTTTATCATTATCTTTATCGTGAACTTTGATCCCTGTTTAAGTAATTGATAAACTTAATACTTAAGCTTTGCTTACGAGAGATGATTAATGTTTAGATACACACATGCATAGTTAATTCGGATAATAGACTTCTTTCCCCTGTGGTAGAATATAAATTCAATACCTGGTTCTTACTCCTCGGTTAAAATGCTACAATGGTATATTCATATCCGTAAACTATGATACCAGTTATAATTGTTTATTTACTTATTGAGAAGTTTATCAAGGCATAGTACGAATATTTTATTCCTTGCATATTAGTAGTTTAACTATAGGGATGACAACCTTTTCGGATATGCTATGAACTGCAATGAATTATTCTTTTAGTTTTATCCGACGCAACATCCGATATTTATTTTTTGACGCCATTGCTAGTGATAGGTTTATATCTGTTTCTAGTTAGTGACGTTAGAAATACCAACAAGCATTTTTGGCGCCGTTGCTTGGAAAGAAAGTCTTTATCCCAAGAAAATATAAATATAGGAATAACTTGCATGCATCTCTCTCACGCATGGTAGAGTACTAAATTTATCGCTAATTGCTTAAACAGGTTTACCCTTGTTATTATTCTTTCTATCTATTTCAGGGTAATGTATGAATAGGAATCTTCCCGAAAACTTAGTTTCCGATCCGAAAAACTCTTGAAGCGAGCAAGATCCAAGTTGAAGTCTCACCCAAAATCGCCGCCTCGGAAGACTCCTCCACCGTCTTGCGGCTTAACACCCGTGTTCGAAGTAATGGCGAACAAGACCCTCTACGAGTACTCTGCAGACCGACTCACGGCCAACATCCGTGATGGGCCGACAAATCGATGTGGGAGACAAAGCTTTGGAGCTCAAGCCTGCACTCATCAACATGGTACAAGCTAGCCAATTGCGTGGAAAAGCCCATGAAGATGCCAATGCTCACCTACAAAACTTCCTAGAGATGCAGGCACCTTCACCATCAAAAGATGTCTCAAGTGATGCAATCCTACTTCGCCTACATTCCCATTCTCACTCTTGGGACGAGCGAAAAGTGGTTCTACGCCAACAAAAGCAAACTCACTACTTGGACACTTTGCTCTACCATGCCTTCCCGGCAAAGTTCTTCCCTATAGGCAAAACCAACGCCTTACGGGGAAAATCTCCAGTTTCCAAAGACCAACACGATTTAATCCGTTCGCAGGCGTGGGAGCGCTTCTAAGACTACATCACCAATGCCCACACCATGGAATGGAGAACTCGCTACTCATGCAGACCTTCTACCACGGGCTCAATAACAACACCCGTGAGACCATGGACGCCGCCTGCCGGAGGTGCTTTCGTCCCTTACACCGAATCAAGCTACTGACCTTGTGGAGAAGATGGCGTCAAACCAAGCCTGGAATGAGGACCGTCAACCCCGCAAGAGAGAGAGGGGAATGCACCAGCTGAAAGAGGTAGACATACTATCTGCCAAAATGGACCTAATCATGAAGAAGCTTGAAGACAAAGCTCCCGAGAAGAAGGAAGTCATGCAACTCTTCGATTCCCCGCATGACGGTGAAGAATGCGGCAACATCGACATTCGGGCAGCCAATGTCCCGAGCTGGAAGAGGGGCGTGAACTACATCAACAACAACCATTATCGCCCCCGAATCAAGGATGGAATCAACAGAGACCCAACTACCAAGGTAACTACTCGGGTAACTATCAAGATAATAACTCTTTCAATAATTTCCCACCTTTAAGAGAGTTAGTACAAAACCAAGGTAGACTTATAGATAATCTAAGAAGTTAGCTTCCAATGATAAAATGCTAGAAACTATTAGTGCTAAAATGGAAAGCTTTTCTTACGCAATAAAGAACCAAAGATAGCTTCAATAAAATGATAGAATCTCAATTATCTCACCGGCTTTATCTACTCCTATGCCTAACCCAGTAAGATTCGGGCCAGCCGGAAGAATTAGAATCTGCAAATCTTGTCGATGTTTACTATGCGGTATTCGGACTAAGGATGCACAAGAAGGACCGAAGTGGACTGACCGGGGCATGCCCGCCAAGAAAGGAGATCCAGGGGAGACCGGTCATCACCATCAAGATCGGCGCCCGCACCTCGACGCCGCTCTGCGACTTTGGCTCAAGTGTTAACATTATGCCTAAGGTAAGCCTTGAGCCAGTTCAAATTTATTATACACAACCATGTGCCTACAACTTGCGGTCGGGCCGCTATGCTACCCCGAGGGAATCTGGAAGACGTTTGTCCAACATCGGTAAGCTCTATGTGGCTACCGACTTCGTGGTCTCGACCACGGGCAAAGGTAAGAACGCCCCGATCATTCCGGGACGCCCTTTCCTTGCCACCACCAAGACCATCATCTACGCCGACACCGCGAAGATCGTCTTCACCGTCAACAAAACAGAGGGAGAGATTCAACCGCAAACACAAGACCTTAGCTCCCCTCGCTCCACCATTGCCACTACCGTACCCCGAGGTACACGCACCCAGCCGCCCGAGGAGAGGACAAGAAGAAGAAGCAAGAACAAGAAGAATCGTCAACCTCGACCACATGTGGAGCAAGTCTTGATGATCAATCAAGTCAATTCAGAACGCAAGACTCGGCACACTCCACCACAACTAGAGAAATTAGACGACCCTGGAGTTCCATCAATCCACCGCTCCATTAATCAATGGAACTTCCAAAGAAGTTGTGCGTGACACGGGATCGGGCATCAACTTAATGTCAAAGGTAACGTATCAATTGATATAAGGTAATCTGCCTTTGTGCTCCACCTATGTAATCTTTGCAGATGGCGGACCAATCACACCGATTCCCCGAAAGGTACCGCACTGAAACGTCCCCCGTCAAGATCAAAGACTGCTATGTCCTCACCGACTTCTTAGTCATGGACATGGGAGAAGAACAAGATCCTCCCATAGTACTTGGAAGACCGTTCCTGAACACTACAAGAGCCATCATCTACATCAGGATGGGCGAGATCCACTTCCAACTTCAAGGTAAAAAGATACGCTGTTTCTTCAATACTTACACTAACAATGAACAGCCCCCCAAGAAAGACCAAGGGCCGAGGCGCCTCCCCGAGGCTACAAATGTTTGGACTCAAAGATGGAGGACATTAAGAGGATGGAGAAAGACATCAAGGAAAAGTACACTCGGCTCCTACCCATCTTGAACTCGGACCCGGCCACACCGAAAGGTCTCCACCAAAGAAACAAACCTCGAAGAAGAAAGAAATCATACCCACCAAGAAAAGCAACAAGAGCACACCTTTGGAGACCCGACCCGGCCGATCATCAACCCGGACAATCGACTTCCACGGCTACTTCGTCTACACCGCCCATTGAGATCCTTGAAGGACCCTTACCAGGTACAACATTTACACGAGGGCCCATAGACGACACCACGCCATGGGAGTAAGTGCTCTAAACTCGTAGAGAGGTAACTTCGGTATTTATCTCGCATATTTAATTTTCTGCACAAAGATATTTCAATTAGCATGTTTCCTTTAGCATATTTACTCTTTCTAAATCTGCATTTGAGAAAATCTCAAAAATATGTTTACTGCATTTGCATCGGTTTCCTAAAGCCCCATGCAAGCACTCCCTTACTGTGGTGGCATAAAAATAAAAATACAAAAAATATTGCACTTATATGTTTTTGCATTAGCATCCCTATTGCATAGAAAATTCTTTCAAAAATATGTGGGCACATGAAGGTCCACACCTTTTTATATATATAAAAAAAATCAAAAAAAAGGTGAGCACATGAAAGCTCACAATAACATCCTAGAATTTATTCCTTCGGGTATGTCTTGAAATTAATATTAACAAGGAGAACATTAAAGGAGACCCTCAATGAGGAGCAAGCTCCAAGGATGAACAAAGGACTACTTCAAGATCAAGCTTGGGGAGAGCACCCCGTTTACCACTATAAGTATCACTATCTTATGTCTTAAATATTAGCTAGATATTATATTTGCTTAGAGTTAATGAGTCTTAAATAAAAGTCTTAGTGTTAAAAGTCTAATAAATACTAGATCTTTGCTAGATTGTTTTCTTCCTTTTTATTATGATCTTGATGATATATGCTAAGGAAATGATGAATAGTTGCTCTGCCTTAATTCCTCTTAAAAGTACTTACACTTTGGACTTAGATTCTCCCAAAACTTTAAATGCTTAAGTTTGTTCTAAACCTAGCACCAGTGGGAAGCACATGCTTAATCTGAGTCTTAGCATTAAAGGATAAAGATACATGAAAAGTTGAGCTACTTGTTTATCATATTCCTAGAGATACCTGATTCCTGGTTTTTATCTTTGAAAATTATAAAAAAATTATTACATGATGAGTTCCTTAGCTATGACCCTTAAGAGTTTACCATTCGCATCAAGATCATCCCACTCCACTAAATACGCCGCTTCTAACCCTAAGTACGGCTCCCCCATATTCCATCAAGCCGCTAGCCATAATTATAAAAATAAACTCTTGCAATTTTTTTGGATATGTCTCTCTCGGTGTTTATGCTAAATAGAGGCTGGGCTACATTCGAAAAAAAAAAAGAAAAGAAAAGAGAAAAAAAAAAATAAATATTTAGAGAGAAAAGTGAGACGAGAGAGGGAGAGTAACTGAAAAAAGTCATACTAGGCGAGAAGGGCCTACCTCCCTAAATATATTTAGAGATGAATAATGGACACGTGTCCGAGGGTGAGTAGGGCCCACATCTCTAAGGAGAGAGAAAAATGGACACAAGTCCGGGGCAAAGCCCACCTCTCCAAGAATGAATAGCCCGAGGTCTTAGCAATTTTTAGAAAGAGAGATATAGTCCAAGATGCTTGAGAAGAAAAATACTAGAAAAGGCTAAAGGCTGTTTACTACCTTTCATCCTCCTCCACTTCACCACTATCATCCCACTATGTATGTCCTACCACATGTATAACTCCACTTTGCCACCATCTACTTAAGAGGGTCATACATAGGATCTCTCGAGTTTCTTTTTGAAAAATATTGCAAAACCCCGTGGATGATAGTTGATCAAAGAGCTTGAGACATGGTACTTAACTTGATTGTTTTATCTTGCTTATGATTCGTGAAAAGGCTACGCCCCATGGTAAAATGTGTATGAGAGAGCAATCGGGTTAAGAGGAGAATTTATTTCTGATAAACACGATTGCTTCCGAGGTATGAAAGCGTAGTAGCAACTCCCGATCCTACTATAGCATATAGCTTTGCTAGGGACTAGCAAAAAAGTAAGCTTGGGGGAGTTTGTTGACACTTGTTATCATATAAATTTATTAATCAAATAAACATGAGAAAGGGGTATAAATCATAATAACAACCTAGAATAGGGTGTCACTAACATATTTCCACCAGTTTTGGTAAAGTTGTGAGTTGCAGGGACTAAACAGGAAAACACCAAAATTCGCGAGTCGCATAACTCACGCGGCGTAACGCAATCCAACTCCGAGAAAAGACCCTAGAAGGCTCCGGACTAATCCCGACGTGATCAAGACTTAACACCCAAGAAATAGGAGTCCAAAAGGTTCGAGAAGGCACCGGTCCAGCGGGACCCACGAAGTGGGCCTATTTGGGCCGCTCGGCCTGTTATTTGGGCCGGCGGCCTCCCCTCTCCGCCACGTCGGCCACGCCTCGAAGCTTCCTCAACCGACTCTGAGACGCAATCTAATCCACCCATTTAATGTCGGTTTGATCTGAGGGCGTCGGTGGGATCACGAGATGTATCTAGGTCAAACCCTGGCACCTCCTTCGGACTATATAAGGAGACCCCTAGACCCCCTTTCGGATCATCAAGTTCCCAATCAAGTTCTCAAGTCATCAATGGCTTCAAGATCCAAGTCATCAATCCCACGCTCTAGAAACACCGCTTTAGGAAGAGTAGCAATCAAGATTAGATCTAGTAGGAAGGGAGAAATCCGCTCGATCGTCGGAGGCCGGCTCAAGATCGCCCTCGTTCTTGTAAGTTCTTCATTGTAAGTAGTCTTCAAGTTCCGCACACGTTCTTAATATGAATATCTTGATCATGTTTATATTCGAGATTATTTGTTCTAGTATTTACTTTGATTACACGTTTAGCATAGTTGAATTACTTTTATGTTCATGCATGGATTCGTATAGCGCTCATCTATTAATATTACGGGTGAGTGGTAGAGAGACGATGTAATCGTGGTGATTAGATCTTATTTGCTGCGTTTGCACCCTATGTGCCGGGTCGTGTGGTAGATCGTGGTGGTGACAAAGACCATTGAGTCCTTTGCAATCCATCCCCCGTATGTAGGACTAGCGGATGATATTATTCGGGTTGTTCTAAGTTTCGTCCCTTAGTCTTCACGGATTTTGTCCTCATGTGTGGATTTAATTAGTCTTTCTTCGATGATTGTTAGATGTATTGCACTAATCGTAGATCCTAACTTATAGTTTAGAGTTACATATTGGAGTTTCTAATGCTAGCTAGCCTATGAATTGCTATCGTCCACTATTTGACACTTTCCATGTTGCACACCTAGATATGACTTGGTCGAATCTATTTATCGAGAACTTTTATCATTATCTTTATCGTGAACTTTGATCCCTGTTTAAGTAATTGATAAACTTAATACTTAAGCTTTGCTTACGAGAGATGATTAATGTTTAGATACACACATGCATAGTTAATTCGGATAATAAACTTCTTTCCCTGTGGTAGAATATAAATTCAATACACGTTCTTACTCCCGGTTAAAATGCTACAATGGTATATTCATATCCGTGCGCTTGCGAATACCCGCTTATAATTGTTTATTTACTTATTGAGAAGTTTATCAAGGCATAGTACGAATATTTCATTCCTTGCATATTAGTAGTTTAACTATAGGGATGACAACCTTTTCGGATATGCTATGAACTCGCAATGAATTATTCTTTTAGTTTTATCTGAAGCAACATCTGATATTTATTTTTTGACGCCATTGCTAGTGATAGGGTTATATCTGTTTCTAGTTAGTGACGTTAGAAATACCAACAATTGTGGCTCCTCCTTGTGTTATATATGAATTGGTGTGTGTTGAATGAGGGGAGAGAGCCTCCTTTTATAGGTAGAGGAGAGGGGCTCTTTGGAAAATGGCCACCCCACATGGAAGGAACCAAACCGACCTTGGAACACCTTTCTAATCAGCCAAACCGACCGACCAACGTCGGCAACACACTTTTTGGAAAGTGATGAACCGCCTCGAGAAGGATGGGCCCGAACCGCCTCCATACGGGTGCGCGCGCACCCGAAGGTGCGGCCACACCAAGGTAAAGCCCATTTTGGCTGAAACTTTGTAGGAGTGCGTGGGCCTCGGAGTAAGCTTTGTTTTGACTGTTGGATCACTGAAATCCGATTTCGTATGAGAAAGTTATACCCAAAATACTAAACCCATGTCCTGCGGCCCGGTATGATTTCATGTTGGATTTGGGCCTCGACTTCTTGGGCTTATGTATAGATGTTGATAGTCATATTTATGGGCATTTCTCCTCTCTTCTCCTTGCTTTGCTCATGTCCATTTTGGACCATGTTATTCTTTATACGTTTTCCTTTACTTTTGGCCCGAAATGTGTATGTTTCTAATATTGTCCTACAAAACAAGTGAAGTACCAAAACTTGTGGAAATGGTTAGCTCAAAGCCCTATCACTATTGTGTTTTGGTAGTTTTATACTAATGTTGATGGTATAAAATATGTAGTTAATGACCGTCAACAAACTCCCCCACACTTAGTCCTTTGCTCGTCCTCGAGTGAAGGCATAGGGACTAAAGTGGTTCAATCTCCAAGATGTAGACCTGCATACAAGTTATTCCGGGCCTCACCTACTTTGTGAGCATTCAAGAGTGGCTACCATGTTTTCTTGGACGATTGAGCAATGGAACGGTCATGAAATCGTATCTCCTTGCTACTACTCATGTGTAAAGACTTGGTTGGTTTTTTTTTGAAGATAAAATAGCAATGCTCTATGGTTGATTCTCACATAGTCACTCATTTGTGTTTCCTTGCTAAAGCACTCTTCGCTCTCACTCATCCTATCTTTTTGCAGGGTTTTGTGGATCTTTGGAGTGGAGTGTTGCATACGTACCTCTGTATGTTTTGTCGGGTCAAGCTTTGAATCGTTGGAAAGAAGTGTCATACCCTTAGATCGAAATGTGCAAAAGTGTGTGGAGAATATTTGTGGTATATTATATTTTTTTTGTGGTTACTCCTTGACTCATGATCCTCTTTCTCTTCTTTTTGTATGCTTCTAGAGAGATACAGGGCTATTTTTTTGTTTTTTTTGGAGATGTGGGCTCTACTCGCCCTCGGACACGTGTCCATTTTTCATGTCTTATTCTTTTTCTCTTTTTTTTTTTTGTACTGTACCTTTCTCTCTGCATTTTTCTTGATAACAAGAGATGATCATGGTATAATGAATGGAGTACTTATTTTGTGGATGGTAAAGATGCATGTTGTGCGCAATTCTCATTGTGAGAACCGGCATGTATATGTGGGTGTACGTGTTTTTTTCGATCTTGGGAGTATGAGCCTCTCTCAACGCGGATCAACGGAGCCCGACAAAACTCAATACAGTAGGGAAGTAGCTATAGTGGATATTCTTGTCATAATTCAGGGCTTTGGTAGGATTTGGCTAAGTCAAACCATGAGCATGCTTTATTTTAAATTTTTTCAAGATAAAACCAAGTCTCATTGCATAAGAGAGCAAGTGTCAAGTCATTCTACCATATCTCAAAGCTCAATTGTTTAGATGAACATGGGGTCCCTAACAGGTAGTTGCTCATCAAAGTATGGTATTTGGCGAGAAATAAAGTGTATGCATGCCATGAATCAATTGGTAGACTAGATATGGAGTTTTTTTTTAAGAAGTTTTGTTATTATTTGATGATTAATCAAAACCTGAAACCTATGGGTTGCAAATGCTTGCTCTAAAGTCTAGGTAATTGACAGATATGATATACGATAGTCCGAGCTACTATTTGATCTTACTCCTAGTGACACTAGATTTCGGAGATTTATATTTTAAAAATTGAAAATGCACATGATAAGTTCCTCGTGTGACAAGTGTGTTGAACCTCCTACCACAAGCCATATATACATGCTCCCTAGATTAGGAAAACCCTTTTGACATATATATAGGCTGCTTGCTTTGCATTGAGTTTGTTCAATCTTTGTCGACCCTTAGAAATTTGTCATGCTGATCATGTACACTCCACTTCACTCTACTACATTGCACTATATGCTATTTCTGTCCCGAAGTACGCATCTACCACATATACACCATATATACTCATCCACTCATTCATTGCTAGAAAATATCTTACAAAAGCTCCATTACATTTATACCTCTTGTTGATGCTCACTAAATCATATTTTTATGTATCAACAATTCATGAAAAAAAGGACTAAAAAAGATAAATCAACAATAGAATAGGGCCTTGGACTAATGATTTCCATGAGTTTTGGTAAAGTTGTGATTTGCGGGGACTTAACAGAAAAAAATGCGAGGAATTGGACGTGTCATACGACCGACGTAACGTAACGCAATCCAACTCCGAAACAAGGCTAGAAGGCTGCGATTACTCCCGACGTGAACGAAACTTGGCACCCGAAGAAAACATCATCTAGAAGACTCCGAAGCCACGACGCGTCGCGGGACCCAGGGTGGGACCCACCCTGGGCTGATCGGCCCAATAACCAGGCCGATCAGCCTGGCCCCTGGTCCAAGGCAGCCCTGCCTCCGGAAGCTTCCTCCACCGCCTCCGAGATGCAATCTAATCCGCTCGCTTGATGTCGGTTTGATCCGAGGGTGACGGTAGGAGTACGAGTTGTATCTAGGTCAAACCCTGGGTACCTCCTCCCGACTATATAAGCAGCCCCCAGGCTCCCCCCTGTCTCATTATTATCTGAAGCCTCAAGTCATCATCAAGTAGAAGATCAAGTTGAAGCCAAGACAGGAGAAGAAGAGGAGACACCAAGAGATAGGATAGCTAATTCATCGCTCTACATATATAGAACTAGAGCCTAGTCTAGATAGAAAGTCAGAGTTTAGAGAAGAGAGAGCGCCTGCTCCGGTTCTGGATCTGTAAGTTACACTATGGATCAATATTATTGTTTTCATACACCTTCGTGCTATTTCATTACTATGCATGCAATTATTCTATTTTTACTTTATTCTAGTCATAGCATATTTGATATGATCATTATTCATGATAATTCAACGCGCTTATTCGTAGAGCTCCTAGTATATTACTCGAGTATGCTAGGTAGTAGAAAGTATGTAAGCATGGTGCTTAGATATAATTTACTTGCGGATTCACCTTATATGCCGGGTCATGTGGTAGATCATAGTGGTGACAAACTATTGAGTCCTTTGCAATCCATCCCCCGTATATAAGACTAGTCGATAATGGTTCTTGGGATTATCTTGTTTTAGTTCTGATTTTCTTAAGTAATCTTCGGGGTGCACATTCTTATCTATGGTTTTGATATATATATGATCTTATGCTATGCCTGTTTAAAACCATTTAATAGAGTCTTTGTATGCTACCTAAGAACTGTCCCTTTGTTTTAAATCCAATCCTAATCTCACTAGGAATTAGTTTTATGCTATACTCACTACGTGTGTACCTCACCTCATCATATACCTTAATGCTATTTATTATTGTCTTACCTTGTTTAAGTATATGCTCTTGACTACCAAAATCTCATTAGTCTTCTATTACTATCTTAATCAAATTGAACCACCTATCATATCTTCCTCGTGGATACGATATATATTTAAAACCCTCCCGGGTGGAATGCTCATGCCATCCTTGCGCTTGCTTGGATCTGTAAATATTTCTCTCAGTAAGCTAACAAATACCAACACCTCTCAAAAGTTATTGCAAAAGAGATCCGGGGTTATAGATTAAAAAAAAGGAAAAAAAAAAAAAAAAAAAAAAAAAAAAAAAAGAAAGGGAGATGAAAAATGGACAAAAGTCCTACGGGCGAGTAGAGCCTACCTCCCTAAACAAAAGAGATGAAAAATGAACAAGTGTTCGAGGCGAGTAGAGCCCACATCTCTAAAAATAATAAAGATGAAAAAATGGACAAGTGTCCGAGGGTGAGTAGAACCCACATCTTTAAAAAGAGAGAAAATAATGGACACAAGTCCGAGGGTGAATAGAACCCACCTCTCTAGAAAAAAAAAAAAAAAAAGATACAACCCAAAGTTCTCTACAAAGTTTACAAAAAAGAGAAGATTTCCTCAAGGAGCAAAAAAAGTAAGATTTCCCTCATCTATTCTATTTACTTCACTACTACATTTCCATACCATTTATATCTTATCCACCATACACATGCACTACTTGATCAGTGTGACTTATAACTTTGGATCCATTGCTAGAATTTATAATATATATGCTTAGTAAGTAGATTTAATCTTCTCCCATCTATGAACTCCAGATATATAAGCCTTAGATATAGGGTGAGAGAGAAGAAGGCATAATGTGCCACTACCTTAGCCAAAAATACTACATATTATGAGAGAAAGGCAACACAACATTATTGCCTAAGTGAGGATCTACAAATACCACAAATGAGAGACTTGAGAGGGTCATACAAAAGGAACTTTAAGTTTTAGTTGAAAATCAGCAAAAACTCCGAAGGAAAAGTTGATCAAAAGAGTTTGAGATATAGTGTTCGACTTGACTGTTCTATCTTTCAGTTATCCAAGATTAAAGAAAAGAGATATAAGCCCCAAAAAGGAAAGAGGTAATATGGGTAAGTTAAAGTTTTAAAAAAGTTTATCTTTATCTGGAGGAGAAATTTTGTTTGAAAGCATGTGTACTTTTGAGGTGTGAAAGTGTTGCGGAACTCCCGATCCATTGCTAAGTTTGGCTTTGCTAGGGACTAGCAAAGGGTAAGCTTGGGGAAGTTGTTGACACCTGTTATAGCATAATATTAATAGTCAACTAAACATGAAATACGAGCATAAAATGAATTATCACATAGATTAGGGGCTTGACTAACATAGTTCCACAAGTTTTGGTGATTTGTATATTTTTAGGGACTAAACAGGAAAAGCCTAGAGTTTACAAGACATATGAAGCATAAACATGTTACAAAACATATTCCAAGATAGCGCCATTGTAAAGAGCTCGTCGAGACGATCGAAACGGATATATTATTTGCTATATTTGGAGCTCGAATAATAAGATATTAATATTACAAGTAATGGAAGATTCTAGAATATGGCCTGCGGGATTAATTGGGCCTAAATCAAAATTTAGCCCATGAAGACATATTCATATTATAATAAGATATGGTGAAAGGATTAGTACCACATTGCTTGCTGAAGCTAAAGGGACATAAAAAGGATTAATACCACTTGTAGGATCTGATGGAAGCCTAGAGGGGGGGTGAATAGGCTTACCCCTAAAAATTTGACCTGTTAAAACTTAACACACTATCGGTACACCGGGATGCGCGGCACCGCCACGTAAAGGCGCAGCACTACCGCGTGAAACCGGCGCATGGGCGAGACGAGGCAGAGAATGCACTTCTCTTGGCGGGGGAGGCGCGGCACCGCCCTGCGTCCGCAAATCCCTCGCGGCGTACCGCCACGTGTCACTTCACAGAAGTGACCACGAAGTGATTCTGTGAGATGTGTCCTGCTAACTGATGAAACTCCTTTGTTCCTGCACACAAGTACTTCACAGAATACAAGCCAAAGCTGGCAGAAACCCAGCAACAAGGTAGATCGGGTCGAAGCCCTTTCTCATAAGACAAATATGCAACAATAGTAAAGGGACAAGGTGCACAGAGATTTGACCTGTGGTTCACCGCGCCACACAGGCTGGGCTACGTCCACGTGTTGTTGAGGTTGCCACACAAGGCTTAGCTTGCCCACCGGCTTGCTTTTTCCCTCGTTCACAAGTCTAGGGAGTTAACCCTAGAAATGTGGGGTAATGTATTGCTGTAGAGTGAGGTTACAAACCTCCCAAGGCTGCCACACGAAGGGGGCAAGCTCAAGGGCGACGCCTAGCCGTCTAGGAGCAAGCTTCAAGAGTAAAGAACCCTAGGGTTCCGGCCAAACGTGAACCAAATGCTCTTTTGAGTGGGGGAAGTAGTAGATCCGGTGTTGACGGTAACCAACGACACATTTTTAAACGTCAACATCCTATCATAAAGGGGGTAAAACCATACATTATCATACTCATATACTTTTATCACTAATAAATTCCACTTGTAGTGTCCAAATTATTATTGTGCAAATTTATATAAGAAACAAGTGGAAAATGTACCAAAAGGCGCCTCCCCTGGAAAGCGCATTCCCGAAGAACATGAAGCCCAAGGGAGAAATGGACCAAACACGCAGAACTGGGCCGGGCAAACACCGCCATACAATTTTTCAGGCCCAAAGATGCCACCCTGCCGAAGCCGGAGCCTGGCGGGCCCCAGCAGGGTGCGTGCACACCACCTGGTGCGGCCGCACCCTGGCCGAGGCGCTCGGGCCCAGCCCGGCGGGAGGCGGTTCATCTCCTTCCAAAATGGCGTTGCCGACGTTAGTTCGTCGGTTTGGTAGATTTGGAAGGTGTTCCTAGGTCGGTTTTGGCTCCTTCCATATGGGGAGGGACATTTTCCAATGAGCCCCCTCTCCTCTACCTATAAAAGGAGGCCATCTCCCACCATTGTAACACACACCATTTGGAGCCTCCTCACTTTCTACTCTTCTTCTCCTCTCTCTACTGTTGACGGTAACCAACGACAAATTAAATACCGTCAACACAACACCAAAACAACCTAGAAATAGGAATTTCAACTAACATATTCCAAAGTTTTGGTGTTTATTTGGACTTGGCGGTACAAACTCATGGATGATCACTTTGGGCCAAAAAGACAAAGAAAAAGAAATAAAATCAACAAATAGAAAAAGGCCCAAAGGAGCAAATGGCAAGCCCAAACAGAAATCGCAACAAAACGTCGAAACCAGGCCGGGCCCAACCACCTTACAACTTTTCAAAGCACGGAAGCCTAGCTCGCCGGGGCCGGCCAAGCCGGCCTGGCGGGGCGCCACGCACCACCTGTGCGGCCGCGCCCTGGCCGAGGCGGTTCGAGCCCAGCTTCCGGGAGGCGGTTTGTTACCTTCCAAAACTAGTGAAACCGACGTGGGATGGTCAGTTTGGCATACATGGAAGGTTTTCCTAGGTCGGTTTGGGTGTTTTTTAGCACTTAGGTCCCTCCCTCTTATGTATAAATAGACCCCCTCTCTCTCCCTCTCATAAAGCAACAAAAATTCAAAGGAGAAACCAGTCCACTTGTGCAAGAGAGTAGAATTAGATCTTCTTCTTCTTCTACTTCTTCTATTCTATCTCCCAACTCTAGAGAGTGAGAGAGGGAAAGGCTAGAAAGAAGCTTGATTCTTTCTACCGAGTTGCCGGTTCGCCCCTCGGTGTTCCGCGGTTCCTAGGAGGACGGAGTGCCGGACTTGTCGGTACCCCGCCCGGCTTGTACCTCTCGCAAGCTACTTACACTTTGGTAAGGAGTCTTGTGATTATCTTGTAGCTACTTAATTTCCTTCGTACATTTCTTAGCTCTTGTAGACTTGCGGGATTGGTAGATCGTTTTACGTTAGTTCTTGGTGGAGGAACTCTTTGACCGGGGAACCTTGGCCAACATCAAGAACTGTGACCAATAGTGCAAACCTGCGTTTTTCTCCCGGCCGGTAAACATGCGGTTACCCGGACCGCCGGTATAAAAGAAGCCAAACTCAAAATATAAAATTTGAAAAAAATCATTGAAAAAAATCAGAAAATAGTTCGTGATTTATAGAAGCCAACGGTGTAAAAAGTTTTCAAATTTGAGTTCGTTTGGTATAAAAAAATTTGAATTGAAGTTTGAAAAAAAAACGTGCGCGGGCCGGCCCGTCAAGGCCCATGAGGCCCATTGGCCTCCCCGGCCGCGATAAGGCGTGGGCAAAAGCGGGGGGGGCAAACGCGCCCCCGTAACCTTATCCGCCGCCGCGAAGTCGCGTCCGCCCGCCGCCGCCGCCGCCCCGCCGGCGCGGAGAAACCGCCCCCGGGCAGCGGCTTCCCGGCCGGACCGAAGCGGCGCCAGCGCCGCCCCGCGACGACCGTGACCGGGCGGATTGCTCGGTTTATCGAGCGGTTTGGTCGGTTTACCGACCAGCCTTGTGGTAGCCGGGACCGAGGTGATTTTTTTTTTTGATTTAGGTTGATTTATGTGGTAGGATTGGGATTTAGGTTAGTTTTTGTGTTAGGATTCATAGATTTAGGCAGGATTTGTGTTAGGATTTAGAAAATATTTAGGTTAGGTTAGTTTTTGAGTTAGGGTTCATAGATTTAGGAAATATTTAGGTTAGTTTAGGCAACTTTTTCCATTAGGATTTATGATTTGATGTAGGATTTGTGGTAGCATGTATATCGTAGGAATACATTGTTGGTTTCTATTGTGTAGATATATTATATATATATATATATATATATATTGTAGGTATATATTGTATGGATATTATATAGATATATTGTAAATATATATATTGTGGTTATGCAGTCTTCATTTTACGTATCAATTGCACTTCAACCTACATACGCACAATTGTTTACGTCTATGACCACTAATTATGGTTGATTGCGGGCGAGAGCCGCTTCACACATGCGACTCAAGACCGTGACCATGGCCAACCGGACTCGCGAGAGGATGTACGATTCAACGGCGGACTATGGCACTCCACGGTACTCCTCATCCTCCTACAACAGAGACCTCGCAGACCTTCTTATACCTATCCCATTCCCCGACGTGTCCGCGCGACCTATGACTAGATGGGTGTACGAATGGGAAGACCCCCGATTTTTACAATCGGTTGGTTGAAGAATGGGAGACAACAGCGGTATGGTCGGGGCTAACTTGGCAAGATTACAAGGCTGGCTTTGCTTCAGCCAGCCGAGGTATCTCTATTATGTCTACCGCCGAGTATGAGGAGTCGTGCCGATATGGGGTGTTCCCGTATATGCTACGCCGTTGATTATTTGTATGCCATCACATTTTGTTACCGTATTGACTTATGCTATTTATTTCCGCATTGTGTGCCACTTTTTACATCAAAATGTCCAAAGCAACTACCAAAAATTCCTTCAAAAAAATTAAAAAAAAAAAAAACTCCTCGGTTTGGAATTTATACCGCTCAAACCGGGCGGTATAAATTCCAAACCGCCGGCTTATTACGGATTTTAACCGTTCGCCGGCACCGTTTGAATTCAGTTGAATTCAAATTTCAAACCGTCCGAGAACCGTCCGGTTTAAATGAATCGGACCGGTTTACCAAAACCGAGGCCGGCGGTTTGATAAGACCGGTTGGTAAAAAAACGCAGTGCAAACGTGGTGTTTGGACTAGCGTTCACCAACCTTTTGCGGTGCAACCCACGGTTGAGGGGGTAGGCGGCTTGGTCGTGACAAGCCTTGTCCGTCCTTTGAAATCCCCCCCATGTTCGGGCCGTGTCGTAGAGCTAATTGCCGGACATTGTCCTTTGGCGTGGGCCGGTGCCCGAAGTGAGTAGACAAATGACTTTTTAGGAATCACTTTGCCGGAAAACTTAGCCTATAGATACCTCGCTATTCTTAGAAAACAAACCCTTGCCTTAGGTTGACATAGACCGAAAAGCCGCTCTTGCGACCGTCCCCTCGTGAAAAATACGATACCCTCGCTACCACCGGGTGAAGTGCTACAACGGTATTTCCGTGCGCTTGCGCGGATTTCTCGTGTGCGTAAGAAACACCAACAAGCATTTCGGCGCGCCGTTGCGAGGACGGTTGTCGTAGTTATATATCGAGCCGAGTCAACCTACGTGATCGGTAGTATCCTTTAAACAAAAATACCAAAAGAGTTCATGTTACCCATGGAGCAACCCACTATCCAAATCCTATACGCTCCCAAGGGCGAGCTCATAGAACCATGCCAATCTGCGAAGCCAATCACAGACTTCCGAATATGAGCTCCGCCCGTGCTTTATAGCCATGGTTCGGGCCCGAGCCTTTTCGGGCTTGGAATATGAAAACCCCTATCATCACTTACGGAGTTTGAGCAGCCTCGTGGCTGCGACAATGCGCGGCATGACACATGACACGTTGAGGTGGAAGTTGTTTCCGTTCTCTCTTACGAGAGGGCGACTCAATGGTACGCCCATAACGTAGGGTTGGTAAACGGAGAATGGGAAGAACTCGCGGGCAGTTCATTGTAGCGTTCTACCCAATATCCGTAATCGCGGCCCCTGCGACAAGAGATACTCAACTTCGACAAATAGAGGGTGAAACCGTAGGTGCAGCCTGGGACCGGTTTACCACGCTTACACGATCCGGCCTAGACCTGTCCATACCAAACCACGTGCTTTTTCACAGATATTTGGCTAGGATTGGACAGGCGACGCCTCGCCGCTTGATTTAGCCGCCAGAGGGTCATTTTCACATAAAACCACAGCGGAAGGAGAAGCTTTCCTAAACCGTATTCTTGAGAATACCCTCCGCTAGAACCCATCCGAGTAGAACCCAGCGAGAAACCGGAGGAAGTCTCTTCGGCAAAAGCCGAACCCGTTAAACCTATAAAGAGACCCTCGCTTTGAACCAATCGAACACAAGGAGACCGTGTGCACGGATCTCCCGTTCTTCGAGGATGACCTTCTTGATCAATTCGGTGACACCTCGAAGCACGGACAATGGAAGAAACCACCAGGTCCCAGCTAGCCCTGAACAGCCCCTGGATAAAACTTTCCTCGAGGAATCTATTAAGGAGCTAACAGCTATAATGAGCACGGAATGGTTGCGAGAGGAAGGACCCTCTTTCAAAGAAATTCGGATAAGTGGCCCCTCTACACCAATCCATTGCGTATATCGTCGGGAAGTTTGGTGGAAGTCATGTATAACCCTACCGGGGGATAAACATAATGTTCGAAACCTTTGCACAAGCCTTTGTCAAAGGAAGCCATTAGGACCCCCACAAAGACGGACCCCCTGCGCATAGCACCTCGTACCACCATTGAAAGCCGTGAGGTTATACATGAACAAATCTTCCCCGCACAAGGATGTCAAGTTGTCTTTGGACTTTCACGTTTTTGATATCCAAGACTTCGACATCCTAATCGGGCATCCTCTGGAAAAGATTCTTGACCTACCAACATCCAGGGATTTAGATGTCAAACTCGGGAAGAAAAAGTTTTCTATCCCGTTACTCGAGCTAAAAAACTCGGTAAATGTAACCCTTCCTTGAGTACGACACGCCCGAGGAGGTCATGGGAGTTATGCTATATGAGAACCCGAAACCAACCTTGAAAAAGACGCCCAATTCTTCATTGAAGAAGAGGACGATTCAGGGGAACTCATAGAACTTCCCAAAGAGGAAGAGCTAACTCGGCCTCCGCTGAGCTTAAACCCCTACCCCCGGCCTAGCTATGTCTTCCTAAACGATCAGTAACACCCGGTTTTAAGAACAAAACCAGATGTAGCCATATGTGAGCCCTAGAAGTTAAATCTCACATATAGTTTACAAATGAATGGTAATCAATTCACAATGCTTAAAATATAACGAACATAATATAAAAGATATAACCTCATCTAGCAAGCAAATGAAACCACTCGATCTTCTGGTGTAGACTCCATAGGGATCGACCGACCGTTGATCATAAGCCTAACTTCCTCCCCTGTGGTGGGGGTGAAATAGCAAGGGTGAGTCCATGTCGAACTCCACAAGCATAGCCGGGGTTAATGAGGCTCGAGGGTCGACAATCGCCTTAATCATGGGTTGCTTTTAGTGTAGGTCAAGTTTTAAGCTTAAGCATAAAGGAATTCCATCATCTCATTAATCATATATGTGAACAGATATAAACATCAATTTAATATCAACAACATAATAAGCATGTGATTCTATTCATTAATGTCTCCAAGGCCGTTCATGACCGCGAACACGGCCGACATGTCGGTTTAGTTAACTCTGCAAGAGAGGTGTACACTTTCACTACGGGTCATGGTTTCCACCGGAGTAGGTTCTCGACTCCCCAACCAAGTGAAGACCATATAAAGTCGTTCAAAGACCCTCCTAAAAATATTGAATGGCCAACAGAGTTACAGCCCCGTTTCTCCCAATTCTGGCAAACCACCAACAAAGTTAGGTAGACCCCTTGAACAACCAAAGTCGGAGCCATGCGACCCTCATAGCTGTACTGTATATCCCGGATGGTCACGAATGAATAAGTCCTTATGGAGAGCTAAGAGCTTCATAAAATAAACAACACAAGCTCTTTTGCCCTATGTACCATGGCAACATCAACTAATCATCTTGATTTAATCCATAAAGCAATAAATAAAGATTTGTTGGTTGAGCGCTAGCAAATTACTACCTAATGCAAACCCATAGGAGACAAGGATCAAGTAATCAAGACTAGGTAAGTCCTTAATGGTAAACAAGGAGGACACATGCATTATGATGAATTGGTAATTAAGGTGAATAGGACATCAAGGATGATCCCAAGCTATACTTGCCTTTAATTTAGATCCTTTCTTCAAGTCTAACTCTTCAATAGAACTCCTTGATCATCAAACTCTTTCAGATCATCAACGAAACTCACCGACCGGACATCGACATAAAGAACCACACAAGCATCCGAGCAATCATACACGAAGCAAACGATAAAAGTAAATTAGAACAGTACACCAATCGATGAAAAGATTTGAGAGCAAAACTACATGTTGCTACGAACACACATGCGCGAACGACACGCTAATTAGAACTACGGTTTGAAAACGACTTTCAGAAGATTATTATAAAATTCAGAAGTAGGGCACGTTAAATATCGCTACACTACTACCATGTCAGCCTGGCTACAAACGTGAGCATAAGGTTGATTAAGAAAAGATATAGCTAAAAGATATATATAAATATATATGGACATTAAAGATTTTGGAATTGGTCAAATGTGCAAGCAACGTTTACACATTGCTGGAGAGAAACTATGCATGCCGTGAAGTGGGAACACTAGCACAGTAGCATACGCCTTGAGAAGCCAAAACTGGAATCAGCAGCAAGAGACTAGCTACAATGGTGACTTTCATGATGATTGTAGGTACATGTATAATGTGTAATTACCATGGTATTTCTACTTTTATTTTTCTAAAAGAAACCAGCTAGAAAACATATGGATGAGGTAGGATGGAACCATAGCCGGCGATGGAGCTTTGCTGCACAGATCTCAGCGTTATGAATCTAACAACTAACATGTGGTGTATTTCTATTGTATTTGTGGATTTATTCTTCTAAAGAAAAAAACGGCAAGAAAACCTATGTGATGTCATCAAGCTAAGCAAGCTAGGAAGGGGCAATCTGACGTGCAGTTCATCTACGTGTGAAAGATGGCGACGACGTACGGAACTCCGAACAAGGCATGGAACTATATATGAATAATAAAACACAACGAGATTGGGTTTTGAAAAATGTGCTCACCATCATCGGCACAGGAGCGACCGCAACTTTTACTATTAGATGCTCAGATGCAGCAGCTAGGGCACAACGATGGCTGTAGCTTGGCTTGACGGACAGCAGCGAGCTGCAAGGTAGGGCGACTGAAGATTGAAGGGGAAGGGATATGTACGTTTGCCAAATCATGCAAGAATCATACCAGTAGGCAGTAGCAGCAGCTGTACGTTTGTTGTTCCACGTCGTCAACGAGAGGATGATTCACGACAACTATGTAGTTGACACGGATCACATTGCACAGAAGCCATGCGTTGACGACAACCTTCGATGATGCAATAGCCTCGTAGGAAGGTACATATTTATAGGAAGAAAAACTCTCCATGTTACATCAACTAGCAATATGGTGCTAATTGATGTTGTAGGCTCCACCTTACTAATGGGCCTAAATAATCATTAAACCCATTGGTAAATAAATGCATAGGCCTAGTGAAAGAATGATATATTTTATTATTTTCAAAATTAATTAATTTCATTGATAAAATAATTCTATTATTTAAGCTGCGAAGAATGCTCTGAAAGCTCCGAAGATTTAGGAAAAAATTCTTAGAGACAATATAGAACATGAGAAACCCAAACAAAGTATTTAGAGCTCATGATAGAATAATTTGGAGCATCTAAAACAAAATAGATTATGCTCACCAACATGTGGAAACAAGTTCAAGAAAAAGTTATGGAGATTCTTGAAAAGTTTCTAGAGATTGATTGACGGAGGAAAAAGTACTGATTTGAATTGCAAAGAAAAGATTCTATAGAGCTTCCAATGAAAACTTGGACAGATAAACAAGGAATTTAATCTGTAGAAATAAAGGCATGCCGAGGAAGAGGGAGACCAAACCTTCGTGGCCAAAATGAGAAAAAATGGCCAGCAGGCCGAAAGATCAACGGCAACAGGCCGACGACCAAAATTGCCAGGAAAAGAGTGAAGGGGAAGAAAACCTTTTTCTTTTATTTAAACCAAAAATTTCAAATGCATTTCAAAGAGAATTTGAATTCCTTTTTGAATCAAACCAAAAATCAAACAATACAAAATAAACAATGCTTCAGCATGAATGCACAACCATGTTTCTACTTCCTACGATAAATTTTAATTTAATGAAAAATATTCTTTTTCCTATATTCCATGTGCACAAATATACATAAATAAATTATTTTATTCTATTTTCAAAAGAGACAAAATTTGGGGTGTTTACAACGACGATTCACAAGCACCGGTCATCATAAGCGATAAGCTTAGTGACCGAGACTACCCACTAATAGCCGTTTTTAGAGAAACACAGATCGGTCTTCGGGTATTCCCTTCAAGATCCGAAAGGGGTAAGCCCAACACTATGCACACATCGCATACCTATTGACCCCGATAGTACCCCATCATGCGAACCCTAGCGCAGGCTCAATCATGCGATGCGTGAAGTTGTGAAGAAGGAAGTTCTCAAGCTTCTTCACGCCGGGATTATCTATCCCGTACCACCGCGATGATTGGGTTAGCCCGGTCCCAAGTGGTCCCTAAAAAGGGAGGAATGACGATCGTTGAGAATGCTAAAAAACGAACTCATTCCACAAAGACAAGTCATAGGGTGGAGAATGTGTATTGATTACGAAAAACTTAACAAGGCAACAAAGAAAGATCACTTCCCGCCGCCCTTTATTGATGAAATGTTGGAGTGGTTAGCGAAACACTCTTTCTTCTGTTTCCTTGACGGATATTCTCGGCTACCACCAGATCCCGATCCACCCTCGATGACTAGAGCAAGGCCACGTTCACATGCCCATACGGAACCAATGCTTACCGTAGAATGTCATTTGGGCTGTGTAATGCGCTGCTTCTTTTCACGGTTGCATGATGTCTATCTTCTCGGACATGATCGAAGAAATCATGGAGGTCTTCATGGACGATTTCTCCGTCTATGGTAAGACCTTTGAAAGTCGTCTCAAGAACCTAGACCGGGTCTTGCAAAATGATGCCAAGAAAAGGACCTAGTACTTAACCGGGAAAAGTGCCACTTTATGGTCCGAGAAGGCATCGTTCTTGGGCACCTCGTGTCCGAGAGGGGGATAGAGGTAGACAAAGCTAAGATAGAAGTTATCGAAAAACTACCACCCCCAGTGAACGTCAAAGGTATCCGTAGTTTCCTAGGCCACGCAGGGTTCTATAGAAGATTCATAAAAGATTTTTCACAAATCGCTAGACCTCTTACGGCCCTGCTAGCCAAGGATGTACCCTTTGACTTCACAGATGAGTGCTTGCACACTTTCGAAACCCTAAAAGAAGCACTCAACTCGGCTCCGATCATCCAACCCCTGATTGGTCGTTGCCATTTGAAATCATGTGCGATGCTAGCGACTACGTTGGTGCAGTCCTAGGCCAAACCAAGGACAAAAAGCAATATGCCATCGCATATGCTAGCAAAACTCTGATAGGAGCCCAACCTAATTACGCCACGACAGAAAAAGAGCTCCTGGTAGTAGTCTTTGCTATCGAGAAGTTTCGATCCTACTTAGTGGGCGCAAAAATAATCATTTATTCAGACCATGCCGCCCTTAAGTACCTTCTCACCAAAAAGGACGCGAAACCTCGCCTGATTCGCTAGATTCTTCTACTCCAAGAATTTGATATAGAAATAAAAGATAAAAAGGGAGTAGAAAATACGATTGCGGATCATTTGTCGCGTATCATGGGTAACTAACATGCGAGAATCACCAATTAACGACTACCAAGCGGCGACATGCTACTCAAGGTGTCGCACTTCAACCCATGGTACACAAACATTGTGAATTACATGGTTGCGGGATATGTACCACACAGGGAGAACAAGCGGAAGCTCCAAATGGAGAGCGAGACGGCACCTATGGGATGACCCATATCTGTACGGGGTGTGTGCGGACGGCTTGCCGAGAAGATGCGTACCGTGGGGAGGAAGGAATGCGGATCATCGAAAAATGTCATGCATCTCCCTACGCCGGACATCACGGGAGTATTTCGCACACAAGCCAAAATTTGGCGGTCGCGGATTCTTCTAGCCGACGATGTACGACGACACGAAAGAGTTCATCGAGAAGATGCTACAACGCGCCGAAGACTGGGAACATCACAGCTCGTGATGCAATGCCCCTACACTACAACCTTCAAATAGAGATATTTGATGTGTGGGGCATTGATTACATGGGGCCATCCCCATGATTGCGAGTATATCTTGGTGGCGGTAGACTACGTGTCAAAGTGGGTAGAGGCAATACCATGCGAGAGCTGCCGATGGCAAGCACGCACGCAAGATGTTCCATGAAATCATCTTCCCCGTTTTTCGCGCACGCCACGCATGGTGATCGGTGACGGAGGATCGCATTTCAAGGACAAGTCATTCGGGGCATTCTTGAAAGAGCTCGGCACTCGCACAATATCGCTACCCCTTATCATCCGCAAACCAGCCCGCAAAAGCCAAAACTTCCAACAAACAAATCAAGAACATCCTGCGAGAAGACGGTCAACGACATGGGGAAGGGCTGGAAGAATAAGCTACCCGATGCTCTCTCGGGCATATCGGACAAAGATACAAAGCCCCCATCGGCATGTCACCTTACCAGGGGGTCTATGGCAAAACTTGCCATTTACCGGTTGAGCTGAACACCAAGCTCATTGGGCCATCAAGAAGTGGAATATGGATGTCAGACTCGCCGGGAAGAACCGTCAAAGACAAATCTCTGAACTAGAAGAATGAAGAGAGAAGGCGTACCACGAAGGCAAAAGCTCTACAAAGAGCGCACAAAAAGATGGCATGATCAGCGTATCAAATTCAAGGAATTCGCCACGGGAGACAAAGTACTCCTATTCAATTCCCGGGTGAAATTATTCGGCGAAGGGAAGCTGAGAAGCAAATGGAAAGAACTGTACACCGTTATCAACAACAACGCCACACGGCGCAATCACAATTCAAGATGACACAGGGTGAGATACAAAAGGTAAATGGTCAACGCCTTAAGCTTTTCTTCGAACCGGGTCCCCGATCTTAACCAAGAGCTCGATAGAATAGATTTATGCTTTGAGAATTAATAATGATCAGCATTTAAAATAATAATAATAATAATAATAATAATAATAATAATAATAGTAATAATTATATTTATATATAAAAATAGTAAAACATAAAAAGTTATCTATGTAGTTTTTAATTAAGTATTTGCCTTTTTTATTTTCCTTTTATTCTATTAAATTTATGCTTGGTCATTTGCTACACAAAGAATATTAACTTTCTAAATTAAATCAAAGCATAAACTATTTTGAAAATTCAAATTTGAGAATCAATTAGAGATTAGCAAGAAAGGAAATGTTTCTCGCGCGGCAAACCCCTGCTCAAAACTTTTCGAGAAAAGGAAACGAATTTGGACGAAAGCTCGACCGGGGGGACACACGGGTGGTGCGCGCACCACCTGGTGCGCCCGCACCCTGGCCGGCTCCGTTCGGGCTGGGATTTCACCCATCACCTTCCTCTTTCTCATAACCTGCAATGGTGAGGTGCGCTCATGAGATTTTAACTCTTGCCAAAACAGAGGAGTGTTTGTCCTATAAAATCCACCCTCCTCTCCATTCTTCACACCTCTCCTTCTTGCTCTTCTCCTCCTCTCAAATTCTCTTCTTCTAAGCCAAGAACAGCTACAATGGCAGATCATGCCCTTACCCTCTACAACTCCTCTCGTTCACTTTGCTCTCTCAATGAGGATGACTTGATTTTCCCTAGTGACGAGGTGGAACCACCCCCTGTCGCCCCTCTTGCCGTGCTCCCTCCCCCACGCTACTCATCCAGCGGAGGGAACAGCTATGTGTCCACGGGCAGATCCGTGACACGCAAGAGCATCCTCGGGCGCCCACCTCGTCCAAAGGTGGGCACCCTGGGCATTAAGAGGAAGGAGCCCGAAGCAGCTGGTGCCCGTACTACATCAACCGGGACATCTTCCTTCCACGCCTCCGACTACACCTACCCGTACACCATTGTCGGTGTCGACTTGCCCACAGGAGGGCATGGGAAGGGGCTTATGAAGAAGCCAACTCCCACTCCAGCAACATCTCCAAGCGCTCCACTTCGTATCCCTCGGGCGAATCCTAGAAAGGCCCCGAATGTTGTTGAGAGTCGCTCGAGTAGCGAAGGCCCTTTGAGGGTACCCCGTGCTGCACCTAGGAAGGCTCCTAATGTTTTCGAGAGCCGTTCCGAGGGTACTCCGTCACTAAACACAGCTGGGAGTAGCACGGTTCCTAAGGTCCCTTAACGATACCCCGAATATCTCCGAGTGAAATGCTACAACGGTATTTCCGTGCGCTTGCGGACTTGTTCTGTAAATGCTACAGAATGCCACCTAACATCCCATGGCGATGGTAACTGGAATATAACAATTCCGGTGAAGTCGTTGTGGGAGGTCAACCTATGGTTCCCAGTGCTCTTGCCTTTTTGGCACTTGCGCTTAGGAAACGCAACAAGCATTTAGGCGCCGTTGTTGGGGAAGGCATTGGTTATAAAGATTCTAGAAAGACATGTTCATAATGATGTGTATGTGTAAGTAGCCATTACTCATGCGAAAGCTAATCTTTCATGTTTTCTCCTGTTGTGGATGAAGACAGGATAGTGTTCGATTAGTTTGTCCCTGTTGAACAACTACATCGCAGATCCGGAGGCACTCCTAAAGAAGAACCCAACTCATATCAAATCTTCTCCTGTTACTCCGCCGACAAACAAGCCAATCACCCTTGCATCATCTGCTACTTCACTCATGGCCAAGTCGATCCGTGACCATTCCATCCCCTCTTTTGCCAACGTGCCCGTTGGGCCCGCTGTCAATATGGGAACCGAGAACTTTGAGCTCCGGCTTGGCCTAATCAAGATGGTGCAGGCAAACCAGGTTTTATGGTTTGCCAAGTGAGGACGCAAATGCACATCTGCAACACTTCCTCGAGCTCAGTGACACTATTGTCATCCAAGGTGTCACACCAGAAGCCATTAGAATCCGTTTGTTTCCCTTCTCCATCACGGGGAAGGCGAAACAATGGTTCTATAAAGAGACGGAAGCTGTCAACACGTGGGACAAGTGTTCCACGGCGTTCCTCACTAAATTCTTCCCCATGAGTAAAACTCACACCCTAAGGGGAAGAATTGCCAACTTCCAACAAAATTCCATGGAACCCATACCTGCGGCATGGGAAAGGCTTCAAGAGTACATCCAAGCATGCCCGCATCATGGGATGGAAAAGTGGCTCGTGATACAGAACTTCTACAATGGGTTAACACCCATGTCAAAAGAGCACATAGATGTCACTGCTGGAGGTGCCTTCCTCTCCCTCACCATCGATAGAGCAACAACTCTTATGGAGAAAATAGTATCCAATCAAGCTTGGGGGAGGAAAGTCTTGGCAAACAAGAAGATAGCATGCGCATCGTGGAGGAGACGGACATGCCTACTACAATGGATCTCCTATTGAAAGAACTTGACAAGCGTGCCACCGAAGAAGAAGAAAAACTTAAGATCCGGTCAAGGCCATAGACTCACAAGTAACATGTGAAGTCTCGTGGCAATGTTGGCCATTCAGGGGAATGACTGCCCTGAACCCCGTAAAGATGTTACTCACATCAACAACGAGTTCCGTCAACAAGGAGACCATGATGGGTGTTGACACTTGCTATCATATAAATTTATTAATCAAATAAACATGAGAAAGGGGTATAAATCATAATAACAACCTAGAATAGGGTGTCACTAACATATTTCCACCAGTTTTGGTAAAGTTGTGAATTGCAGGGACTAAACAAGAAAACACCAGAATTCGTGAGCCGTACGACTACGCGACGTAATGCAATCCAACTCCGAGAAAGACTCTAGAAGGCTCCGGATTAATCCCGACGTGATCAAGACTTAGCACCCAAGAAAACATCATCTAGAAGACTCCGTAAGCCACGACGCGCCGCGGGGACCCGTGTGGGCCCCACTCTGGGCCGGCCGGCCCAAATATTAGGCCGGTCGGCCTCTTCCCTCCGCCACGTCAGCCCTGATTCTAGAAGCTTCGCCAACCGCCTCTAAGACGCAATCTAATCCGCTCGTTTAATGTCGGTTTGATCCGAGGGCGGCGGTGGAGTACGAGATGTATCTAAGTCCAACACCTGGCACCTCCTCCCGACTATATAAGCAGCCCCCAGGCCCCCTCAATTGTCATCATCTCATACATCAATTTCATATCTCATCAGATGGAGGCACGACGCCTGGAGAATTAGATTAGACAGCTACAATGTAATAGAATAGATCTAGTAGAGAGTTAGGGAGAGCGGAACTGCGCTCCGGTTCTAGAGAAGTCTTCAGCGTTCTGGTATATCTTTGTATCTCAACTCTATTAGACTTTATGCCATAATTAGATCTATCTTTTCTAGTACTTTTATGCCTTTCATGTTATTGATTAGAATATAGTTGTTATATAATTGCATGGGATCTTCGCTCGTATTGAGTGCTCTGGTTATTCATGATGATTAGAGTAGTAATTAATAGTGTGGACATGGTGTCTAGACTAGAGGTTACCTTAGATTGCACCCAGTCCCACGGATAGTTGTGGTAGCCCTAGGTGGTGACAGCCCTAACGGCCGACGTATTCCACCACGTTCTGATCGGTAGTGTAGAACCCTAGTCGGAGCTTCCTAGCCCCCTTCTCATCCCTTTCCGCGGCTAGTGTTCTGATGTCCCGAAGTGTTCTTTTATGATCGCTATACCTTTTCATGCCTTAGTTACTCAAGAACCAAAGTACTAGAGAAGTATTCAGGAACCTAGATCTCTCTCATTGTCCTCTCGACCTAGCTATCTATTCTATATTATAATATTCTCCGTGTTAAGTGCTATTAATTATCATTCATATCATATACATTATTTACCCCCTCACTTTAGTTGGTATATTAAGTTAGTAGATACATGATTTTGATTTATCATAGTCTTTACCCTTGCTTCCCTGTGGAAAATATAAATAACGATACTCTGAATACTCCCGGGTAAAAGCTATAATGGTATACATATTCTCAAACGCTATGAACTCTTTATATTCTTTTTGCACTTAATAAATACCAACAAGCTTTTTTTGGCGCCGTTGCCGGGGAAGCAATTGGCGTAAAGATTTTGATAATGATCTTGATATCTCGCTAATTTAGTGTATTAACTAGCTTTAGTAGGATTACCCTTGCTCGTTGAGTGTGGAATAGACAGGACATTTGATGCCATCGCGACCTTTCGGCAAGCTTCCACAAGGAGAAACCAGGGTGTTTGAACATCAAGATCCATCAACACTAGAGCCCTCGCCATCTCTTAGGTACATTTATATATATATATATATATATATATATATATATATATATTATTCCAACTATGTGTAGATTGAAGAAAAGGTCACCGTCACAAGAATTCAAATCACATCTCAAGTGACGAACGTAGAGGCTGCACAACTCATAAACTCCATCTTGTGAGCGAAGGTAAGTATGATCAAAGGTGAGAAAGTCTTGCTCATGAACTTTAATTTATGAGTAGTTGTCTTTTTCAATTGTTGCATTCCATTGCATGTTTCCCTTAAATAATTCATGCATTCTACTCCACCTAGTTTATGTTTTCTCATAGTAAATCCATTGCATGTTTAACTCCTTGGAATCACCCAATCATGTCGTTGCATATAAAATAAAAAAATATAATAATAAATATTATCCTCACCATGATCATGCTCTTTCATCTCTATTTAAAGTAAATCTCTATGATGCTTTCATGCCACCGTTGTCTGCTATAGTATGCTCTAGTTTGAAGTATTTTTCATACATCTCTTAAATGAAGCATGGTGCCTAGTTTTGGAGTGTTGATCATGCTTTCAAAGGCTTTTTAATGCTAGTTAAATTGCTTTCCTAAATCAAATTAGACGTGGTGTCTAGGTTGATTTTTGAACCAAGAGTATGCTCTAGTAGATAGCAGTTATTTTTGACTAACCCTTGCGAGAAAACTATCATATTCAATGCGGGTAAGTCAAGAGATGAACTCACAATAGAGGTGAGGCAAGGCGTATGATGAACTCCGACAACTCTGCAAGCAGAAGGAAGACCCGGATCGTTCCTCATAGAAGAAAGATCCGTAAGTATCACATCATTTATTTTTTTCTTTTGCTAAAAGTTACATTTGCCTTGATCCATGCTAGAGTGCAGCTAAGAACATAATTTATTAAAAAACATGATAAACAATATATGTGCTAAAGTAATCAAAGAACCATCTTTTTGTTAGCATAAATGAGTTTATATCAACCTTTGGACAACAACATGTTCTTCAAATAGTTGCAATCCTTCTGTATACGTCCACTAATATCTCGCAGGAAAGAATCATCGGTGTGCACGGTTTAGCATGAACCTACCACACCACCACAGTCTACCTCACGTCTACATCTCTAAAAAGACTGTCAAGATCCAAATTTTGGGGAGTGCAACCCCCATTATCCGTAAGTACTCTTATCCTTTACCTTATTTACTACTAGTTTGGTATATTTGTTTTGTTAAAAAGATATAAAAAGATGCATAACTATAGAAAACTAAATAAAAAGTTTAAGTTATATATATAGTTTGATCTTTATGTTTGCTATAAATAAATAAATAGATAGTGTGCTTATGCTTGCTAGAATAAAATTAACGCTGAAGATGATCCCTATGTATGGAAATGATGAATAGTTGCTCCGCCATAAATTCCTCTTTTAAAGTACTTACAATTCGGACTTAGATTCTCCCGAAGCTTTAAATGCTTAATTTGCTCTAAAATCCTACACCTGTGGGAAGCACATGCTTAATCTGAGTCTAGGCGTTAAAGGATAATAATTCATGAAAAGTTGAGTCATTGTTTATCATATTCCTAGAGATACTTGATTCTTCGTTTTATCTTTTGAAAATCATAAAATACTACATGATGAGTTCCTGTATTTATGACCCTTAAGAGTTTGTCATACACATCAAAATCATCCCACTCCACCAAATACGCCGCTTCTAACCCTAAAGTATGCATTCCCATATTCCATCAAGCCACAAGCCATGTCATAAAAATAAACTCTTGCAATTTTGGATATATCTCTCTCAATGTTTTGTGTCAAATAGACTTTGGGCTACATTCGAAAAAAAAATTAAGAATAAAAATATATAAATATTTAGAGAGAAAAGAGAGACGAGAGAGGGAGAGTAACGGACAAAAGTCATACTAGGCGAGAAGGGCCTACCTCCCTAATAATAAAAATATATTTAGAGATGAATAATGGACACGTGTCCGAGGGTGAGTAGGGCCCACATCTCTAAGGAGAGAGAAAAAATGGACACAAGTCCGGGGCAAAGCCCACGTCTCCAAGAATGGATAGCCCGTCTTAGCAATTTAGAAAGAGAGATATAGTCCAAGATGCTTGAGAAGAAAAATACTAGAAAAAGGCTAAAGGCTAGTTATTATCTTTCATCCTCATCCATTCACCGCTATCATCCCACCATATATGTCTTACTACGTGTGACTTCACTATAAATATTATCTACTTGAGAGGGTCATACATAGGATCTCTCGAGTTTCTTTTGAAAAATGTTGCAAAACCTGGGATGATAGTTGATCAAAGAACTTGAGACATGGTACTTGACTTGATTGTTCTGTCTTTTAATTGCTTAAGGTTTATAAAAAGGCTACGCCCATGGTAAAGGTAAGAGAGAGCAATCTTGTTGAGAGGAGAATTTATTTTTGAAAACATAGTACTTCGAGGTATGAAAGCGTAGTAGCAACTCCCCGATCCTACTATAGCATATAGCTTTGCTAGGGACTAGCAAAGGGTAAGCTTGGGGAGTTTGTGACACTTGTTATCATATAAATTTATTAATCAAATAAACATGAGAAAGGGGTACAAATCATAATAACAACCTAGAATAGGGTGTCACTAACATATTTCCACCGGTTTTGGTAAAGTTGTGAATTGCGGGGACTAAACAGAAAAACATCAGAATTCGCGAGCCGCATGCGACTACGCGACGTAATGCAATCCAACTCCGAGAAAGACTCTAGAAGGCTCCGGATTAATCCCGACGTGATCAAGACTTAGCACCCAAGAAAACATCATCTAGAAGACTCCGGAAGCCACGACGCCGCCGCGGACCCGGAGTGGGCCCCACTCGGGGGCGGCCGGCCCAAATATTAGGCCTGGTCGGCCTCTCCCCTCCGCCCACGCCAGCCCCGATTCCGTAAGCTTCGCCAACCGCCTCTAAGACGCAAATCTAATCCGCTCGTTTAATGTCGGTATGATCCGAGGGCGACGGTGGAGTACGAGATGTATCTAAGTCCAACACCGACACCTCCTCCCGACTATATAAGCAGCCCCAGCCCCCCTCAATTGTCATCATCTCATACATCAATTTCATATCTCATCGATGAAGGCACGACGCCTGAGAATTAGATTAGACAACTACAATGTAATAGAATAGATCTAGTAGAGAGTTAGGGAGAGTGGAACTGCGCCCGTTCTCGAGAAGTCTTCAGCTCTCGTATATCTTTTGTATCTCAACTCTATTAGACTTTATGCCATAATTAGATCTATCTTTTCTAGTACTTTTATGCCTTTCATGTTATTGATTAGAATATAGTTGTTATATAATTGCATGGGATCTTCGCCGTATTGAGTGCTCACGGTTATTCATGATGATTAGAGTAGTAATTAATAGTGTGGACATGGTGTCTAGACTAGAGGTTACCTTAGATTGCACCTAGTCCCACGGATAGTTGTGGTAGCCCTAGGTGGTGACAACCCTAACGGCCGACGTATTCCACCATGTTCGGATTGGTAGTGTAGGACCGTAGTCGGAGCTTCCTAGCCCCCTTCTCATCCCTTTCCGCGCGCTAGTGTTCTGATGTCCCGAAGTGTTCTTTTTATGATCGCTATACCTTTTCATGCCTTAGTTACTCAAGAACCAAAGTACTAGAGAAGTATTCGGAACCTAGATCTCTCCCCGTTGTCCTCTCGACCTAGCTATCTATTCTATATTATAATATTCTCCTCGTTAAGTGCTATTAATTATCATTCATATCATATACATTATTTACCCCCTCACATTAGTTTAGTTGGTATATTAAGTTAGTAGATACATGATTTTGATTTATCATAGTCTTTACCCTTGCTTCCCTGTGGAAAATATAAATAACGATACTCTGGAATACTCTCGGGTAAAAGCTACAATGGTATACATATTCTGTGCGCTTGCGGAACTCTTTATATTCTTTTTGCACTTAATAAATACCAACAATGGGTGGAACAACCAGTCGCGCCCACAAAACCAAGGAGGTAATTCAAACTCAAGGTACAATTGGAATCCTCTCTCCTTGGAAAACTTGGTCTTAGACCAAGCAAAAATAATTGAAGAATGAAGGACCGAATAGGCGACCAGAGGGGGGGGTGAATGGGAGCGTCAACTAAATTCTTTCGAATTTGTGAATGTGTAGCTCTCACGACCCCTCGGAGCAAAAGCAAACAACCCTCGGTATGATCACGACCTTGGATGCAAGGTGGATGACCTAGAGTTTGCTCTAGAGTCACAGCGGATCAACCGGAAACAACTCGAAATGACCACACGAGCGAGAGAGGAAAACGGACACGAAACACGAACTCGGACTCGTCAGGCACGGGGAGCCCTGACTGTCAGCGTGCTCGGGTGCGGGCGTCATGGCACCAGTCGGATCGCCCGCAAATCTCCGTAATGCATTGGGACAGAACTGGACTCCCGCCCGGAAATCACTTGCGGACTGTCCGCGAGTAGAAGGCGATCGTCCGCCGGCCAAACACCGAAAAACCACAAGTTTACGGACTCTCCACACAGGGCTCGGGCTCGCGCTCGGGGCGGACCGCCCGCATGCCTGGCGCAGCAAAAGAGGAAACGACCTCGAGCCGAACCGGTGAATCCCGAGGGGCGGACTATCCGTGCTCACGTGCCGACCGGTCCGCGCCTCCGTGAAACGCCACGAACGTAGGCGCCCGGCGGCTCTCTCCCCAAACTCGGATCAAACTCGATCAAATCGAAACCTCAGGTCACAAAAATCAAGCCATAGCATCTAGGCATGTGGGTGACCATTTCCCCCCTGAAATTTCGAGTTTGACCGGAGTGGATCGAGAGAAATCGCGGATCACACGAAGAACGCACCCAAAAGATGAACTCGATCTAAAACTTGCCCGATCTACGTGCTCGTGAGGAATTAGCTCAAACCCTTCTATGTGGAAATGATCCTCTCACGTCCTAGCACGAGTCAAGGCAAGAAAAACGAGATCAAACGGTGCGGAAAACGAAGAAATCGCGAAGAGAATAGAGGGGGAGAGGAAGAACTCGCGAAGAACAAGTGAAGAACAAAAATCACCGCACAAGATCAACAAAGAACACCGATCGAATCACCCCAAACGTCACCATGTGACGGGCTACTCGAGCTAGCCCTTGCTCAAACGATTCGATACAAGATCGGTGGACCTCTCACACCAAAGTCCGAAACCCTAACTAGGAATTGCAAAATGAGAGGCAAGGGAGGATGAAGGGGTATGCCTCGCTAAATAGCCCCAATTCCCTCTCGCCTAAACTACCCCTAGGATACATGAGTCGATTTTGTAACCCTAAGGCTATTTCCGTCGACTGGGTAATCTTTGATCCGACGGCCACCGCGCCTCCTCATCGGTAGCCTTGCCTCCACGCAACCTCCCCCGATGCCGCCACGTGCCGCCCTTCCGTCCCCCGAACACTTCGGGTTTTGAGGCCCAAACCCGCGAAACCCGCGCTGTGGTTTTGAGGCCCAAACCACCAAACCCGCGCCCGATGGTTTTGAGGACAAACCACCAAACCTCCTCGACACGTGTCATCGCCGTCTTGACCGCCCGAAGTCGCCAAGTCATCCGAGCTCCCGCTCCTTTTGCGCACGCCGCCTTGACTCGATCGACACGGTCTCGCCACGTCCTCTTGCATCCGTCGATGTCCCGGATGTCGACCTCTATGGCTAGCCACCAAGACACTCCGGGCCCCTCGGTCCAAGCCTCACGTCCGTCCTTCACCTCCGCGGTCCATCGGCCCGAGACGCCCTCCTTGGTACCTTCACCTCTCCGTCGGCTACCATCTCCGAGCTCAACACCGCACACAACACGAACCAAGAGATACGTCTTCGACACACTCCACATATGCCGATGAACCATAGTCGAAGCATAAAAAGATAAAGGAAAATAGAAGGAAAATGTTGATTTGTTGACAATCACTACATCACAAAACTAAACACATGCGACCTAAATCAACTATGTGTTCGCAAAGAACTTTCAAAGAAGTTGATACTTAATGAGAAAATAATTTAAAACATGATTTTCAAAATTAAAAGTTTAACTTCTTCTTATGAAAGACAACTGAGCATAGAAACCCAATTAGCTCGGTTTTTCTGTTGCTTTTACTGTTGTCGGTTCGGGGAAAAGTTTTGGGGCAACCCAAAATTTCTCTTGAATCTGTTAAAATGGTCTCAACGAGGTCCGGTAAGCCTCTATGTCGGGAAGACAACAAGTCTCCTACCGAGCCACCACTCATTATCAAGAAGGAGGACCCCGGCCGCCGACAATCACATGCTCGCTTGGCCCGCATGTCTTCGAGGATGCCTTCTCGCGACCTTGGATCAAGCATAAACATCATGTCCAAGGCAACATATGATGAAATATTAGGTGGACCTTTGTCCCCTGTACATTTTGAACCTGCAGATGGCGGACCTATCACTAAGGAAACCGGAGGGAGTAGCTCGGGGCGTTATAGTAAAAATCCGAGAAGCATACATCCCAACGGACTTTGTCATCCTAGACATGGGTCACAACGAGAGAGCTGCCTCAATCCTTGGGAGACCATTTCTTAACACTATAAATGCGGTTTTACACGTGGGATCGGGGCATGCTAGCTTCCATATGCGGGGGCCAAACAATGAGATGCACATTCAATGGGTTCAACAAGCATAAGAATGCTAAAAACAAGCAGCCCAAGAAGGTAAAGCCACAAAGTGTTAAGCGGGCATGGCGGGAGGCGAAAGGGCGACATCCGCATCCACTTCTCCTGATACGGGTAACACTCCGTCAAGCACTAAATGAATGGAGAAGAGTCCCGCCGTCGGACTTTAAAAGGTGAGTGTTGACACTGTTATCGTATAAATTTATTAATCAAATAAACATGAGAAAGAGGTATAAATAATAATACCAACTTAGAATAGGGTGTCACTAACATATTTCCACGAGTTTTGGTGAAGTTATGATTTGCAGGGACTAAACAGGAAAACACCAGAATTCGCGAGCCATACGACTACGCGACGTAACGCAATCCAACTCCGAGAGAAGACCCTAGAAGGCTCCGGACTAATCCCGACGTGGACCAGACTTGACACCAAGAAAAACATCATCTAGAAGACTCCAGAAGCCACGACGCACGACGGGACCCAGAGGGGGGCTTCCCCTGGGCCGATCGGCCCAATAATGGGCCGATCGGCCTCCCCCGGTCGCCAAGTCAGCCCTGCTTCTGGAAGCTTCCTCCACCGCCTCTAAGACGCGATCAAAACCGGTTGTTTCATGTCGGTTTGATCCGAGGGCGTCGGTAGAAGCACGGGATGGATTAAGATCAAACACCGGATTAGTACCGCACGCTTCCGGGCCGAAGGGACCGAAGAAGACCCATATATATAGACCCCTAGACCCCCTATCTCAGATCATCTCCTCATTAGCTATCAATAGAGCAAAAACTAGGGTTTCATATTAGAAGAGAGAGAGGTCCCTCTAGTTGTCTAGTTCATCTAGTTCTAGTTCAAGATCTAGTTCTTCTAGTTCATCTAGTTGTAAGATCAAGGAGAGAGGGAGCGGAGAAAGCCGAGATCCGGACTTGTCGGATCTTCATCAACATTGTACATCTACTACTACTAGTTCGTCTTCGGCAATCTCCGTGTTCTTCATTTATTATTTCTATTTATTCTATTCAATTAATTTCAGTTCTTACTTTACAATATTTACTTTGGATCTCTCTTTCGTATTGAGTGCTCTAGTTTTAATGTGAAATTAGAGTAGTAATTAATAGTGTAGGCGTGGTGTCTAGACTAGAGATTACCCAGTTTGCGCCCAATCCCACGGTTAGTTGTGGTAGCCCTGGGGTGACAGCCACTGTCGTCTTTTGTATTCCACCACGTTCGGGTTGGTGATTAAGAGAGCTTTTTGGCGGCCTTTCTCCCATCACCCCTTCCCGCCTTTTTCGAGGATCGGGATGGTACCGTTGTTTCGACGTAAGTAAAGTAAAGTAAGCCTTTGATTGTTTAGATCAACTTAGAATACTTAGAAAACTCTAAACTCTCTCTCCCCACATCATTATTCTTTTCTTCGGACATTTCTACTCTTTCTAGTACACTTCACGTTCCCCGTGTGGAAATCGATACTACTGGAATACTCCCGGGTGAAAGCTACATCGGGTATCCGTGCGCTTGCGGATTTCTCTCTCTTCGCGTTAATTTATACCAACAAGCTTTAAAGGCGCGTTCTTGGGAACGGTAGCTGCTAGTTAGAACCACGATCGTCCTTTTTACCTTTTTACCTTTTTTTCCCTTCTATCTTTCTTTCCCTTTACCCCTACCTATACCACATGGATTTCACTCCCATTATTAAATTCTTTGCTCCAAAGGGCGAGCCTTCACCATCTTCACACCCTATTCTTATAGATGGCTACGAACTTCGCCCTGCTCTTATAGCCATGGTTCGGGAGCAATCCTTCTCTCGGGTTAGCCGATGAGGATCCATACACCCCACCTTAGAGATTTTGAGCAATTGTGTTCCTGCCGAAATATTTCTAGCATGACACAAGAGACCATTAAATGGAAATTATTTCCGTTCTCCCTTGAGGGAAGAGCAAGAAAATGGTATGCTCACTCAGTAGGAAGCGTAAATGGAGATTGGGATGAACTTCGAGACAAATTTTGTCTTGCTTTCTTCCCTCTTTATAAAATTGCTGACCTTAGAATCGAAGTGCTTACATTCAAACAAAAAAAGAGAAGGAGACACTAGGAGCAGCTTTTTGGCTAGATTTACAAGCCTTACCAATTCCGGCCCAAACCTTTCCTTGCCCGACCATGTCCTGCTCTATCACTTCTATCTCGGTCTTAACAAGGAAGTCGCTCGCATCTCGATATCGCCAGGGAGGATCATTCTCACATAAACTTGTTAGTGAAGGGAAAGCCATTCTTGAGACAATCCTTGACAACACCCCCTACACCGGGCGTTTTTTGACGAGTTACCCAAGAAGACGAAGAAGTCGAGCCAAGCCCCGAACAACAAAAGGAGACACACGTAACCGAATCTGAAATTCCTATAAACCCCTCTAATGAATTGGTTACCATAGAATCTCGCACGATGGGAACACATCACAATCTAGACAACACTCTAGAGAGTGACGAACCCCATCCCAACACTTTCCTCTCGGAAATCGAGGTAGATCTTTTTGAAGATTTTGGGAATGCCTCGAATTTTCCTATTCAGGCAAAGCCTCTGGTGCACTCAGCACCATTTGAGGATGGTCCACACAATGATCCATTCTTAATGGAGCACATTAAAGGACTCTCAGCCATTATGAGCCATGAGTGGTTGGCAGAAGCGGAGCTATCCACTGAGGTAACCCGAATCACTGCTCCCTCAAAAGCTCTATTCAGCAAGATTAAAGGAAAGACCATAAAAGTTCATTATAGCCCTACTGTTGGGATCAATCTTATTTCAAAACCTCTAGCCGAAGAACTTTGTCCCAACGAGTCCATGATCCCATCTCATAAACTCTTAAGACTTCCTTCTGGAGTCACTCTTGAGAGTTGTGGGATCATAAGGTCAATTCCTTTGCGCATAAGAGGCTCGATTATCGCCTAGATTTTCACGTCTATGACATTTCAGACATGTTCCTCTTGATTGGTGTACCTTTCGGAACACTTTTCCAAGAGCGACCAAACAAAAGTCTCTTGAATTTAAAGCTGGGAAATTCTCCTATCGATGTTTCTCTTGCTCGCTCACATAATGCGATAGTAGAACCCAAGCCCAAACAAGATCCTCTTGAGGAAGTCTTAATGGCGTCCCTAGAAGAAATGGTCTGAACCGTTTTGATGTTGAACACTTCATAGAAGAAGAGGAAGAATCGCAGCCTATCGAACTAGATACAACGGAGGTGCCACCACGACCCTCAATTGAGTTGAAACCACTTCCCGTCGGCTTTGAAATATGTCTTTCTCAATAATAATCGAGAAACTCCGGCCATTATCGTGATAAGCTTTCCCAAGAAGAAACTCATAAGCTTGTCACCGTCCTAGAAAGACATAGACCGCCATAGGCTACTCACTCGAAGACCTCATCGTGATTAGTCCCGCTCTTCGCACTCATCGTATTCCTATCGATCCCGATGCATCACCATCGAGGGAATCACAACGGAGGCTTAACAACGCTATGCGAGAGGTTGTTAAGAAGGAGGTCCTCAAGCTTTTACACGCCGGGATTATCTATCCCCCGCCACATAGCGAGTGGGTTAGTCCTATCCAAGTAGTGCCAAAGAAAGGAGGAATGACGGTTGTTAGAAATGAGAAAAATGAACTCATTCCTCAACAAGATCCACCGGGTGGCGTATGTGCATTGATTACCGGAACTTAACAAGGCCACAAAGAAAGATCACTTTCCGCTACCCTTCATCGATGAGATGCCGGAACGCTTGCAAATCACTCTTTCTATTGTTTCCTTGATGGGTATTCGGATATCATCAAATCCCGATCCACCCCGATGACCAAAATAAGACAACTTTCACATGCCCGTATGGAACTTATGCATACCGACGAATGTCGCTCGGGTTGTGCAATGCTCCAGGCTTCTTTTCAACGGTGCATGATGTCTATCTTCTCGAAATGATTGAAAAGATCATGGAGGTGTTCATGGATCGATTTTACCGTCTATGGCAAAACCTTCGACGATTGCTTGGAGAATTTGGACAAAGTCTTACAAAGATGTGAAGAAAAGCACTTAGTCCTGAATGGAAAAAATGCCACTTTATGGTTCAGAAGGAATAGTGCTAGGACACAAGGTGTCCGAACGTGGATAGAAGTGGATAAAGCGAAAATAGAAGTCATTGAACAACTTCCACCTCCCACAAATGTGAAAGAAATCCGAAGCTTTCTAGGCCACGCAGGTTCTATAGGCGTTTCATTAAAAACTTTTCCCCAAATCGCTAGGCCCCCGACTAGCCTCTTAGCTAAAGATGCACCTTTCATCTTCGACAATGAGTGCTATGAATCCTTCCAAATCCTCAAGAATGCACTCATCTCAGCTCCAATCATTCAACCACCCAATTGACGCTACCTTTTGAAATCATGTGTGATGCTAGCGACTTTGCCGTTGGAGCAGCTTCTTGGGCGCACAAAGGATAAAAAGCATTATGCTATATCCTATGCTAGCAAAACCTTGTCCGGACCACAGCTCAACTATGCTACCACCGAAAAAGAAATGTTGGTCGTCGTTTTGCTATAGACAAGTTTAGATCTTACTTAGTGGGGGCAAAGGTTATTATTTATACGCACCATGCTGCCCTTAAATACCTCCTCACTAAGAAGGATGCTAAGCCACGGTTAATCCGATGGATTCTTTTTACTCCAAGAATTTGACATACAAATAAGAGATAAGAAAGGAGTAGAGAATGCGTAGCCGACCACTTGTCTAGGCTTCAAGATAAGGAACCACACGAGTTGCCTATAAATGACTATTTGAGGGATGACACGCTCCTCAAGGTCACACACTCCCGACCCTTGGTACGCTGGATATTGTGAATTACATGGTTGCAGGTTATGTAGCACCGAGGGGCGGACAAGAGGAAGCTCAAATATGATGCTCGCTATCACTTGTGGGATGATCCATATCTCTATCGAGTATGTTCTGATGGATTGCTACGAAGATGTGTCCCAATAGAAGAAGGCTTGAAGATAATAGACAGATGTCATGCATCACCTTATGGAGGACACTACGGAGCATTCCGTACACATGCTAAGATCTGGCAAAGCGGATTCTATTGGCCAACAATGTATCAAGATACAAAAGACTATGTGAGAAGATGCGCTAGATGCCAGAGGCATGGGAACATTAATACTCGAGATGCAATGCCCCTTCGTAACAACCTTCAAGTGGAGTTGTTTGATGTCCGGGGATTGATTACATGGGACCATTCCCAAGATCCGGTGATGCTTTGAATACATCCCGGTGGTCGGTCGACTATGTGTCCAAGTGGGTAGAAGCACTACCATGCCGTGCCAATGATTCAAAGCATGCCAAGAAGATGTTCCAAGAAGTGATATTCCCAAGATTTGGCACACCTCGGATGGTCATAAGTGATGGAGGATCACACTTCATTGACAAATCCTTCAGACAGTTTCTAGCAGCACATGGAGTCAAACACAACATAGCAACTCCCTACCATCCTCAAACAAGCGGTCAAGCTGAGACATCAAATAAGCAGATCAAGAACATTCTACAGAAGACCGTGGATGAGATGGGAAAGAAATGGAAACACAAACTCCATGATGCGCTATGGGCATATCGAATCGCTTACAAGACACCCATAGGCATGTCACCTTATCGGCTCGTATATGGAAAAACATGCCACTTGCCCGTGGAATTGGAATTTAGAGCTCACTTTGGGCAATCAAGAAATGGAATATGGATCTCCATCTAGCCGGGTAAGAACCGCCGGATGCAACTATCAGAGCTAGAGGAATGGAGAGAAAAAGCTTATCACAATTCCAAGATCTACAAAGAGAGAACAAAAAGGTGGCATGACAAGAGGATCAAGCATAAGGAGTTCAAGCCTGGAGATAAAGTCCTACTGTTCAACTCAAGAGTGAAGCTCTTCGGTCATGGAAAACTTCAAGCAAGTGGGAAGGGCCATTCAAAGTAATTGAGGTCGCACCACATGGCGCCATTACACTCCAAAATGATACAGTAACACATTTAAGGTAAATGGCCATCGTTTGAAAGTTTTTCTAGAACCCGAGAACTTAGAAGAAATTGATTTGATTGAATTCTTGCAATTCAATGATCCACTCTAATAATAAAAAAAAAAAAAAAAAAAACTAGGCAACAAAGGCTTAAGTGGCCAACCGTTAACGCTTAACCAGCCCACAAGTTTTGTTGTCTATTTGAGTTGAGCAGATTTGAAGGACCAGCGGGAGTAAGATACGACGGAGTAGAGATGTGTTACTACTTGACAAAAGAACTATCTACATCGGTCGCCATCAAGTAAGGCCAACACCACTACAACTGTCTATCTCACTTCACCATCACCAAGCGACTATGTCAATGTCCAAATTTTGGGGGAGGGCATCCCCATCTATCCGGTAAGTATTCTTTCCCTTTTTGTCTTATTAGTTAGTTTTATATATATTTGCTTTGCTAGATATAATGAGTCTTAATTAGAGTCTTAGTTTGTGAGAGTCTAAATAAATGCTAGAGTCTGCTAGTTCGTTTTTCTCTTTGATCTTGATGATATATGCTAAGGAAATGATGAATAGTTGCTCCGCCCTTAATTCCTCTTAAAAGTACTTACACTTTGGACTTAGATTCTCCCAAAAGCTTTAAAAGCTTAATTTGCTCTAAACCCAATACAGTGGGAAGCACATGCTTAATCTGAGTCTTAGCATTAAAGGATAAAGATACATGAAAAGTTGAGCTACTGTTTATCATATTCCTAGAGATACTTGATTCCTGGTTTTTATCTTTGAAAATTATAAAACATTACATGATGAGTTCCTTAGCTATGACCCTTAAGAGTTTATCATTCGCATCAAGATCATTCCACTCCACTAAATACGCTGCTTCTAACTCGGAAGTACGCCTCCCCATACTCCATCAAGCCGCTATCCATAATTATAAAAATAAAACTCTTGCAATTTTTGGATATATCTCTCTCAATGTTTATACCAAATAGAGTCCAGGCTACATTCGAAAAAAAAAGAAGAAGAAAAAGAAAGAAAAAAAAAAAAAAAAAAAAAAAAAAAATAGAAAGAGAGAAAAGTGAGATGAGAGAGGGAGAGTAACGGACAAAAAGTCATACTAGGCGAGAAGGGCCTACCTCCCTAAATATATTTAGAGATGAATAATGGACACGTGTCCGAGGGTGAGTAGGGCCCACATCTCTAAGGAGAGAGAAAAATGAACACAAGTCCGGGGCAAAGCCCACCTCTCCAAGAATGAATAGCCTGTCTTAGCAATTTTTAGAAAGAGAGATATAGTCCAAGATGTTTGAGAAGAAAAATACTAGAAAAGGCTAAAGGCTATTTACTACCTTTCATTCTCATTCACTTCACCACTATCATCCCACTATGTATGTCCCCGCCACATGTATAACTCCACTACCACCATCCACTTAAGAGGGTCATACATAGGATCTCGAGTTTCTTTTGAAAAATATTGCAAAACCCCAGGATGATAGTTGATCAAAGAACTTGAGACATGGTACTTAACTTGATTGTTTTATCTTGCTTATGATTCGTAAAAGGCTAAGCCCCATGGTAAACAGGTATGAGAGAGCAATCTGGTTAAGAGGAGAATTTATTTCGATAAACACAAGATTTCGAGGTATGAAAGTGTAGTAGCAACTCCCGATCCTACTATAGCATATAGCTTTGCTAGGGACTAGCAAAGGGTAAGCTTGGGGAGTTTGTTGACACATTATTATCGTATAAATTTATTAATCAAATAAACATGAGAAAGAGGTATAAATAATAATACCAACTTAGAATAGGGTGTCACTAACATATTTCCACGAGTTTTGGTGAAGTTATGATTTGCGAGGGGACTAAACAGAAAAACACCGTAATTCGCGAGCCATACGACTTCGCCGACGTAACGCAATCCAACTCCGAGAAAGACCCTAGAAGGCTCCGGACTAATCCCGACGCGGGACCAAGACTTGACACCAAGAAAAACATCATCTAGAAGACTCCGGTAAGCCACGACGCACGACGGGACCCGAGGGGGCTTCCCCTCGGGCCGATCGGCCCAATAATGGGGCCGATCGGCCTCCCCTTGGCCGCCAAGTCAGCCCCCGCTCGAAGCTTCCTCCACCGCCTCTAAGACGCGATCAAAACCGATTGTTTCATGTCGGTTTGATCCGAGGGCGCCGGTAGAAGCACGGGATGGATTAAGATCAAACACCGGATTAGTACCGCATCGCCTGCTGGAGTTGAAGGGACCGAAGAAGACCCATATATATAGACCCCTAGACCCCTATCTCGGATCATCTCCTCATTAGCTATCAATAGAGCAAAAACTAGGGTTTCATATTAGAAGAGAGAGAGGTCCCTCTAGTTGTCTAGTTCATCTAGTTCTAGTTCAAGATCTAGTTCTTCTAGTTCATCTAGTTGTAAGATCAAGGAGAGAGGAGCGGAGAAAGCCGGAGATCCGGACTTGTCGGATCTTCATCAACATTGTACATCTACAAAGACTAGTTCGCCTTCAAAGATCTCCGTGTTCTTCATTTATTATTTCTATTTATTCTATTCAATTAATTTCAGTTCTTACTTTACAATATTTACCGGATCTCGCCGTATTGAGTGCTCTAGTTTTAACGTGAAATTAGAGTAGTAATTAATAGTGTAGGCGTGGTGTCTAGACTAGAGATTACCCGAGTTTGCGCCCAATCCCACCTGTTAGTTGTGGTAGCCCCAGTGGGTGATAGCCCCTGTCAGTCTTTTGTATTCCACCACGTTCGGGTTGGTGATTCGTAGAGCTTTTTGGCGGCCTTTCTCCCGATCACCCCTTCCCGCCTTTTTTTCGAGGATCGGGGCTGGTACCGCTGTTCGACGTAAGTAAAGTAAAGTAAGCCTTTGATTATTTAGATCAACTTAGAATACTTAGAAAACTCTAAACTCTCTCCCCACATCATTATTCTTTTCTTCGGACGTTTCTACTCTTTTCTAGTACACTTCACGTTCCCAGTGAAAATCGATATACTGAATACTCGGGTGAAAGCTACATCGGTATCCGTGCGCTTATGGATTTCTCTGTTTCGCGTTAATTTATACCAACAAAGGGAGCCCTTGCCGGGGTAAAAATCAGTAGTTATCTTTTTATTTTACAATAATAATCTCCCAAATAATAACACCATGATGCTTACGATAAAAAAAAATAAATAAATAAGAATAAAACCTGCTTATCTCTCATGGGCGAATCTTGTTTATCAATGCATGCTTCCTCTTTCTATTTTGGCATGTCTTGGTTTGGAAGTTTTGGTTATACGTATGATCATACTTCCATAGGCGTTTTGAATTGAGCATGGTGCTTAGGTCAAAAAGTCTACCTCGATCGATTAGACATGGAGTCGAAGTGCAGTTATTGAACCTAAAATTACTAGTGTAGATTTTGGTCGATCATATGGACTAACCCCCGCAGGAATTTATCAAAATCCATAAGGGTAAGTCTTGAAAGATGACAACAGGGTTAACAAATAAAAAATATATATATATATATTAGTAATAATAATAATAATAATAATAATAATAAAAGGGGTAGAGAAGAGAAGAAAAAGAGAGGAGATAAACCTTTCAACCCCAAGATTTTGTCTTGTTACTTTGATGACATCAAAAAGACAAGCTTGGGGAGCCTCTAACCACGCCATCGACACAACTCGGGATCGTTGTGTGCTCAAGCTAAGCGTAACCATAAAAGGTAAGCAAAAGGCTAGCTTAGGGAGGACTCCAAGAAAGGTAACTTGTATCTCACATTTTGATCATATTCTCTATCTTATGAAATTTTGAGTTACACTAAAAAGACAAATTTCATTCCTATATATATGAGCTATGAAAGTGTCTAGTTAAACCCCTTTGTTGAAATGATGAATAGTTGCTCGCTCTTATGCTTTGCCTTGTGCCTAGTTTATAATTCGAATTTCTCTAAAGTTTGGATTTAGTGGCTAATTCTAAAAACTCATCCCGACAAACCTCGATTCATGTGGGTTGCATAGGCTCTATCTAGTCTAAGTTGTTGCCAAATATGATATGGTACAAATGGATTTGCTATGACTTCGTCCAAAAGAGAAACTTGACATCCGGGAATCTATACTTTGAAAAGAGAAATGCTTTGGGCTATGCTAAAAAAAATAGAAATAAAAAAATGGACAAGTGTCCGAGGGTGAGTAGAGCCCACATCTCTCTAAAAAAAAGAAGAAAAAAAAGAGAAAAGAGAGGAAATAAAAGACAAAGTCTAGGGCGAGCGAGCCCACCTCTCCAAAAAAATTATTATTATTATATAGCAATAATGTAACAGTACCTTCAGATTAAAGGGCCCACATACTTATATCATTGTCCCAAAGACCTCTGATAGAATGCATGTGTACCAAATGATCTAAAAAGCACTATTGTTTCTTCGACAGGATCTCATCATTAAGAGTTATTGCAAATTACAACACTTTATTCAAATATTCATCGAGTAAAAGCGAAAAGATTACATAACATAATTTTACAAAACATTTGTTCCAACTTAACTTAGAAACTTATTACAAAACCATAGTAGTGGAGTTTCAACAAAATAATATAAGACCCCGCCCAAGGGTCACCATCTACTCCTCCTCGGCATCCACCGAACACCGTCATGCAACAAGGGCCAAAACACATCCGACCCTCGACTAGCACCTACAACAAGGGTTAAAGAACCCTGAGTACGGGAGTACTCAACAAGACTTAACCGACTAAAGAAAAGAGGAGAAGACACACGAATGCTGGTTATAGGGAAGGTCTTAGCAAGATTAAGGACTCATTTTGCATAAAAGCTTACTAAGAGTAGGTCCTTACTTTCAAAGTTTTATTTCAACTTTAGTACATCCTCTCTTCTAAGTGATCATATACTAAGGCAACCACTTTCCATCCAAACCATCATTTTAACCATCTCACTGTTCCATAACTTAACTACGAAGAAAGAGACAGAGAAATCGGGTCTCCTTCACCGAGAAGCAACGGCGATTCGCGAATCGATTCAACAACACCCAAATTGGGATTCCCTTCCACACGATATATGTAGCACCGAAGCTTGCATATATCAACCATCTCCCCGTTAGTCCAAAATGGGACCGCGTCCCTACGCCACCCGAGAATACAATGACGCCTCCAACCCTGGGACTTTAACCCACTGAGGGTATCTTGTACTCCCCGCCATCTCTCCACTCCCAAAGGCGTTGTACGTTCCCCGATTTGGCACACCCCCGAGATCGCTTACCCAAAGCATGTGGTTGGTACTTGCTTCGACTTATCCGGGGTGACAACCGATAATGTCGTGCCTTTGACCCAACGGTCACCGGGCGGCGCAAGATGCGCTCAACATTCCCGATAAACTCAATCCGATCAACGGACGGTCCTTAAACGACACAGACGGAACAAGCACGACCCGAGGCGAACCTGTCGGCTCAACCACCCGAGACACAACCCGTGTCCCGTCCCGGTCTCAAGTTAAGCATAACCTCTACTAACCATGATATAAGTTCTTAAAGAACGTTTATAACAAGAAAAAGATTTTCAACAACTAACATAAAGTGCGGCAAAGCAACTAAGCAATTTTAAAAGAAACAGGTTGACAAGGTGGATAAAACAATAACCAAGGATGGTCATGCGGAAATAGGTTATCACTCAACTCCTATTCACCTAATGCAACATATAAATAACATAAGTGGGTAAAACTTTGTAAATAATCAAGGAAGGGTTTAAATGCATCCGGGGCTTGCCTTCGGCGAAGTAGCACTCGGGTTCGGGGTCTGTTCCACAGATATCAAATCCTCCTTGGACTGGATTCAAAACCTCCTCCTAAACTTCCTCAACCTTGAATCCTTCACTAACGTTCTCTACACGAAGTATAATACATGCTTTAACATGATGCCATAATGATAAACATGATGCTTTGAAGTGCAAGGAAATTAAACAACACTTGAGTACAACTTTCCTTCACGATAAAGTTGCAACCCAACAAAACCAACTTGTTGAACTACTCTACAAGATATCATCACCATTGCCTAAGGAGTTCTCAAGGACCACTTGATTGTGATATGATCCTTTCTCATCAAACAAATCTCAAATCACTCACAAACCTAACACTTAATTTCTAAATAAAACAAAGCATAAAATAGAAAATAACATAACAAACTCAAAATGACCTCAAACTTTTTCTACAAGTAGGTCCTATCATAAAACATCATAAAATAAATTTTCAAGAATTTTGGAAATCTAAATTATTTTATAAAATTCCCCAAAGATCCTCTTTTGAATAAAAGATGCTAATTTTAAAACAGGTCAAAACAGTTCAAAACCTAAGTTTGAAAATTTTCCTATAAACCGGACATCATAAACAAAGATCTACAAAACTTTTCATAATTTTCCAAGCCGTAAATCTTTTCCTATGAATTTTGAAAGAAACTGAACTTTTCATACTTAAATAAAACATAAAACAGTTTTAAAATCAAAAACTCGCCATGGACCGATTCTCCGCCCTTCGCCCACAACCTAGCAAAGCCAGCCCAACTCACGCCCGTGCCGATCATCGGGCCCGGGTCGACCCGCCGACCACGACGGCGCCGGCTTTGACCGGCGCGAGAACTCACCCGCCGCGAGAGGTTTCGACCACCGGACCTGGCCCTACGTGATCACCACGGCATCGCGCACATCGCGATACCTAAAACCCTACACCTAGGGCACCGGGGCACCATCGCCGGGCGAACATGGCGGCGCGACGGACCGGGCTATGCGCGTGGAGCGGCTCACCGGACGCTTCCGACGAAACCAAAACCCACCAACAAAGACCAAAGATGCAAAGCGACCAAGACCCCTAACTTAATCGACTCGACCGGCTCTAGAGGTATCGCGGACCTTCGCGACGCGACGGCGCGGCCACGGCGGCGACGCCGGCAACGGCGTCTCAGCGGCTATGACGCCCCAACTCGATCAACCATCTAGCCCTACAAATTCCACTAGACCACAAGGATGATGATGCTCACATTGCTTTGCTCGAAGATCGACGGGCTGGAGCTTGGTCGCCGACGACGGGCGGCAACTTCGTTGACGTGACCGTGCTCACGACGACGCTCCGTGCTGCTGACCTCGATCGTGGAAATGAACGAGCGCATCACGACTCAGAGCATCGCATGGAATCGAAACACTAGTTGGTTTGCTACGGCTCACCGAGAGACCGGTGATGTTGACCCGAATTGCTGGCAATGGTCCGACCGAGTCGAAGAAGAAGGCTTCGGGGCGATCTCTGGGCTACAATCGGCCGGGTTTTGGTGCGCTTGGGAGCGCAACGGGATTGCGCCGAGGCTGAGAGGAAACGAAGGGTAAGAAACGGAGCCCTGGCTCCAATTTATAGGAGATGGTGGCGGTGGCCGGCCACGACGTGTTCAACTTGGTCACGACGACGCCGAACCCTCCTCTTGCTGTGGATAAGGATGGAACGGGGCGAGGACACGAGGGCGAATTTCGACACGTCGAGAAGGACGGGGCTCGCGCTTATTGGCCGAAAACGGCGAGAAGGGCGGCGCCGACGACCTTCCTTGCCGACTTGCTCTGTTTTTCCCCCTTTCTTCCTTAATTCAAAACCCTAATTCAGTTCTGGTTCAAATTCTCCCAAAATTTGAACTGCACTCAAAAATCTCCAAGAACGACTTTTGCAAAACTTTTCGAGATCTACAACTTTCTCAATTGGAAGATTTTCCAATTCGGCCTCTAAATAGGACTTTTCAAAAGGCAGATTTGAAAATCAAATTTGATTTGAAATTACTCCAAAAATTTGAACTAAACTTGAAAAAACTCAAAACACCAAAATTGTAGCCCTCAAAAAGATCTACAAGATTGCTGTTGAAAGTTTTCTCAAATTTTGCCTAGATTTGGAGTAATTCAAAAGGGGCTAAAACGGGGTTTTAGAAAAGTTAGGGTTTTTAAAAGGAATTTCAAACAATCAATCAATCAAATTGCATTTCTACTCAAACAACAACCATTGCCATGAATTAAACTCATTTTAGTGAATGCATGACAAGGTTCTCAAAATGATGCTTTGCAATGCATATGATGACATGGTCAATTTTAGTAAGGTAACACCGTGGTGTTATAGCTCTTTCCCCTAAAGAAATCTCGTCCCCGAGATTTAGGAACACTAGATAACATGACGGCAAAGGAAATGTGTCAACAAGACACACTCTACACTTAATCATAAACCGCTAGAGTTTACCAAACTCACGCTTCTAAACTCAAAAGAACAAGACACCACTTCTACAAGGAATTATACCCTATATAGAAGCATAGAACTCGGGAAAGTGTTCTTGCAGAAATTCTTCTGATTCCCAAGTGGCTTCTTCCTTAGAATGCTGATTCCACTGTACTTTATACCACCTGGTTGTTCTTCTTCGAGTAACACGATCTTTTCGATCAAGTATTCTAATAGGGTATTCTGAATAAGTTAAATCGGGCTCAAGCTCTACTCCTTCCAAGTCGACTACTTGATCTGGTACTCGAAGACATTTCTTTAACTGTGACACATGGAACACATTGTGTACTGCTGAAAGCTGTGCTGGTAATCTCAACTGATATGCCACCTTTCCACATCGCTTTGTAATCTGAAATGGACCAATATAACGGGGTGCTAATTTCCCTTTAACCCCAAAGCGTTTCACACCCTTCATGGGTGATACTTTCAGATAGACAAAATCATTCACTGCAAACTTCAAAGGCTGACGTCTCTTATCCGCATAACTCTTTTGTCGAGACTGGGCTGCCCTCATATTGGCTTGTATAACCCGAACCTTTTCTCCTGCATCCTTCACTAAGTCCACACCAAAGAACCATCTTTCTCCAGGTTTAGACCAATTTAGAGGAGTTCTACATCTACGACCATATAAGGCTTCAAAAGGTGCCATTTTGATACTCTCTTGATAACTATTGTTGTAAGAGAATTCTGCCAAAGGCAAACATTCATCCCACTTAGCAGGGTAATTAAGAACACAAGCCCTCAACATATCCTCTAGTATCTGGTTAACTCTTTCTGTTTGTCCTCCAGTCTGTGGGTGATAAGCCGTGCTATGATTAAGCTGGGTACCCAAAGACTCTTGTAGCTGTTTCTAGAATTTGTCCATAAATACAGAACCTCTATCAGACACAATTTCCTTGGGTGCACCATGAAGACTGAAAATCCGTTGTATATATAACTTAGCACAATCAAGTGCGGTATAAAGTTTCTTAACTGGTAAGAAATGGGCTATCTTGGTAAGGCGATCAACAATAACCCAAATGGAATCATACCCTTTTACTGTTCTGGGTAAGCCGACAATAAAATCCATACTGATTTCCTCCCATTTCCATGATGGAACAGGCAAAGGATTTAATAGCCCCGCAGGTTTCATGTGTACACGGCCTTCACTCGGCCGACACGTTATCACATCTGGCTACATACCGGGCTATCTCAATTTTCATCTTGGTCCACCAAAATCTCTGTTTCAAGTCCTGATACATCTTGGTGCTTCCTGGATGAATAGAGTATCTAGTCAAATGTGCTTCATCGAGGATCTGTTGACGTATCTCAGGGACTTTTGGGACTACCAAGCGATTCTTGAACCATAACACATCTGCTTCATCAATTCTGAAATAGGTAGGCCTTCCACTTCTAACTACCTCCTTGATACGCGCTATTTTCTTATTTTCTTTCAGGGCCTCAATAATCTGATCTCTCAAAGTAGGCTGAACGGTGAGATTGGCTATAGTTCCTTGGTTGACAATTTCTATATTAAGCTTCTCTAGCTCTTGACACAAAGTTCTATCTCTCAAACTCATTGTCAAACAGTTGCAATGGATCTTACGACTGAGTGCATCGGCAACCACATTTGCCTTACCCGGATGGTAATGTACTTCAAGATCATAATCTTTGATCAATTCTAACCACCTTCTTTGCCGCATATTCAACTCTGACTAAGTGAATATATACTTCAAACTCTTATGATCCGTATAGATATGACAAGTATTGCCCAACAGATAGTGTCGCCAAATCTTTAAGGCATGGACAACTGCTGCTAGTTCTAGATCATGAGTTGGATAATGCTCCTCATGACGCTTAAGTTGCCTAGATGCGTAGGCAATAACTCTGCCTTCTTGCATCAGCACACACCCAATTCCAATGCCAGAAGCATCACAATAAACATCAAACGGCTTCTCAATATCAGGCTGTGCTAAAACTGGTGCAGTGGTGAGTGACTTTTTAGAGTCCGGAAAGCTTTCTCGCACTCGGGGGACCAAACGAACTTAGTCTGATTTTTCAGCAACTCAGTAATAGGCTTGGCTACTTTAGAGAAGTTAGGAGTAAATCGACGATAATAACCCGCCATTCCCAAGAAACTGCGAACTTCATGCAAAGTAGTTGGCGGCTTCCAGTTTAGAATATCCTTGACTTTACTTGGATCCACAGAAACTCCATCGGCGACAAGACATGCCCTAAGAATTGCACTTCTTCTAACCAGAATTCACATTTGCTGAACTTGGCATATAACTGATGATCTCTCAGACGCTTTAGAACAATCCGAAGATGCTTAGCATGTTCTTCTTTGTTCTTGGAATATATCAAGATGTCATCTATGAAGACCACTACAAACTTATCAAGCTCGGGCATGAAGACTGTATTCATCAAGTACATAAAGTGAGCTGGGGCATTGGTCAACCCAAAAGACATCACCAAGTACTCATATAAGCCATATCTGGTAGTGAAGGCAGTCTTTGGTACATCCTCAGGTTTAATCTTTATCTGATGATACCCTGATCTCAAGTCAATCTTGGAGAACACCTTGGCTCCAGCAAGTTGATCAAACAACAGATCAATTCTAGGAAAAGGGTACTTGTTCTTAATTGTTACCTCATTGAGTGGACGATAGTCCACACATAGCCTCAGAGTTTGATCCTTCTTCTTCACAAAGATTGTAGGACATCCCCAGGGTGAAGAACTAGGTTGAATAAAACCCTTGTCAAGCAGCTCTTGCAACTGTGTTTTCAACTCTGCTAACTCTTTTGGTGGCATTCTATATGCTCTTCTAGATATTGGTGCAGTCCCTGGTTTCAACTCTATACTGAACTGAACCTCTCTGTCTGGTGGTAGACCAGGCAAATCATCTGGAAATACATCTGGAAATTCACAGACTACTGGGATATCCTTGATTTCCTTTACTGAAGTAGCACATACCCTTTCGACTATTCTCTTAGGAATTGGAAGTTGAATAAGAAGTTGGGATGTGCTATCTGGTATATTAACTCTGATAGTCCTATTCAGAATATCGATGACAGCCCCATGCTGATACATCCAATTCATACCCAGGATTACATCTATATCCTGATCCTTAAGGACTACCATACTGGTGGGAAAATCATGCCCACCTAACCTTATAGGTACCTGATGTACCACTTCCTTAGTACACAGACGTCCCCCAGGTGTCTGTATATGATAATCTTCTTTCGTTTCCCCAATAGGTATTTCATTCTTGACCACAAATGTTCTATTGATGAATGTATGGGATGCACCAGAATCAAATAATGTAACTGCAGTGTGATTGGCAACAGGAAACATACCCATCATCACTGGCTCTCCTTCAGGTATTTCTCCAGCATTTGTATAGAACACTCTGCCAGTCTTCTTCTCCATTTTACCCTTCTGAGCATTATGTCCATTATTGTTCTTGTTCTGCGGCTGTTGACCTCCTGGTGCTGACTGATAGTTAGTATTATACCTCCGAGGATTGGGGCATTCTCGGGAATAATGTCCAGGTTTACCACAGTTAAAACAAATTGGACCACCTTGATTTTGTGGAGCTGGATTTTGAATGGCAGGAGCATTTTGCTGGCGAGGATAAGTGAGTGCTGGAGCAGGCCTGGAAATTGGCTGCTGCCTGGGTTGAAATTGGGGTGGACGAAAAGAAGGTCGAGAATGATTCATCAGATGATAAAACACCTTCTGACGCTTCATATTGCTGCCAGAAGACCCAAAAGATGCGCTCTTCTTCTTTCCCTTGTTTTCCTTATGCTAGCGATATTTTTCCTCAGCGTTCAGGGCTATGTCGACCACCTCATGATAGGTATCGGTCGGACGGATTGTCATTACGAGCTGAAGCTTGGAATTCAATCCTCGTAGAAACCATTCCTTTTTCTTGGCATCAGTATCGACATGCGCCGGGGCATCTTTGCGACGGATGGTTAAAGCGTGCAACATATCTTTGCATCACCGTCGATGCACTGCTTCAACTCTATGAATTCTGTTAGCTTTTTAGCCATAACCCCTGCTGGAATATAATGGGCACGGAAAGCTTCACGGAACTCTGCCCATGTCACTTGGTGACCAGCTGGCTGCATAGCTAAGAAATTCGACCACGAGGCACTAGCACCATCTCTAAGTTGTTGCGCCGCAAAGTTGGGCTTATGGTACTCTGTGCACCCTTCGACAAGCTCGAACTTCAGCTCCATAGTGCGGAGCCAAGCATCAGCTTCTAAGGGTTCGTCGGCTTTCCGGAATACTGGCGGGTGGGTTTCAGTGAACTCATGATACATGTTCTCTGGTCTATTATTCTGACAATCCTGGTGACGGTTCTGATGCTGCTGATTGCTCTGAGCCATTTCCCTCATAAACCTTGTGTTTTCAGTGGTGGCATTAACTAATGCCGCTATGGCATCAGTTAGGGTAGGAGGGATTGGTGGTGGATTTGGCATGTTATCTCCTCCCTGGGAGGGTCCGGTACGATCAGCAGAGCGGGTGACAGGCATCTGTTGATAAACAAGCCTCCCTCAGACTTTATTTAACTAAGCAAGCAAAACAAACAACCTATCAATCAAAACAAGCCTGCATGCAAGCGTAACTTCCCTTGCCCACTAAATTTTTATTAAACTAAAAAGCTGTCCTATTCCACAAATACTTTCTTACACAGCTTCATCTCAATCTGGCTAATCATCCTGTAGAGGATAAGATTAGAGAATTTAGACTAAAAGAAACCTATGGTTTAGCAAGAATAGGATTGTTATCCTTAACCCAAACGACAATAAAGGGGAAAGTTTACCAACATGGTTAATTAAGCATGATGCATGATTCGAACTTACGATACTACTCATAAAACATTATTAAACCTATAACATAGGGCAATATATAAGTTACTCTACTACTATCCTTTGAAATGTAGGAAAGAGTTTAAATATGAATTAAGATGAGTAGTAAGCAATTTGGACCAAATAGAGATTAAATTGCTTTGACTCAAATCATTTTGAAATTTTTGAAATAGCAATGCTACAATAACTTGTTAACGATGAGCTCGATACCAAGCCGTAACAGTACCTTCAGATTAAAGGGCCCACATACTTATATCATTGTCCCAAAGACCTCTGATAGAATGCATGTGTACCAAATGATCTAAAAGCACTATTGTTTCTCCGACGAGGATCTCATCATTAAGAGTTATTGCGACATTACAACACTTTTATTCAAATATTCATCGAGTAAAAGCGGAAAAAGATTACATAACATAATTTTACAAAACATTTGTTCCAACTTAACTTAAAAACTTATTACAAAACCATAGTAGTGGAGTTTCAACAAAATAATATAAGACCCCCCAAGGGTCACCATCTACTCCTCCTCGGCATCCACAGGAACAGTCATGCAACAAGGGCCAAAAACACATCGACCACGACTAGCACCTGCAACAAGGGTTAAAAGAACCATGAGTGCGGGAATTACTCAACAAGACTTAACCGACTAAAGAAAAAGGAGAAGACACAGGAATGCTGGTTATAGGGAAGGTCTTAGCAAGATTAATGACTCATTTTGCATAAAAGCTTACTAAGAGTAGGTCCTTACTTTCAAAGTTTTATTTCAACTTTAGTACATCCTCTCTTCTAAGTGATCATATACTAAGGCAACCAATTTCCATCAAACCATCATTTTTAACCATCTCCAGCATTGTTCCATAGCTTAACTTTCTACGTGAAGGAGACCCGATTTCTCCGTCTCTTTCTTCGAAGTTGCTATGGAACAAAGGAGATGGTTAAAATGATGGTTTGAATGGAAAGTGGTTGCCTTAGTATATGATCACTTAGAAGAGAGGATGTACTAAAGTTGAAATAAAACTTTGAAAGTAAGGACCTACTCTTAGTAAGCTTTTATGCAAAATGAGTCCTTAATCTTGCTAAGACCTTCCCTATAACCAAAGATTCCCTTGTCTTCCCTCTTTCTTTAGTCGGTTAAGTCTTGTTGAGTACTCCCGCATCGTGGGTTCTTTAACCTTGTTGCAAAAAGCAGTCGTGGGCCGATGTGTTTTGGCCCTTGTTGCATGACGGTGTTCCAGTGGATGCCGAGGAGGAGTAGATGGTGACCCTTGGGCATCTTATATTATTTTGTTGAAACTCCACTACTATGGTTTTGTAATAAGTTTTTAAGTTAAGTTGGAACAAATGTTTTGTAAAATTATGTTATGTAATCTTTCCGCTTTTACTCTGATGAATATTTGAATAAAGTGTTGTAATGCCGCAATAACTCTTAATGATGAGATCCTCTGTCGAGAAACAATAGTGCTTTTTAGATCATTTGGTACACATGCATTCTATCGAGGTCTTTGGGACAATGATATAAGTATGTGGGCCCTTTAATCGAAGGTATCAAGTACAAATAAAGCCCATGCTTTCTCGAAGAAAAAATATAATAAATAATATTATCTAAATAAAATCCTCGGATATAAAGTTGATCAAAAGGATGAATGATAAGCACCTCTGTTATAACCGTTCTATCGGCAACCGCCCAAGGCTTTGAGAAAAGCTAGAAAGCCCCACTACGATGAAAGGTAATAAAGGGTGGAAAAAAATGTGTCATTTTATTCAAACTCTAGTAGAAAATCTTATTATAACCCCGGCACTTGTAAAACGCGTAATCGCATAGTAGCAACTCCCCGATCAACAACCAAGTACTTATCTCTTTTGCTCAAGGACGCGCAAAGGGTAAGCTTGGGGGAGTTTGTTGACGGTAACCAACGACACATTTTTAAACGTCAACATCCTACCATAAAGGGGGTGAAACCATACATTATCATACTCATATACATTTATCACTAATAAATTCCACTTGTAGTGTCCAAATTATTATTGTGCAGATTTATATAAGAAACAAGTGGAAAATGTACCAAAAAGGCGCCTCCCCTCGAAAGCGCATTCCCCGAAGAACATCAAGCCCAAGGGAGAAATGGACCAAACACGCAGAACTGGGCGGGCAAACACCGCCATACAACTTTTCAGGCCCAAAGACGCCACCCTGTCGAAGCCGGAGCCAGGCGGGCCCCAGTAGGGTGCGCGCGCACCTCCTGGTGCGGCCGCACCCCTGGCTGAGGGCGGCTTCGGGCCCAGCCGGGGAGGCGGTTCATCTCCTTCCAAATTGGCGTTGCCGACGTTAGTTGGTCGGTTTGGTAGATTTGGAAGGTGTTCCTAGGTCGGTTTTTGACTCCTTCCATATGGGGAGGGACATTTTCCAATGAGCCCCCTCTCCTTTACCTATAAAAGGAGGCCATCTCCCACCATTGTAACACACACCATTTGGAGCCTCCTCACTTTCTACTCTTCTTCTCCTCTCCTCTCTACTCCTCCACTACTCTAGTTCTTTTTAGTCTTTAGTAGTATTTGGAGCAAGGCTAAGCTTCATTGGAGAGCTTGTACTTGGGAGAAGGAATATTCGTATGAATACGCTTATATGGTTTATTCTCAAGTCTTGATCTCATATGCTTGTGCAATAGAGCTAGAGTATTTACATGTTATATTCTTAACATGTTGTTCTCTCCATTATCGATCATGATAGAAGAACTAGACTATAGTTCCTATGTTGTGGTTAGTCGATAGAACTTAGGGCTTAACCATTCATGCCATGTATTTGAGTAGAGTAAGAGTTATCTTTGAGGTGGCGGTTCGTTGTGTCCTTCGGGGCTTGCTCGTGTGTTCTATTCCGTCCATCCGTAGGGTGGGTGTGACAGAGCCGACCAATTTATAAGAAATCAAGTATAAGTCGCAATCACCGAGGCAATCGCAGCCTACACTTGAGTCCATATAAACCCGGTATTCCGAAATCTCCGAGTGATTTCAAACTCATCAACATAGACAACAGGATCGTTGAGCTTGGTAATAAAATCCGCAGGTATTTCAAACCAAATTCGATATATTAAACATCAGAGTGTGAAGTATGAATTTATTACAAAGTCAAGTTCATTGTATGCGAAGCAAAGAGGTGTTCGAAAACCAAATAGTCTTTTAGCGAAAACAAATATAAGATAGTGCCAGAAGGTAACCATCCCCAGAGCGGCATGAGAGCAGGGGATATAGAATTGCCTTGCCCGGCCTTACCCTCATCAACGGGGAACAAGCAAACCTTACAAGAACCATGGTAAATATGATCACCGCAACAACGGGGAATAAAACCCCGAGTACAAAATACTCAGCTAGACTTACCCGTCATAAACCAAAAATAAAGACTCCAAGGATTATGATAGGCTTTATCTGGAGTTCGGTTTGACTCACATTACTTTTCGCAAATAAAGTTATTTAGGTGAGCCTACACATACTACTTATATCTCCAAGTTAACTGGGTTCTTATTATGTACATAACATAAATCCTGTATAGTCAAGATTAAACATTGCTCAGCATAATAAATAACAATATAAGTAACTGGATCAAGATATAACTTGTTGTGACATGATAAGAACAATTAATTGAAGTGATTAAACTACGTTGCTGTGGAAGCATCCCTGGTTCTCACTATCCAGAGAGATGGCGATTCAATCGATTGCAAACCGGTGGCGAATACCACGGCACACACCAGGTCTACTTAGCAAAGGTAGACCCGATCACTCTCATAAGGTGTTATGGGACGTAAAGTCTCGGTCTTGCCGGCTACCCCCTCCTCCTCGAGTACCAAGTGAGCGTGCACGAGACCGACATCATAGTGCGCATCTGCTTGTACCCGATAAAAACCCTCTGCAACCAGCGCCAAAGGAGGAGCGATAAAGTTTAACATGGCCGGCCCATAACATTCTTGTGAGTTTCGTGGCATCACGCGACCCTACGAGCCTACTATGTGCCGAATGCGTTCAACTTCCGACCACGGCCCGACAAAAGAGTAAGTCCTTAATCGATCGGTGGAAAGGACCACAAGATCCGTCCAATCTCTCATGTTTTACTTTCAGGTTCTCAACACAGCTTAACAATCACCCATGTGATTGTTTACAACATATCCTCAAGTGACCGACATCACTGTCTACTGCAATCACGATACTGAGCATTAACCTAGACTCTGCTAATAGGATGAGGTAACAACTTCAACAAGAAATATAATGCATCTACGGTTGCAAACATGTCCTATACATAATGCAAGAAACATATAAAGGACTCAAGTCAATTTCATTAGAAGATTTAGGAAAGGGCGTAATGCTCCTGGGCTTGCCTCGCAGGAACGTAGCGAGGCGTGCTCGGGCACTCAATCTAGTCTTCGGTCGACCCTTCTCCTCCGGTGACTCCTCCCCGACTGCACTCCCAGGGCCGGAACAACTCCCCGGCTCCTCGATCAGCTCCTCCAGAACCTCCCCGATCCTGTGATGATGCATATGATGGAGAAAGAATAAATAATCTTACGAGAATAACAATCTTGCATAAAATAAATATGTATGATGAAATGGATGCTTCATGATGCAACTATTAATAAGTGGATATCTCTTCTGTGAAAATATAACTAATTCTACACAAGAGACACTAATAAATTACATCCAAAAACATCCTAACTTTTATTTCACAGCAAAATGGCAGATTGACATGCTGCCACCTAAACAAGCACCACAGAGTTCTACAACTCCAAATTAAGCAAACTAGGATTCTATGGAAAGCTAACAAAATATCCTACAAAACATTCCACAGCACCAGCAGCGGATTCTAAACTTAACAACCTCTCGAAATTGGGAAAAACAGAGGTGCTGTTTTCACCCAAAACACTACATACAACACTCATAACTTCAAAACTACTCATGCAACCTACTCCAAACTTTACCAGCAAGCTAATCAAGTATTTATCTAATAAATACACCTACTGATCAACCCAAAAGATAATCTAAGGCACATGGAATGATATACTCTAGCAACACTACACTTGCACATATATAACAAATAAAATGCTAGAGTAAGAAAATGTAGAAACTAATCAACCAACCATTCCAAGCTTACCAACAGTTCATATTCATGCTAAGAACACATAATAAAAATATAAACACCCAACATGCACATATAAGCATATAAATCTAGCTTGTTTCCTAAGCACTGCAATTATGGTAAATAGGCAACTACCTTAGAAAATTCTACAAACATTACCAGAGCATCCTAATGATAAATAACAGCTACCATAAAAATATCATAGCCAAAACATGCTCATACTTGTTCTACACAAAATTCACTAGGAAGCAACCAACCTAGGCATGAAAATACTTTTGTACTATGAAAAGTGTCAGACAACAGATTTCTGAGTATGAACATCTACCTAAACACATCAAAAACCATCATACCAAGTTTCACAATCAAAACCTAATAATGAATTTTCTATGAATTTCCAAAGATCATACCATACAAAGCACATAAATAGGAAATCACATTTCTTCTACAGAACACACCACCTAACATATTTTTCCTAGGATCTACTCACCAAAACAAGCACTTTTCATACAGAAAGCATATTTTTATCTTGCACCATTTAAAAGATATGATTTTCTCCAATTTCCATGCATTTCTAGCCATAAATAAAACTCTATATACAAGTTTCCCAAAAATAGGGTTTAATAATTTTATACTGTAGCCTATCCTCTAACAATCACAGCAAAATTGGTTTCACTCAATTTGGACCCAAAATGACCAAGATATGAATTTTCAAAGCATTTCAAACATTTCGAAAAACGAAAAAGGAAAAGAAAAGAAAATCGCGGGGCCCCGCATGTCAGCGACATACAGAGAACAGGACTTACTATGGCGGTGCGGTTGCGGTCGGCGGGATTTCGGCGACCAAAATCCGCAACCAACTACCCTAATCGCATCTACTCGGCGAGGCGGACCGCGTTGGTGCACTTGGTTGCGACCTAAAACCCGAACAAAGCGACGGCGGCGACGGCGGCTCGCGGCGGGCGCGGGTGACGGCGCGACTGGCCGTTCGGCGATAACCGGCGAACCAAAGGACCGTTCGACTCCTGAGCATCTAACTAAGACATGCAAACCGGTTTGAGGCTCAGCGAGCAACGGCGGCGAACAACGAGCGCGGCTGGGCGGCGCCGTGGGACAGTACGGCGGCGACGTCCCGGCTAAGCGACGGCGAGATCTGCTCAACCACCTGCAGCCCAGCCCTCAAGCACCTCTGGCGATCCTAAAAACACGAAAAAGAACGGCCTAAACCCGATCTACGAGCTCATCGCGAGCTCGCCCGACGGCGACCATGGCGGACTTCCCGGCCAGAAGGGCGGGATGCGAAATGAGGTCCATACCTCGCACTTTACCTCGGTTCGACGCTAGCTTTAGGTAGAAGAGTCCATGGCGATGCTAGGGATGCGGTTTGGAGTGGTTTGGTGCGACGGCGGGCGCGAGAACGCAGCGCGGAGCTTAAGGGCGGCGCGGAAATGGCGGTCGGCGTCGGCGTTCAGCGGCGTTCGCGGCCGGGCGGCGGCGCCGGAGCTGCTCTAGGGGTTAGGGCACGGGCGCGGACGCTGCGTTTTAAAAGCGCGGCGCGCTGCCCCACGCCGCACGTCGAAGGCGGGCAAGCGGCCACGTCGCTCCGGGGCGGTGTCGGCCGTCGGTCGGCCGATACTCCCCCTACTCTGTTTTCTAAACCAGCCACCTATTGTGACCTGTATCTCGAAAACCGTGCAGAATTTGGAAAAAAGTCAAAACATCAAAGTTGTAGAGAATTTCAAAATCTACAAAACACTCAACATGACCATCTCCATATTCGGCCTAGATTTGAAACTATAAATTAAAAACAGCAAGGTCAAACCACACTTTCAAAATCAGGGTTTGAAATTGGATTTGAATTTGACCTGAACTTGAGGGCTTTATTTGGGGCATTTCAAAACCTTTTCACAAGAAAGTTTCAACAGATCATTTGCTCCACATAAAAAGCACTTCACTTCATCTAAAGAAACTTTTTTGCCAAAAACATTTCTATCAAGCACTTTTGAAAAGGTTTCCAAAATGGGTCAATTAGGGTTTGACTCCCTAGGCTATTTTCTCAAAATTTTATAAATCAAATCACAAGCTCAAACATGGTCCTAAATTATGATAAAAATACATCTAAACATAATCTAGGTCCAAAACATGATTATAGCAAGGATCATAGAATAGCTAGGCTAAGCAAGCATGAAATAACATAGAATCAATTAGCAACTAATATGATCTTGCTCATGCATGAAATGATGATGATGATATGCAAATGATCATGCTTTTCAGGATGCTTAACACCTAGGGTGTTACAAATCTTTCCCCCTAAAAAGAATCTCGTCCCGAGATTCGGTGCTACTAACCAGTCTTTATAAAATTGCGGGTAGTTCCTTAGAAGATACTCATCCGTCTCCCAGGTTGCATCATTCTCTCCATGATTTCCCCATAGAATCTTGTTCTGCTTAACTACTTTGCCCCTAGTAACTCTTTCTTTGGTGTCTAACACCTTCGCTGGTACTTCATAATAGGTTAGATCCTGACTTATCTCCACATTCCGAGAAGACACTCGTTCCTCGGGCACTCTCAAACATTTCTTCGGTTGACACATGAAACACATCAAAATCCTCCCCATCTCATGTGGCAACTGTGAATCGATAAGCTACTTCCCCCTAGTGGCAATTATTTTATACGGGCCTACGAACCTAGGCGCTAACTTTCTTTTCACTCCAAACGCTGAACTCTCTTCATAGGTGATACCTTCAAATATACATAATCACCAACTTGAAATCTAATAGGCTTCCTACGCTTTGTCGGCATAATTCTTCTGTCGATCCTGAGCAGCTTTCATGTTCTGCTTGATGATTTTCACTTTCTCTTCAGCTTCATCAACCGGATCTATACCATAATAGGGTCGCTCTCCGCCAATCCAATTCGAGAGGTGTTCTACACTTCCTTCCATATAAGGCTTCAAACGGTGCCATCTGAATGCTAGCTTGATAACTATTATTGTATGAAAAACTCTGCATACGGCAACCATTTGTCCCAAGAACCTTGTGCGGTTATCACACATGCTCTCAACATATCTTCTAATATTTGATTCACTCGTTCCGTTTGGCCTTGTGGTTTGTGGGTGATAAGTGGAACTACGAAGTAGTTTAGTCCCTAAAGCTTTCTGTAAACTCTCCCCAAACCGATTGTGTAACACCCTAGGTGTTAAGCATCTTGAAAGCATGATCATTTGCATATCATCATCATCATTTCATGCATGAGCAAGATCATATTAGTTGCTAATTGATTTTATGTTATTTCATGCTTGCTTAGCCTAGCTATTCTATGATCCTTGCTATAATCATGTTTTGGACCTAGATTATGTTTAGATGTATTTTTATCATAATTTAGGACCATGTTTGAGCTTGTGATTTGATTTATAAAAGTTTGAGAAAATAGCTTAGGAGTCAAACCCTAATTGACCCATTTTGGAAACCTTTTCAAAAGTGCTTGATAGAAATGTTTTTGGCAAAAAAGTTTCTTTAGATGAAGTGAAGTGCTTTTTATGTGGAGCAAATGATCTGTTGAAACTTTCTTGTGAAAAGGTTTTGAAATGCCCCAAATAGAGCCCTCAAGTTCAAGTCAAATTCAAATCTAATTTCAAACTCTGTTTTTGAATGTGTGAGCTGACCTTGCTGTTTTTAATTTATAGTTCCAAATCTAGGCCGAATTTAGAGATGGTCATGTTGAGTGTTTTGTAGATTTTGAAATTCTCTACAACTTTGATGTTTTGACTTTTTCCAAATTCCGCACGAATCTCGAGATATAGATCAAAATAGCTTGTTGACTCGAAAAAGGGAAGCGAAACAAGGGGACCTATCGGTGCTCGCGGCCGGCGGCAGCGCGCCCGACGTGGCCCGCTTGCCCGCCGTCGGCGTACGGCGTGGGGCCGCGCGCCCGCGCCTTAAAACCCGCGTCCATGCGCAAAACCTAACCCTAGAGCCACTCGCCACCACCGCCAGCCGCTCGCGGCGCGAGGAACGCCGCCGGCCGACCGCGTGCGCGCCCGAGCTCCGCCCGCCGCGTTCTTCGCGCCGCCGTCGAGCAAACCGCCTCAAACCACATCCCTAGCCTCGCCTCGACGTCGTCTTCACGAATCCGCCCGGCAGAGCAAGGTATAGATCGGAGTAAGCGCTCCATTCTCGCCCGACCGTGCGCCCCCGACGAGCCGCCATGGCCGCCCGATGGGGCAAGCTGCCCGTCTTGAGCTCGTGGGTTGAGCTTTGCCGCGCTAGTTCATGTTCTAGCTTCGCCTAGAGATGCTTGAGCCCTAGAGCTAGACGGATGGGTAGATCCGTCGCTGTTTAGCCGGATACGCATCATCGCCGACGAGCCGCCCGAGCACCACCACCACCGCCGTGTTCGGTTTGTTAAGCGCCGTTGCTCGTTTAGCTTCTAGGTTGCGTGCATGTCTCTGTTAGGTCAAGGGGAGGAGAGAACGGTCGTTGGTTCGCCGTCGGTCGCCGGAGAACGGCCGGAGTGCCGATGTCCGCGCCGCCCGCGAGCCGCCGCTCGTCGCCCGGTGATGTTTTGTTCGGTTTTAGGTCGAACCAAGGGCACCGGAGTGTTTGTTTAGACAAGTAGAGTCGATTCATGTAGTTGGTTGCGTGGATTGGTCGCCGCCGGCGAAGATCCGCCGTCGACCCCGCCGCTGCACAACCGTGCCCTGTCCCACGGTCACTGACATGCGGGGGCCGCGCGTTTTCCTTTTCTTTTTTCTTTTTCCGTTTTTTTTCAGGTTCTTTGAAATGCTTTGAAAATTCATAACTTGGTCATTTTGAGTCCAAATTGAGTGAAACCAATTTTGCTGTGATTGTTAGAGGATAGGCTACAGTATAAAATTATGAAATCCTATTTTTGGGAAACTTTTATATAGAGTTTTATTTATGGCAAGAAATGCATGGAAATTGGAGAAAATCATATCTTTTAAATGGTGCAAGATAAAAATATGCTTTCTGTATGAAAAGTGCTTGTTTTGGTGAGTAGAGTCTAGGAAAAATAGATTGCGTGGTATGTTCTGTAGAAGAAATGTGATTTCTTATTTAGGTGCTTTGTATGGTATGATCTTTGGAAATTCATGGAAAAATTCAGTATTAGGGTTTTGTTGGTGAAACTTGGTGTGATGGTTTTTGATATGTTTAGGCAGATGTTCATACTCAGAAATCTGTTGTCCGACACTTTTCATAGTGCAAAGTATTTTCATGCCTAGGTTGGTTGCTTCCTAGTGAATTTTGTGTAGGACAGTAGGAGCATGTTTTTGGCTATGATGTTTTTAGGATACCTGTTATTTATCATTAGGATGCTCTGGTAATTTTTGTAGAATTGTCTAAGGTAGTTGCCTATTTATCATAATTGTAGTACTTAGGAAATAAGCTAGATTTATATGCTTATATGTGCATGTTGGGTGTTTATATTTTTATTATGTGTTCTTAGCATGAATATGAACTGTTGGTAAGCTTAGAATGGTTGGTTGATTAGTTTCTACATTTTCTTGCTCTAGCATTTTATTTGTTATATATGTGCAAGTGTAGTGTTGCTAGAGTATATCATTTCATGTGCCTTAGATTATCTTTTGGGTTGATCAGTAGGTGTATTTATTAGATAAATACTTGAATTACTTTCTGGTAAAGTTTGAATTAGGTTGCATGAGTAGTTTTAAAGTTATGAGTGTTGTATGTAATGTTTTGGGTGGAAACAGCACCTCTGTTTTTCCCAATTTCGAGGCTGTTGAGCTTAGAATCAGCTGCTGGTGCTGTGGAATGTTTTGTAGGAAATTTTGTTAGCTTTCCATAGAGTCCTAGTTTGCTTAATTTGGAGTTGTAGAACTCTCTCGTGTGCTTGTTTTAGTGGCAGCATGTCAATCTGCCATTTTGCTGTGAATAAAAGTTAGGATGTTGCTTGATGTAATTTATTAGTGTCTCTTGTGTAGAATTAGTTATATTTCCGCAGAAGAGATATCCACTTATTAATAGTTGCATCATGAAGCATCCATTTCATCATACATATTTTATTTTATGCAAGATTGTTATTCTTGTAAGATTATTTATTCTTTCTCCATCATATGCATCATCACAGAGGATCGGGGAGGTTCGGAGGAGCCGATCGAGGAGCGGGGGAGCTGTTCCAGTGGGAGTGCAGTCAGGAGGAGTCGCCGGAGGAGAAGGGTCGACCGACGATCGGATGAGTGCCCGGAGCACGTTCTCGCTACGTTCTGCGAGGCAAGCCCCTGAGCATTCTCGCCCTTTCCTAAATCTTCTAATGAAATTGATTTGAGTCCTTTATATGTTTCTTGCATTACGTATAGGATATGTTTGCAACCGTTGATGCATTATATTCCTTGTTGAAGTTATTACCTCATCCTATTAGCAGAGTCTAGGTTAATGCTCAGTATCGTGATTGCAATAGACAGTGATGTCGGTCACTTGAGGATATGTTGTGAACAATCACATGGGTGATTGTTAAGCTGTGTTGAGAACCTGAAAATAAAACATGAGAGATTGGGTGGATCTTGTGGTCCTTTCCACCTGATCGATTAAGGACTCATACTTTGTCGGGCTGTGGTCGGAAGTTGAACGTACCTGGCACATAGTAGGCTCCGCCGGGTCATGATGCCACGAAACTCACAAGAATGTTATGGGCCGGCCATGTTCGCTTTATCGCTCCTCCTTTGGCGCTGGTTGCAGAGGGTTTTTATCGGGTACAAGCAGATGCGCACTATGATGTCGGTCTCGTGCACGCTCACTTGGTACTCGAGGAGGAGGGGGTAGCCGGCAAGACCGAGACTTTACGTCCCATAACACCTTATGAGAGTGATCGGGTCTACCTTTGCTAAGTAGACCTGGTGTGTGTCAGGGTATTCGCCAGCTGGTTTGCAATCGATTCGAATCGCCATCTCTCCTGGATAGTGAGAACCCGGGATGCGTCCACGGCAATGTAGTTAATCACTTCAATTAATTGTTCGTATCATGTCACAGCAAGTTATATCTTGATCCAGTTACTTATATTGTTATTTATTATGCCGAGCAATGTTTAATCTTGACTATACAGATTTATGTTATGTACATAATAAGAACCCCGTTAACTTGGAGATATAAGTAGTATCGCGTAGGCTCACCTAAACAACTTTATTTGCGAAAGTAATGTGAGTCGCCAAGCTCGGATAAAGCCTATCATAATCCTTGGAGTCTTTATTTTTGGTTTATGACGGGTAAGTCTAGGCGAGTATTTTGTACTTTCGGGGTTTTATTCCCGTTGTTGCAGGTGATCATATTTACCATGGTTCTTGTAAGACTTGCTTGTTCCCTGTTGATGAGGAGTAAGGCCAGGGGCAAGGCAATTCTATATCCCCGTCTCATGCTTTGCTACGAGGGATGGCTACCTTCTGCACTATGTTATCTTTGTTTTCGCTAAAAAGACTGTTTTGGTTTTCGAAAACTACTGCTTCCGTACAATGAACTGACTTTGTAATAAATTCATACTTCGCACTCTGATGTTTAATATATCGAATTTGTTTTGAAATACCTGTGGATTTTATTACCAAGCTCGATGATCCTGTTGTCTATGTTGATGAGTTTGAAATCACTCGAAGATTTCCGGAATACCGGGGTTTATATGGACTCAAGTGTAGATCGCGATTGCCTCGGCGATTGCGACTTATACTTGATTTCTTATAAATTGGTCGGCTCTATCACAGGTGGCATCGAGCTTAGTTGGTAATTACAAGTCCGATCTTGTATTTAAAAAAATAAAATGAATCAACAGTCTTTTTATGAAAAGCTTGCGAAACAAAAATCTTTTAGTGGTGTGAGTAAAAAGGTTTGCAAAATTAATAGTGCCATGGTCATACCCTTTATGCCCAATTAAGGGCGCTTAGGTGGCTTGGCTAACGGGATTGGGCTATGCATCATATTTTGTTGTTGGTGATTGGTTGCGTGCGGCCGGTAGTACGGGGTTACTCATTTGAGTAATCATGTATGGATCAAAATACCTCTACGCCCCAGGTAAATGGTTGTTCAATGCCTCTACGCCCAAGGTAATAGTGAGTCGTGAGAGCATGCTCGGTTTATGCCGCCCTAGGGGAAAAAAACAAAATGTTTTGAGAGCTCCGTGGTCGGGTAGTGCCCCCAGACTTGTGTATGGGTACACAGGTGTGCTGGGTGTAACATGTGATTTTTCCGCATGGTATGCGATGCCGTTGGGTGGACCTGACGAAGCAGGTATATTCAATTTAATTTCTTGCATTGCATAAATATTTCTGTGGGCTGAAATGAATTGCAAGTACACTAACACACAATCGCGTTAGATCGTCTAGAACCGTCTTATTTTCTATTGAGAGACGTAGGTTGCCACCATTAAAACGAGTAGAGAAATCTCTTTCCCCGATCCGTGAGTCACGTGAGGTAACGTGCATGCATCATGTTTAAATTTTTACACCATATCATTCATGCATTTTCCATCTTTCCCTAAAAAGTACTTGCCCTAAATTCGATGAAACTGAACTGTTATTTCTCAATCTCACTTTATCTCCTAAATCTTGCTTTCTGAGATGGCCCACTACTTGAGCCCCCACGTGCCCCCAATGATTTGGGCGACACCAGCCCTTTGTGGGAGACCTTCTTGATCCGATCGGATACAGACCAAGAGCCTACCTACGCATGGAGGCGTACTCATGGAAATGGAGAGGTGCCATGGGTTTCAGTTGAGGTGACAATGCGGCCGCACCTAACCGACCCATTTTGCCCGACTGGCGATTGCATTGGGCAAGGCCCTGATGCATGGGTGGCTTCCTGTGGCGCTATGGGAGTTTTGGATCGATGACCCAGGGACGTGGTGGTGTTGCACTTGCTGGCGGCCCTACCGCAGTGTTTCCACGTGATGTACCACCTATGGAGAATGAGCAGCTTGGAGTTGCAGGTATGGCAGCCATGAGGGCTATGTTTGCAGTCACAAAGTTAAACGGAGAGCTCATGACAGCAGCAGCAAATGCGACAGCAGAGGATACACGGTTGAGGCAGGAGATGGCCGAGAACCAGAAGATTATCAAAAAGTTGTAGAAGCGTGAGTGCTATTTGGATGAGCGTCTCTCTGTTACCATCGGGGGAGAAACAGAGGCGGTGGATGATTTCACCAAGGCGCGTCGCCGTATTAGGGAGCTTCGGGGAGACCCTAGTGAGGATTGGGGCAGCAGCAGCGGCCACTGAGGAGGACCAGGAGGACGACCCTACTCCGCAGGCACCACAGGAGTAGATGACTGTGATGCTACGTCTAGTTCTAGCTAGATGCTACTACTTAGGCCTTGAGCTAGATTTGACACCCTTGTAGCCGAGCGGTGTAATGTCACTATTATCATGTAATTTCCCTTTTATTTCCATGAGACCACCAAAGATGTAAGACTTGGATTCGTAGTATTGAGACCTTATGTTCTATTCGAGACCTTAAGTTTAATTGAGACCTTAATTTAGTTTCTCTCGTTACGGTTGGTTTTATGGCGAATGTGGTTTTATCGTGTGCGAGACGATGCGATGGTGCAACATTTTGTTGCCATTTTATTATGCGAGACCGATATACATTTTGTGTTGGCATAACCATGATGTTGACTTTTAGCATCATATTGAATTATGTTGTTAACTGTTATTGTGGATGAATTTATTCTCTCAATAAATTCCGCGTAACCTTAATTCAATATTTATACTTTGAGCAACATCATTTGATGGTTATCGTTGATTCAAATGTGCAGATGACGTAAACTCGATCCGGTCTTTGGGGAGGATCGACAGCATCCACCACCTCCACAAAACCAGGAGCAGTTCTTCCAACAGTTCACGGGGAGATGCGCAATATTGCGGCCGGAGGTCGGGTGGTGCTGAAAATGATGGATTCCTGTGCATACAAGAACTTCAAGGCCACCGAACCACCAAAGTTCACGTTGGCTAAGGAACCTATGGAGGCCGAGGAATGGTTGACCTCGGTCGAAGATAAGTTTAAACGCTTGGTGAACCCGTCCGGATATTCGAAGGCGAGTTTGCAACACACCTACTGGAAGGACCTGCAGCCATATGGTGGAAGAACTATCGTGCCACCTTGCCTGCAAATGTTCCTGTCACTTGGGCTCAGTTTACGGCAGTGTTCCGTAGAACCTACATCCCTGCTGGTGCTTTGGCAGAGAAATTGGGAGAATTTATCAAGTTGGGACAGGACAACAAAACCATGACCGAGTACCTTCAAAGCTTTTTAATGTATCTTGTCTAGGTGTGCTCCTGACATGGTTGATACTGAAGAAAAGAAGTTGGCTAGTTTCAAGAGAGGACTGAACCCCAAAATGCAGAAAGCCATGGGACATTCCACCAGGACCACCTTTGAGGAGTTCGTGACTGATTGTCTCCATTATGAGAAGAGCGATTGCTTTGTATGCTGCATCCAAAGGCAAGAAGAGACCCTTCGAGGGGAACCCAGGTCAAGGCAGTGGATCCTTTGGACGCCGCCAGAACTATCGCCCGCCTATCGCGCCTTCGCGCTATGTTCCATCCCAGAAGAAGAACCAGGCCGGGAATAATCGCTTCAGGAGGGTGACATTCAATCCTCGCACAGAAAGGGAAGCCAAAGACAGGGAAATGCTCCAAAGCCAATGCCCTTCAACCACAACAATTGCTTCAACTGTGGTAAGCCTGGGCATTTCTCCGGGGAATTGCCCGCATCCCGGGAAGAATTACAAGCAAAGATGTGGGATGTAAACTTCACCGGTGTTGAAGAAGTTCCAGAGGGTGAGACTGGCGGATGCCGGGTAATGCGTGCCTAGTTAACAATCGTAGTGTTGTTGTTTTGTTTGATTCTGGATCATCGCATTCATTCATGAGTCAAGAGTTTGCTAGGAAGAATAGTGAGAAAGTGTCTGATTTGGGGTTTGGCTATCGGATTAGTTCAGCCGGTGCTGATCAGTTGACTCGAGAGAGGGTTAGTGATGTGAAGATCAAAATGGGTGATTTAGAAATAGTAACATCGTTGATAGTTTTACCTGGCTTGTGTTTGGATGTTATCCTTGGTATGAATTGGATGAAAGGTTGGGGAGCCATTATTGACACAGTGAATAGGGTAGTGCACTTGAAACATCCCCGTGACTTAACCGAACATCAAGTTTTCCTACCTGCCACTATTGATCTTAACCGTGTTTCTGCCGCCTTACAAGTAATTGGCATTTCGAATATCCCGGTAGTTTGTGACTTTCCGGATGTATTCCCGGATGACTTACCTGGATTACCCCCGGATAGGGACGTTGAGTTTACCTGAAGGACCGGATAGGCGACCAGAGGGGGGGGGGTGAATGGGAGCCTCAACTAAATTCTTTCGAATTAGTGAACGTGTAGCTCTCACGACCCCTCGGAGCTAATCGAACGACCCTCGGTATGATCACGACCTTGGATGCAAGGTGGATGACCTAGAGATTGCTCTAGAGTCACAGCGGATCAACCGGAAACGACTCGGAACGACCACACAAGTGAGAGAAGAAAAACAGCACCAAAACCTGGGAACTCGGACTGTCCACGCTCGGGGGTGACCGTCCGCTGCCTCGCACAAGAAGTATAGGCCTGATCGCCCGCACTCGACCACTCGACTGTCCCGTGGGGCAAAATCCGTAAAACCAACAGAACTGGACTCTGCTTGAAATTGACCACAGCGACCGTCAAGGCTCTAGGGCCGGACTGTCCGCAGGCTAAAATGCGAAAAACCAAACAGTTCGGGACATAAACCGGACTTGGTTAGAAATGACTTGCGGACTGTCCGCGCGTAGGAGCCGGACTGTTCGCCCGATCAAAACTGAAAAATGACACGTTTACGGACTCCCCACACCCCCTTGAGTTCGGACTGTCCGCTGCTCACGAGCCGGATCCCATCCGGACCTACGTGGCAAAGTGGAACCGGACCTCGAGCCGAACCAAATTGAATCCCGGGGGCCGGACCGTCCGCGCCTCGGGGCGGGACTGTCCGCGCCTCCAGAAACGCCGCGAGCAGGCGCCGCCCGGCGCTCACCTCCCCAAACTCGAATCAAACTCGATCAAATCGAAACCTCAGGTCACAAGAATCGAGCCATAGCATCTAGGCATGTAGGTGACCATTTCCCCCTTGAAATTTCGAGTTTGACGGAGTAAATCGAGAGAAATGCGGATCACACGAAGAACACACCAAAAACGGCGAACTCGATCTAGAACTTCGCCCGATCTACGTGCTCGTGAGGAATTAGCTCAAACCCTTCGGTGGAAATGATCCTCTCACGTCCTAGCACGAATCAAGGCAAGAAGAACGAGATCAAACGGTGCGGAAACAAAGAAATCGCGAAGGGAATAGAGGGGGAAAGGAAGAACTCGCGAAGAACAAGTGAAGAACGAAAATCACAGCTCAAAATCAAACATGAACACCGATCGAATCACCACAAACGTCACCATGTGACAGGCTACTCAGAGCTAGCCCTTGCTCAAACGATTCGATACAAAACGGTGGACCTCTCACACCATGGTTCTGAAACCCTAAGCTAGGAAATGCAAAATGAGAGGCAAGGGAGGATGAAGGGGTATGCCTCTGCTAAATAGCCCCAATTCCCTCTGCCTAAACTACCCCTAGGATACATGAGTCGATTTTGTAACCCTAAGGCTATTTCCGTCGACTCGGGTAATCTTGATCCAACGGCCACCGCGCCTCCTCATCGGTAGCCTTGCCTCCACGCAACCTCCCCGATGCCGCCACGCCACGTCCTTCCGTCCGCCGAACACCGGGTTTTGAGGCCCAAACCCGCGAAACCAGCGCCCCGTGGTTTTGAGGCCCAAACCACCAAACCAGCGCCCGTGGTTTTGAGGCGTAAACCACGAAACCAGCGCCGATGGTTTTGAGGACAAACCACCAAACCTCCTCGACACGTGTCACCGCCGTCTTGACCGCCCGAGTCGCCAAGTCATCCGAGCTCCCCTCGCTCTTTGCATGCTCGCGCCTTGTCTTGACTCGTCGACACGGTCCCCGCCACGTCCTCTTGCATCCGTCGATGTCCCAGATGTCAGCCTCTATGGCTAGCCACCCGGCACCCCGGTCCCTCGGTCCAAGCCTCACGTCCGTCCTTCACCTCCGCGGTCCGTCGGCCCGGCACGTCCTCCTTGGTACCTTCACCTCTCCGTCGGCTACCATCTCCGAGCTCAACACCCGTACAACACGAACCAAGAATACGTCTTGACACACTCCACGTATGCCGGTGATAACATAGCCGAAGCAAAAAGATAAAAGAAAATAGAAGGAAAATGTTGACTGTTGACAATGACTCCATCACAAAACTAAACACATGTGGCAAAACTCAACCATGTGTTCGCAATCTCCCCTTGATGAGTGCATTGTCAACATTCAACACAAAAACGAATAAGATAGGAGAAAGCACATCCGATAGATCACAAACACCGGATGGCAAACGTGGAGCAAAAACTTGGTTCCCAAAGACATGGGCAAAAGGCTCGACACAACCAAGCTAAGACAGTAGTCCTCAAGAAGAGGTAGAACGGGCTCAACACCACTAGCAAAGCTCCAAACCAAATTCTAAAAAAAACGGATTACTTTCGTCTTTGTAACTTTCTCCCCTTTGTTGGCACATGCACTAATCAAGCTAAAATGCAATATGTCACAATGCAAAGCTTCAAGATTATATTCAACCGAAAGTGAGAAAGTGCTCAAAGTGGTAACATAGCAACCAACTACAAGTGCTAGCCAGAGCTCAAGATAATCAAATGATATGAAATATGGCACAAAGCAAGTTGAGCAAATTTTAGTATCTTGCAAAAGGAGGTTCACCATCAAACATAGCACCTAGCACAAGTAGATAGGAGATCAACTAAGTGCTCAAACATGTAAACAAGGTGAACTACCCCAAGCAGCGCTCAAACATCATGCTAGACAACATGTAACCTTGTGTTCATTTTAGTTCAGAGTTGCAGCGGTTCACAAGTTACAAGATAGCATGCGAGTGGTTATCCACATTTGCCTTGCCTTACTAATCAACCATGTCAAGCCTATGCATGTGAGCAATCGAAAGCTTAAGACAATGGTCCGGGTCAAACACAATGAAGTCCAAGTTCATTCAAGAGTACAAGTGAAAGCGGTCTCGAACTTCAAAGTGTGGCAAAATGGACCCACTCGATCTTTTCATCACTTTAACTTTAGACTTCATGTTTTAGCATGGTATTATCATGAACATCTAAGCAAGTGAGTGAATCAAAGTATGAGACATAGCTACCAAGCATACACATAAAAGCTCAAAGGATCTCAACATCCTACTCATGATAGAAGCTAGCTCAAAGGTGAACCAAGATTAAGTTTCATCATTCATTAATCAAGTTCACAATTGGAAAACATTGCTCAGCTCATAACATACATCACATGATTAACAAGAGCTCAAACTAGAGACACTATGAACCTCATACTACAAAGAGCACAATCTCATTCAAATCAATATAAAGATGAAGCTCAAGATATGCAAGTATGATACAAAAGCAAAGACAAACCTAAGTCTAAAACTGTACATCAACTACAAAGCTACCCCTCAAAAGGGATAGCACACGCCCAATTCTCCATGAAGCCGGGCAAAGCGGACTTGGTCTAAAGGTTTCGTGAAAATGTCCTTGTCTGTTGCTCCGTGTAAACGTCTGGACATCTATGTCTCCCTTCTCCTGGTGATCTCTCAGAAAATGGTACCTCACTTCTATGTGTTTGGTCTGGGAGTGAAGAACTAGGTTTTTGGCAACACTCACAGCTCCCATGCTGTCACACAACAAGGGTACACGAGAAAAACTAAGGCCAAAGTCCCTCAAAGTGGCAACCATCCACGGCCCAAGGAACAACAAGCGCCAGCGACCTACGTACTTTCTGCCTCAGCGGTCGGCGACACACGCATCGCTTCCTAGGCGACCAAGACACAAGAGAAGTACCGGTGAAATCGACAAAACGAAGTGGACTTCCTATGCATCCTATCACCGGCATAATCGAGTCTTAATAACCCGGTCGGGGAGAGGGTGGAAGAGGCCGAGTACCATAGGCCAAAGTCGGGGTAACTCGTAAGTACACGAAGATCCTCTTCACCGCGCCTGATAGTGAGAGGTGCGTGGCGATCGAAAGCGTCTTGTGAGAGGCACACCGCAAAGCGAATGTCGGGCGTGTCGCCGTCGAGTCGGCGACGAACCCGATCATGCTTACGTACTCTCTTTGGTCCACGGCTTCTCCATCCTTGTCCTCGTCCGGGGCCGTGGTCGTCGACATGGGCGTCGAAAGAGGCTTGGCCTCACCCATGCGAAACTTGCGGATGATGTCCTTCGTGTACTTGCCACGGTGTCACGAAGATCCGTCCTTGGTTTTGCTTGATTTGAAGTCAAGGAAGTATGTCGGCTCGCCCATCATGCTCATCTCGAACTCCCTGCTCATAATCTCTGCAAAACTTCGATACCATAGCATGTGAAGAGCCACCAAAGATGATATCATCCACATATATCTGGACGGGGAGGATGTCGCCGCCCTTCCTAAGCAAGAACAAGGTCTTGTCTACGGTTCCCATCACAAAACCCTTAGCTAATAGGAAGGCTTTCAACCTCTCGTACCACCTTCGGGGCTTGTTTTAGGCCGTACAACGCCTTGTGCAGGCTTGTACACATAGTCGAGGCGTTTAGGATGCTCAAACCCCCCGGGTTGCCTCACATAAACCTCCTCCTCTATGAACCCATTTAGGAAAGCACTCTTGACATCCATCCGGAAGAGCTTAAAGCCCTTTGAGGCTGCAAAAGGCAAGCAAGATCCTAATGGCTTCTATGCGGGCTACAGGAGCGAAGGTTTCCTCATAGTCTATCCCCTCTTTCCGACAAAACCCCTGGGCAACTAATCTGACTTTGTTTCTCACCACCACTCCATCCTCACTCTGTTTGTTCTTGAACACCCACTTAGTACCTATGGGATGACACTCAGCTGGAGGTGGCACTAAAACCCAGACTTGGTTTCTCTCAAAGTTCTGCAACTCCTCATGCATGGCATTGACCCAATCTGAATCAGATAATGCAGAGGTAACATCTTTGGGCTCAATGGTGGAGACAAATGCGAGAATGAGCAAAGTGGCACATAGCATAAGACTTGGGCGTGTTACCCTTTGATCAAGTCCTCCGATCATGGTCTCCGGGGGATGGTGGCGCTGAATGAGTCGAGGCGTTTGTCTTGCGCGAAGATGTCGCCTCCCCTCGGCGGGGAACCTCCTCGGTGCGGTCGTCTCGTCCCGAGGAGGCTGCTCCCACGGGACCCCGTGAAGTAGTGGTAGTAGGGTCTGGTCCGTGAGCGGTCGTCGTCGTCACGAGGTCACCTGGAGCAAGCGGTGGAGTCGCCGGGATCACCCCAGCCAACGTCTTCTGCTCCTCCTCCACAAAGATGCTCGCTCCATCTCCTCCTTTTACGCACACTCAAACACGAGGAGAGGAACAAAGGCGCGATCTCATCGAAAGTAACCTCACATGTCTCTACAACGTGGTTAGTCTCAAGATTAAGAACCACAGGGCATGTGAGTGTAAAGCATATCCAAGGAAAATGCCATCAGCTGATCGAGACGCAAACTTATCAAGCTTACCTTGCTTGAGAATGAAGCACCTGCATCCAAACACACGGAAGTGACTTACTGTCGTCGGTTTATCGACGATAGTCTAGTAGGGGTACCCTAGCTAGTAGATTTGAGCGGTGAAGGTATGCTAGACAACTAACGAGATGTTAAGCAGAACGAGCGAAGGACAAAACACACGGGTTTTACCCAGGTTCGGCCGCCTTGATGGCGTAAAACCTACGTCCTGCTTTGATTGTATTGATTGATTGAGAAAATCTCCCCCTTTCGAGGGGATCCCTGCCCTCCTTATATAGTCTGGGGAGCAGGGTTATAGGTCGGATCTATCCCGACAAAGCCTATCCCGATCGGTTACAATAGGAAAGTATCTATAGAGCTATACTAGGAAATTGTCTTGACGTCCAAGTTTAGGCCGTGATCTCCGATTTCGATCTTCTAACGCCAGAATCTTCGTTCTGCCGTACTGGGCTAGCCCGAGGGGCCTAACCCAATGTAACCCGTGAGGGTATAGGGGTTTATCCCCCCCACGGCTAGTCCCGAAACACGGCTGTATCTTCTTGGTGGAAGAGTCTTGATGCTCTGACCATCGGGAGCTGTTGTCGACCAGACTTTTCATGGTGTCGACCAGACTATCTGGAGATCGACTAGCCTGGGACAGCTCTCGACCAGCCCTCTTACAGCTCCATTTCCTTTGCTTCCGGCCGTTCTAGCCTTTGGCGAGTCCACTGGCTGGATCTTTGGGTGCTCCCACGAAAAAAAAATCTTTTTCTTCCGTCAAAGTGTGCCCACGTGTAGTGGAAAATGTACTAAAAAATAATAATCAATAAGTTTTAGCACGATTCACCGTAGGTGAAGTGTGCCCACAATCCCGAGCCTAGGAGTAGGTGAGTAATCACGCATCTTGCTAGGGTCAAAAACAAGAAAATAGTCCACTGAGTAATCAAGAACCTTGCCGGCGTTCTTAATATAAAAGTCATTTTTATGGTCCCCGTTCATGGCCGGTTCATTAGATGAGCAAATTCAGAAATTACGCCGATTTTTGGAAGCATATCCGAGCCTTTGTCGGGATATGTTGTAATCCGCGGTTCAAGGTATCTTCGTTGGCGAGGATATCTGGTCAATTAATATCCCAGATCCTGTAAGGGAACAAATCGGCACGAGAATCATGGAGATATGGCATGTGGCAACCTCACAAGCGCCAAGCGGCGAAAAGGTTAATAATGGCACGCGCCGCGCCACGCCGCGCGCGCACTCAACCCGTAAAAAGGGAGGCGGCGGGCGATCAGCCGCGCGATTGCCAAAACGAAAACCTAAGCTGCGTCGCGGCTTATAAATATCTCATCCCATCACCTCCTCGGCTCATTCGCCCGCAACCCTTGGCCTTCAGCCTTCCTTCTTCTCGAAACCTTCCTGCCTTTCTGATAAATTTCTTCCCTCACGGCGGCGGGCATCGTCATTTCTTCGCCGGTTCTGCCGTAAGAGGTGAGTTCGTGCAGATCTACCTCACTTGTAGCTCCTTTCATTCCCAATGTGTTTGATTTGGTACGTAGATTTGGTTGGTTTGATTCGATTTCATCTTGTTCATCTCCTTGGATTAGGATGCGCAATGAACCGCCAAAGGTCGCAGCGGGACGCCCGGGGGCGTGGTGCGGCAAGCGGCAGGCGGCTGACGGCGAACGCGCCGCCGGCGAGGCTCAGCGGAGATCCCCGTGCGCTTCGCGGCCGGGGGGAGCCCGTCCTCGAATGGACCCGCAGTGGAAGCATCTAGCTCCGCCGAGGCGGCGGTGAGGGAGCTGGTGAACACCACGTTCTACCGAGGCGGGTCATCGCCGGCTGGAGGACACGGAGGTGGGCCGTTCCGATGCGAGACTCATGAAGTCGTGGTGTTAGAGCTACTTCCCTAAATGGTTTGGAATGCCCGTGCATCCATTCCTCCCGGAGCTCCCGGCTTGTCACGGTCTCCGGCTACGCCATCTGCCTCCCTAACGCTCTTCTCGACATCGCCATCTTCATTACTCTTTGTGAGTGTTGCCTTGGAATCCTTCCCAACCTCCCTCTCTGGAAGTACTTCTTTTTGTTGGGATGAAGGGAGATTACGGGTCTCGGGTAGCTGGTGGAGTATTCATAAGACTCCGGACAAACCGTGCTGCCCAGTTTCCAGATATACCGCTGCCAACCAATGTGCCTCGTTGGTATACACGGTGGTTTTATCTGCCTCAGGCAGAGGTGCCGATTCCGGCCGATCCTACTCGCGCGCCTCCCGAGGCGGCCGTCGTGGAAACGAAGAACCGGCAGCTGCCGAGATGCCTCGAGTTAGAGAATTATTAGATATGATGGAAGATCTGCACGTAGACGGTATCGATCTTGCTCACGTGTTTGTGGAGCGACGAATTCAACCACTCAAACAGAGGGATCATCCTGGGTTCCTGTATACGGTTTGAGTGATCTGACTCGTGAGTCGCCAGAATTTCTGTCGTCGGCTGAAGTCCGAGAACGTGTCAGCAAAATCCTGATGACGGGAGACGTTCCACATGATCCCCGTGCAGTACCTACCTTCTGCGCCAGAAATCCACCGCCACTGGTAAGTGCGGTAGCATGTGATTTGATTAGATAATGTTGTATACATTATTGCCACTATTATGGACATTGTTTGTTTATAGATTCATGGGATGTCTCGAAGTCGCTACTTCAGCCTCACAGAGGGCCGCGCCGCCGTTCGTGCCAATGCGCCAAGGTAATGTTCTTGCTCCCGAGCGCCATGTAGCAAAGACAACACATTAGCGCCCGGCGGCCGAAGCCGCACGCGTCAACGAACTCTCGGAGCGCGGGCAAAGCGTCCTCTAGAAATCCGTCGGAGCCGCGGGTTACTCGGCCGAAAAAGTGGCGGCGGCGACCTCCCCGCAAATGGCACCCCCTATATGATGATGATTTTCTTGCGGAAGAGCAAAATCGGAGGCCTTTATTCAGTCGACCGCATTTTGTAAGTGTGTTGCGTCGGGCCTTATGCGCACTCACATCATTCGCCATTCTTACCGTTTGCTTGTCTGCGGCGTGTGGGAGGCAAACCCCTATTGAGCGCACGGTCACCCGAGAGCCATCAAGGTCACATGGGGACATATCGGCACCACGAAGTGGAAGTGGTCGTAGTGGTGGCAGCTCGGGATCACGCCTCCGAGGCATGCGTTTTGCCAACGTGTAAGTCCTTCTTCCCACTGACAGAGTAGTCTATGACATATAATCTTGGAGTATAATTTGCGTTCGTAATGTAGGGGACCTGCACTCAATCCCGTGGCAATGTCAGTTACTTCAGATGTGCCACGGGAGGAAGAGGCAGTACCGTCGACGCCCGTGCAAGCGATCCCCCGAGGCGGTAGGCGGTCCCCGAGCCGATGGAGGCGGATCAAGGTGCTGTGAGACCAGACGCTCCTCAAGAGGCAATCAACAATCAGTAAGGGCCTGTTGAGGACGTCGTTGAGGTAGTACTGCCGGTGGCTGAAGTCGCTGCCATGGTGCCTCGACCAGAATCCCCCCTTGATGACATCCGGCACATTGGCGAGGACCACGGGATGGAGAAAGGCGGCCGGTATCTTTGGCGCCGAGGATCCTGAACATCGGTTTGATGATGCTGGGAAGATATAGAGGAAGAAGACGGCGGGCGACCCACATAGCTCGGCCAGGTTGAAGAAGGAGCCCGGCCGCTAACCCCGCGTAAGTTTCTCCTATCCTTTGTTAGTGGTACGAGCTCTTCGTAGACATTTGTACAACTTTGTGTTTGCAGCATATCCGCAACGAGGAAGTCCGGCCATTTTACTGCGCGAAGAGTAGCCTGATGCGAAGGGCCTACTTGAGGCCACACAGGCGCGGGATGAGCTCGCCGCGGCGTGACCGTCTTGCCGATGAGCCGACGGTGCTGCGGTCGAGAGGGACCGCCTGTTGGCCGAAAGCGCCAGGCCGACGCCATGCCCCGGGCACGAGAGAGCGGCACGGCGACGGCGAGCGAGGCCCTTGAGGTTGAAGATGACGCGTCTGGGGACGAAGAAGTTTGCAAGACGCCCGGAGGGAAAAGCCTTGGAAGAAGGACGCGTGGAAGGCGGCGACCGACGTATGTATGGAGGACGAGCGTGCGGAGGTGAACGCCCCAAGTGGAACGAGCACGTAATGAGGCTCAAAGCCAAGTTCTTTGGTATGTTATCTTTACGAAACCATACTAGAAAAAAAAGATCATAAGTATCAAAAGCTATATAACGAGTAATTGTAATACCTTGTTGTGACACCCTACCCAATTTGGATGTGGCCCATGAGTGGCCTATGAGTCTTTGAGTGCATATGTTAGTACCACCTTGCTAGTTGAGCAAGGGTGGAGCCAACTTATAAGCCTTTGCCTTCCAGCCATATCACCTTCGGGTTAACCCTTTTACACGGCGAGGGGCGAAAAGTGTAAGCAAGGTGCTATGTGTGCAGCGTGCGGCGCCCCTCGAAAGGGTCGTGCGGTGCGGCTTTGGAGGGCGGGGTGTTACACTTGTAGAGTGCAAAAGCACTATTGAAGGCTTGCAAGAGGCGGTTGGCGATGGCGAACCAGCTGACGGGCGAGATGCGTGAAGAGCTTCGAAATGTGACGTGCCCCGTAGCGACGGTATATCTTTTCTGTACAACACTTTTCAATTTTTCGATGATGTGTTGAAATAAATACACTAACCTCCTCGTAATTGTTAATGCGGCTTCGTGAACTAGAGACAGAGGCTTCTCGTGGAAGAACCGTCACGCGTAGCTCGCTTCAAGGTGTTGGCCCCGTCCTCGACGCGATCCACGGCTCGCAATTGGTGGGGCTGATCCCGAAGCCGCCGACCGACGCTCAAAACTTGGAGCGGCGTAGTGCGGCGGCACAGGCAAACTTCATGGAGTTTACCCGCCCGGGCCACTCGCGAAACTACTCAACATGCTTTAGCGGTGGTGCGCTCTCACTATCCCGTGGTGCGAAGAAGGCGTCCGCCTAGGCTACGCTGCGGGGACGTCGAGAAGAAGAGGCCCTGAAGCTGCGAGAAGACGCGGACAAGGCAGCCGTCACTCTTGCTGATGAAATGAACCCATTGCTCACGGCGAAGTCTGGGTGAGGTAGCCCCGTGCATTTTACTTTGCTTCGTTAGCCGTAGCAAGAAACGATAAGTGGAAAAACAAAGATAAAACACTTGGAATTTTGCTCGAGCCACGCCCGAGTGTGGGTGGCATAAACAACTTGGTACTTTGTTTTTACTTTCATAATCGTTTTAGCATGCATACGATCATGATGTGCTTTATAAAGCGTAATGTGTCGATGAAAAAAGGAAGAAAAAAGGGATGGTCACATATGGTAGACATCTTTCCTAGCCCTAGCACGCCGGTATAGCGCCAAAGCAAGGAGGCGTGATGCTCGAGGCAAGCTATAGGGTTGTTTGACTATGCTAAGGAGTGATCTGCCAATCGTCAGTCTATGCGGGGAGTACACCAATCACACATACTGCGAAACGACCAAGTACAGACACGGTTCTAGGGAGTCCAGTGACACAAGAGTTTGGTCGAGCAGGATAAACGATATAACCATGTCGACATGCTCAAATTTATTAGAATGGCCATGAGGCAAGAATACAACGTAAGCCAGTGTTGCTTAGTCCCCGTGTTTTACGGGTAAAATCGCCCAGGAGATGCTCGATATTCCGGGGAGTTGGGGACATCGATATCCTCCATTGTCACTAATCGGTAAGCTCACGGTCGAGTGACCTCTTTGACTTTAAATGGACCTTCCGGTGAGACCCTAGTTTATATACGCTCTTCTGCTTTCTTCGAAGAACCTGGTCGCCAACCGCGAAAGCTCGGCCACGCACATTACGATTATAGTATTTGCGTATGCCTTTGAGGTACTTGGCGTTCCGCGTGCAGCATCGCTGTCGGGCTTCCTCGAGGGGGCATTGAGCTCATCTTCTCGGCGATATTGGAAGATTCTTCGTCATGATTTTCTACCCGTGGGGATTGGAAGGCTACTTAATTTGGAAGGGCGCCGAGCCAAAGACCATGAAATACGGCGAAACCCGATTAGCCGACTAGGGTTTGGGTTCGAGTCCCCTGACCACGCGGAGGTAGTTCTTTAAGCCATCGACACGGATGTTTCCCATCCGAGGGCGAAATAGTCTTTTCTGCAAAGCCTCCAAAAGATCATACCGTTTGCCCGCTCGGCCTGTCCATTGGCTCGAGGATGGGCCACGTAAAACATATTTTACCCGAATACCTTTGTCTTGCGAAAATCCCAAAAACGACTCCCGATAAATGTGCTTCGAGATTGGTAATGATGGAATTTGGAATACCAAAGCGGTGAATGATCCCATCAATCATGTCGATTTGCTTTGTTACGGTTGGCGTCAACCGGCGGGAGATATTCAATCCACTTAGAAAACTTGTCGACCATAAATCGAAGACCCATTTAAAACCGCCTGGCGCTGCTTTGAAAGGTCCAATAGCATCGAGTCCCGGCCGCAAACGCCAAGCGGAAGGAATCGCCTCGTAGTTAGTGGGCGGGGACATGGGTCCATTTGGCAAAAGAAGCGGCAATTGGTGCGGTGGCGTACAAGATGCTCGGCATCGGCCATGGCCGTTGGCCAATAAAATCCTGCACGAAAAGCTTTGCCGACTAATGTGCGGGGGCGGCATGATTGCCCGCGAGATCCCACCATGTATCTCACCCAGCAGGCTTTATGCCTTCTTCTTGATATGCACTTTTGCAATACTCGATCGCCCATGTTTTTTTCGCATTAAGATCCCATCGACAAGGGCGTAATTCGGCCCGGCGAACCAAACGTTCTGCTTTCGGTTTTGTCTTCGGGCACAAGGACTTCTTGTAAATATTTTATGATGGGAACTTCGCCAATCCTCATCAAGCGTGTTTGTTGCCGTGGCAACGATATGGTCTCGGCATTTCGGGGAGGAATTCGGATGTAGGGTCACGATGGTTGGTTTCAAAGGTCCTCGGCGAAAATTCCTGCGGTATTTTTGCTCGAGAAGATCCGAGTTTAGAAAGTTCGTCGGCCGCTTGGTTGTAATCGAACCACATGATCAAAGGCTGAGACCGTAAAACTTGCCTTCTAGCTTCCGTATTGCAGCCACATACGCATCCATCTTTTCGCTCTTGTAGTCCCAGTCTTTGTTAACTGGTTAATCACTAAAGTTTGAGTCCCCAACACTTGCGACCGCCCGAATCCCAAAATTTGGATTGCAATACGGAGGCCGTGAAGAGCGGCCTCGTACTCAGCAGCATTGTTGGATGCTTTAAAATGGATCCGTAACACATATCGGAGCGTTTCCCGAAGGCGAGATCATGTATACTCCGACCCACAGTCCGTCAATGTCAAGGGAACCATCGAAATACATCGTCCACCGTTCTCATTGTTATCTTCTCTTGGTGTGTCTAAATCCATCCATTCACAAACGAAATCGGCTAAAGTTTGTGATTTAATCGAATTCCTATTTTTGAACTCAATAGTAAGCGGTGAGCTCGATGGCCCACTTGCAAATATGACCATTAGTGTCCTTGTTCATAAGGCGTCGCCCAACGGATAATCGACACCACGGTAATGGGGTGGAGCTCGAAAGTAATGGAGGAGCTTTCGGGAAGTGATCAATATCCCATAAAGCAATTTTTGTATATGCAAATACCTCATTTTCGAAGTCGTTGAGCACTTCACTAATGAAGTAGACGGTCGCTGGGCCGGGATAGACATGCCCTTCCTCCGCTGCTTTCGACAACTAAAGCGGTGCTAACCACTCGGTTGGTCATTTGCGATATAGAGCAAAATTTCTTCACCGTCGTTAGGAGCTACCAATCTTGGAGGTGTCGTGAGGAACTTTTTGAAGCTGTTAAAGGCTTCTTGAGCCTCGTTAGTCCAACGGAACGCCTCTCCGGCTCGAAGGAGTTTAAAAAAAAAGCAACCCTTTCTCTCCCGCCGTGCCACGAAGCGGCTTAGGGCCGCCATACATCCGATTAATTTTTGGACGTCTTTAACATTCTCTGCGGCGGCCTCATTCTTATGATGGCACCGATTTTTTTGGATTGGGCTCGATGCCCCGTCTACTCACGATGTTTCCAAGCAGATTTCCAGAAAGGACACCAAAAACACACTTTCCCGGGTTTAATTTCCACTGGTACTCGTTTAGTTTGGTGAACACTTTTTCGAGATCGTCAATCAAGGATGAAGCATTCTGTGTTTTTACTACAACGTCATCCACATAAACTTAGGCGAGGTCGGGGATCAAGTCCCCGAGGCAGCCTGTGAATTGCCCGCTGGTAAGTTGCTCCAAAGCATTTTTGAGGCCGAACGACATTGTGTTATAACAATAAGCACCAAAGGGAGTGATGAACGAAGTTTTCTCCTGATCCTCGACCGCCAGGGAGATCTGGTGGTAACCCGGGGTAGCAATCTAGAAAGCTAAGCGGCTCGCACCTGCGGTCAGTCGACAACTTGATCGATACGAGGGAGACCAAAGGGGTCTTTAGGGCAAGCCCTGTTAAGATCGGTATAATCAACGCACATTCTCCATTCATTATTCTTCTTTTTTACAAGGACCGGATTAGCTATCCAGTCCGGATGATACACTTCGCGGATAAAGCCAGCAGCTAACAGCCTAGTTACTTCTGCCTTAATGGCGGTGTCTTGTGTTTATTGAAGCGGCGTACTTTCTGGGTGCACGGCTTGGCGCCTACCTTGACACGTAGGTGGTGCTCGATCCGATTCCGAGGTACTCCAGGCATATCGGCGGGTTTCCACGCGAAAATGCTCACATTATCCCTCAGGAACCGGACGAGCGCGCCTTCCTATTTCGGGTCAAGGTTTACACCGATCTTGGTGGTCTTGGTCGCATCGCCTTCCACCAGCTGGATATCCTTTGTATCCGATGGCTTGGTGGTCTTCTTTGCCTTTCCCTCCTCACGGTATTTCGAGGCCGGAGGGGTCTAGCTCTTAGCGTCTCGATGACTTCTTCTGTCTTATCGATTTTGGAGGATGAACTCCCTTTTGTCCAACCCCTCCTTCTCGTAGACGTAAGCCATATGGACGCTAGCACGACACGTCAAAACCCCCTTCTCGGTAGGAATCTTCAGGATGAGGTAGCCGTAGTGCGGCACTGCCATTAGCTTGGTGAGACCAGGACGGCCAATAATGGCATGGTATGAAGAGTCGAAATCAGCAACAACAAAATTCATATATTGGATCCGATGATGCTGAGCGTTGCCGAATTGTACTCGAAGGGTAATCTGCCCCAAGGGTACCGAGGATTCCCCGAGCAAGATCCCCCAAAATGGGTGGTCGTAAGGCTTGAGGTCCTCCGTAGTTATATCAAGAGCCTTCATTGAACTCTTGAACAGCATGTTAAGGGCACTGCCCCCGTCGATGAGAACTTTTTCGAAGCGTAGTCGCCCAATTACTGGATCAAGTACCAACGGGAAGCGCGCCCGGCACGCGGGTTATTGCACCATTGATCGTCACGATTGAGCGTAATGACCGCTCGAAAACGAAGGCCATATTGGCTCGGTGACCCCTTCACCAAAATCTTTTATGGTCGGGACATTACGGGGCGGAAACCTTACGATCGCGTCCCCCACCTCACAACCATAATGACCACCCATTATCATGTGGACGGCCCGCCGTCTTCTCTCGCGGTAGCGATGCCTTGAGTTAACATCTTCTTCCGGCTCCTCCTCTCGATTATCTGGAGCAGGCTTTGGCGCCTCTTGTGGCTGTTCGTCGATTTTGAGCTTCTTGCGCTCGCTCTCATACTCGGCATTAAAGTGGCGACACTCAGCCAGACTATGATTCAAATGGGTGTCGGGGACACTTGCCGTGCGGGAGTTTTTTAATCGGATCCTGCCAATTAAAAGCGGCTTTAAACTTGCCGCCCGGCCTTGACATTATTGATCCCACCTCCTCGTTGATTCCGATCACGGCGCGCTCGCGATAGTTGCTAGGCCCATCTTCGGTCGATTATCACGGGGAATATTGATCTGCGGTCATCGCGGCGTTAGATCACGTCGCTTTCGTCCAGGATCTTCCGCCTCGGGGAGAATTCCCCGACGGGATGAGTAGCCGTAATCCTTATGAAAAACGCATTACTCAGCCTCATCTTGCGGCGAACCTTTGTGCTACGTCCAGAAGTTTAGACATAGTGGTTATCTTGGACCTATGAAGCTTTTTCCGTAACTCTTGAGCCGCGGCATTACTGTTGGAAACGAGTCCTTTTGTAAATGCCCCGATGCACTCTTCATCGGTGATGTCCGGGATTGTTAAGCGTACTTCAGAGAAGCGGCGTATGTACTCCCGGAGTGGTTCGTTACGGCCGAGGCGCCGGCTCCTCAGTCATACCGTCCCGGACTGCTTGCAAGTGGATTTATAAGTGCCGATGAAGATCTCCTTCACATCTTGCCATGTCGGCTTCTCCCTTCCGGGAGAGCTAGAGCCAACGATTGGTCAACGGGTCGAGGCTGATCGGAAAATAGTTTGCCATGACATCTTCTCCACCTCCCCGCTCGCCCGATAGCGATCTCATAGATCATAACCCAAGCCTCGGGGGTCTTGGTCGTCGGTTGTGCTTGACGGGGGCATTGGCTCCTTTAAAACCCAAGGGCCACCGAACCAGGCGGAGGTCCCGGGTGATAAGGTCGGATGGTGGTAATGGTCAGGTTGCCAGTCGGGTTCCCATACTGCATGTTGTATTCCTCCCGACGCTGAATTTTGGCATCCTCGCGGGCCTGCTGACTCGCTGTGATACGATAGCGAGCATCGTGAGCAGCCTCGATGGAGCTCCGAAGATCGGGGGGACGCCGGCCTATCCCGACCAGAATCGGGGGGTGGTTGACCACCCGCGGGCCGGAGCACCGGAAATACTCTCCCCTCTTGATGTCGACCGCCCGGGCTTGCACCCCCGTCCACTGGCGGAGGCGCTCCCCGAGGACCGGCGCCCGGCCATTTGCGGCCGTCGCCCCCTCCCGGCATAGAGGAACCCTCCTCATCGCCCCGGAGTTACGATTCCTTTAATCGGTGGCGCCTTCGTGGCGGCCCGCCACGATAGAGCCGCAGACTTTGAAAGCAAGGGGTTAAGTTGAGCGTGCGTAGCGATGATATACCCTCGGACGTCATCAATTGTGGCGCCTTCGTGAAACAGAAGAGAGGCGGCCGTGGCAATGTTCTGCTGCAGTCCTGTGAACCGCAACTCCTGCCACCTCATCGAACCGGAGCCGAGGTTCTGAAGAGCCCTCGCGCGGCTCGACGCCCGGCTGTCGCGCCCGGTTGGGGAAGCGCCGTTGGCGTCCGCGCTGACGACGGCGTTCTCTATCAGCGTTCCGTCCTTCTCGCTGCGACTGCGGAGAGTCAATCAGCCTCCCCTTCAACAAGCGCCGAGTCCTCGCCGACGCAACTCCTCCGGCCGACATCTCCCGGGGCGCGTCTCCCGGCCGAACAGCGGAGAATCGTGCCGAGGTCAAGTCCCCGGCTCTGAAGGGCAGTGGTAGAACCCGGTTCGGGGGGTCAAGAAGGCAGGCGGCCATCACTGCAGTTACGTCCCGTAAATCGCCTCCTCCAAGATCGGAGAGAGTTTGGCCATAAATACGTGATTCTTGTTGATGAAGTCCTTTCGCGGTATGTTGGCGCGTCGATGAAGTCATAGGGCCACTGGACGGCCAGCCCCGACCAGGTCCCAAAGCCCCGACGTTTCCTCAACCACCTGTAAAGGTGCTGAGAAACGGACTTCCCGTCCTTCGGGAGTAGATGTGATGATCAAGCTCGTCCCTCGACCGGACACGAGTCCCCGAGAAGGTGTGTCGGGCAGCCCTCATCGGAGCTAGCGCTGTCCACATCGACCCGGAAGAAAAAGGTAGTCGAGACAACTGAAGGGTAGCGGTCGACAGTACCGATCTTGAGCTTGTTGAAGTCGCCGAGCAGATTGTCGACGTCATGGACGAAGCGCCGGGTGTACGGTACGAACGGATGGGTGAGCCTACTGGGGCCGAGCAACCTCGACTCGAAGCAGGCGGGGTTGTCATAAATGAGTAGTCGCCGTAGGTGAATGTCCCGGCGGTGCGGGATTGTTGGCGCCAGGCACGGCGCCGCCGTTCCAAACGAGCGTCCCAAATTGGATGTCTTCCATCGGGTCGTCCGCCATGGAAACAGGGAAAATCACCATCTTGTTAGCCATGATGTCGGCGCACCCTCTCAACGAAAGCACCAAGCGTAAATCGGTTTATCGGCGATAGTCTGCCGAGGGTACCCTAGCTAGTAGATTTGAGCGGTGAAGGTATGCTAGACAACTAACGAGATGTTAAGCAGAACGAGCGAAGGGCAAAACACACGGGTTTTACCTAGGTTCGGCCGCCTTGATGGCGTAAAACCTACGTCCTGCTTTGATTGTATTGATTGATTGAGAAAATCTCCCCCTTTCGAGGGGATCCCTGCCCTCCTTATATAGTGCGGGGAAGGGGGTTCTTGGTCGGATCTATCCCGACAAAGCCTATCCCGATCGGTTACAATAGGAAAGTATCTATAGAGCTATACTAGGAAATTGTCTTGGCGTCCAAGTTTAGGCCGTGATCTCCGATTCGATCTTCTAACGCCGGGAATCTTCTTACGCGTCTTGGAGCTAGCCGAGGGGCCCAACCCAATGTAACCCGTGAGGGTATAGGGGTTTATCCCCACACTTACCTTGGGCAATCTCGAACCCGCAACTCATATGATGTCTTCTTGGTGAAAGCACGGAGAAAAATGCGGTTGGCGACATGGCATGCGGTGTTGATAGCCTCGGCCCAATACTTCCTCGGCATCTTGTGTTCATCAAGCATGGTCCCGCCATCTCCACAAGAGTCCGATTCTTCCGCTCAACAATCCCGTTCTGGCTGCGGGACATAAGGGCTAGAGAACGGGTGCTTGACACCCAAGTTAGCACAAAGACTCGAGGCGAGTTTTTTTTGAATTCTGTGCCATTGTCCTTTGCGAATCGCTCGAATGGGTATCTGTCAACTCAGTTCTCGGTCTCAAAAATCAAGTCGCGAGAGCAAAACCAAAAAAGCCTCATCCTTGCCCTCCATGAAAAAGACCCAAGAATATCTCGAAAAATCATCAACGATCACTAGACAATACCACTTCCCACCCACCGACCTCACCGAGATGGACCAACGGTGTCCATGTGAAGGATCTCTCGGGTCTCGAGGTCATAATCTGGTAATAGCGAATGGTAGGAAGCGGATACCATCTTCCCATGACGACGGGGATGGCAAACCAAATCCTTCTCAAATTTGAGTTTAGGCAATCCTCGGATCGGATCCATTGAACTCAATCTCGCGAGGAGATCGAAACTCAAGTGACCTAGTCTCTTATGCCACTTCCACAAATCAGAGGAGGACCCGGCCAACAAGCAACATGAAGTGCCAAAGCCACGAGAAAAATCAGCTCGAAAGACTTGCCCAAAAGGCACGATCCAACACACAAGATCATCGTGAGAATCCAAAACGCGAGAGCATCCAACCTTAAAAGCGTACCTCATACCCATCTGCCTTAAGGCGAGAGACGAGAGTAGGTTGAAGTGCGGGTTGGAGGCGAGGGCCACATCCTTGAGCATGAAGTGGTCGTTGATCCCGATTGACCCTCGAGATAGAATCCTCCCTCTGTTGCTGTCCCCGAAAGTGATGTACTCCTTCGTCTTCATCGGGGTGAGGCTGGAGAACCACTTGGAATTTCCGGTCATGTGTCGAGAACAACCGGAGTCAATGAGCCACATGTCCTCCGGCCTTCCCGCTGTATCAATAATAGAACATGGGATGAGCATATGGCACAACACTGGGGTTAGCAAACTTGGAAGAGTACCGGTGTTGACCATCATGCCCCAAATATGCATTAGGTAAAACATACATCCCATGTCCCATCTTGCCACCCTTCTCACCACGCACAACAAAGCGCGGTGCTCTCCTCTTCTCAACCTCAAAGCTCCCAAAGCGAGGATCTCACGTCCACTCGCGAACACGACCGCCAAACGGTCTCTCACAAAGCGTGGTCCAAACCTCACGAGGCCTCCTACCTTCAAGCCTAGCAAAACGCCTCAACCCAGCGCACACCCTCTCATACATGCCAAGTGGTGGGTGATACATGTCACGATTCTCAAACTCCACTCGGCGCCTAGCATCCCTCTTCCTCCTAAAAGCGGAAACTCAACTAAGCGACCATCTCTCTGACAATACTCACAATGATACCTCACCTCTCTCTTAGGTGGTGGTTGGTTCACTCTCTTGGGTGGATGGTTCACTCTTGTTGTTGTCTTGGCCTTAGGAAGGGTTTCCTCAGGGATCTTAGGCAAAGTGTCAAGTGGGCTCTTGAGGTGGTTTGGTTTGGGAAGCCACACTTTGTTTGGGAGGTGGAGTTTTAGTGGGCTCTTGGAGAATGCCATCTTGCACAATTGGCTTGGGAGGCTCAGGTGGAGTAATCTTGGCAAACTTGGGAGTGTTGGTTGGTTTCTCACTCGAGCTCAAACCACTGCTTTGACCAACCTTGCCATAAATAACTTCTCCCTTCCCACCTATAGCAAAGCCTAAACCCGATGTGTCGGGTCCCCCTCTTGAACCCGACTCATCATCATGCTCTGCGGCTCTCCACTAGATACCCAACTCAAGACAGAGCGAAGGTACTTGATCTCCTCTTCGACTCTCTGCTTGTCATGCCTACAAGACATGAGCTCCAACTCCAAAGCTTCACACTTAGCACAACTCAGCACGGTGCTATTTGAGCTGGCCTTCTCAAGCACAGCAAGCTTGGCATCCTTCTCTGCCAACTCAGATCGCAAGTCAGGACAAGACTTGCACGCACTCAGCGACTTCGGCCCTGAGACGACAAATCGGCATGCTCATCCAACAAGGCCGTATACTTGGGTTTTGCAAAGACATAATGCTCGACATGTGCACAGCGCAAGCATCACACTCCGTCTCATCAGAGACAACGACAGGCTTTCTAAGCAACTCTATCTCAGTCACAGCCATCTCCCACTTCTCCTTGTACTCCTTTCTCTCTCTAGCGGCACGCTTAAGCAACTTCTCTTGACAAACAAGCGCATCACCCAAAGACTCAACCTCATCAGAGAGAGATTCGATAGTAGGTTGTACCTCGGGGGAGAGGAGTCGTTGTCGTGTTGCTTGTCGTTTTGTCGGTCACCGCTCCATCGAGGGCCATGGTGCGAAGCCTCGGCTTGGTCGGTGAAGAAGCAAGTCCGATGAGCTTGTCTCGACCTTGCTCTCGGTCTCCTCGTCGCTGAGGAAGATCCGTCGGAGGAGTCATTATCGGCGAGGTCGCCGAGGGAAAGCAAGGAAGGCGTGCTTGTGCTCCTTGGCACGCTTGAGGTACTTCTTCTTGATCGCCTCCTTTGTCGAAACCCCTCTTGGACTTGTGCTTGCCTGGGAGGTGTACTCGCGCTTGTCCTTGCGCTTGTCGGAGTCGTGCCCAGGTAGTACTTCTCGCGGTACTTGTCCTTGTTCTTCTTGGGGCATGCGGCGGCGAAGTGGTCGGATCTCCGCTTTCGAAGCACCCGCCCTTGGATGGGCCGCCGCTGGCCGACGGTTCAAGCGGTTGTTGTGAAACGCGAGAATCGGTGATGACTAGTGCAAGCTCATCATCCCCAAGACTCTCCATCTCGCTCCTCGATCCACGGACACCAAAGAAGAAAGGCGAAAGAAGTCCGTGATGGGTTAGCGTAAGAAAACTGGAACCACCTTTACACGAGGCGAGAACAACGTTCGGCGCGGAGGGTTCTTGAGCTTGGCTTTGGATGCGTGCCTCGATCTCTCGAAGACTTGAGCTTCTTTGTAAAGCTCGTCGGGTGTGGCGTGTCGTAGTTGGCGAGACTCCATGATCGCGGACACCTTCATCCCACACCTTCCGATCCAAAGGCGTCGAGAAGCCGCATCGCCTTCTCGTGCTCGTCAAGCCTCTCCCGACGGCTTGTTCGCCCCGAAAGCTTGTTGCAAATAAATGCGGAACCTAGCAAAGAGAATCGATGGTCTCGCCATCAAGCTGGATTAGGTTGTTGTACTCTCTCTTGTAGGTCTCATATATAGGCGGGCCTTGACTTGTGGGGTTCCCTCGTGGTAACTCTCAAATGTCTTCCACACCTCACGAGCGGTCTCACAAGTGGCAACTCTCTCAAACTTCGGTATCTTTGAGGCTATTGAACAAGAGCGCTCCTCGCTCGGTTGTTGGCATTGTGTTGGGCAATCTGATCCTCACCCACTCGGCGGCTAGCACTTGGTAGTTCTCATCCTCAACGATCTCCCACACTCTCCAATCTATCCCCATGAGATGCGCCCGCATCTTGATCTTCCAATAGGGATAGTTGGAGCCATCGGTCCCGGAGGCTTGCCACCAAAGTGACCATAACCTCGATCCATATATCCTTGCTCCGGATCAAGAGCCGGTTAAGGTGGATTTGATCCTTAACCCGCTACGATACCAATTGAAGGACGGATAGGCGACGAGAGGGGGGTGAATGGGAGCCTCAACTAAATTCTTTTTGAATTAGTGAGCGTGTAGCTCTCACGACCCCTCGGGCCTAATCGAGCGACCCTCGGTATGATCACGACCTTGGATGCAAGGTGGATGACCAGAGATTGCTCTAGAGCTCACGGCGGATCAACCCGAAACTTGACTTCGGAACGACCACACAAACGAGAGAAGAAAAATGCGACTAAAACTCCGGAACTCGGTTGTCACGCACGGGGGTCGATTTGTCATGCATAAAACGGGGAGTCGGATTTGTCCACAGACTCGACCGGACTGTCAGCGGGCAAAAATCGAAACTAGCGGAATGGACTTCGCTGAAACCTAACGGGCGGATCCGCCGCTGGCCGGATCATAGCAAAATGCGAAAAACCAAGCGGTTCGGATAAATCGACTTGGCCGAGAAATGATGCGATCGGTCTGCGTAGAGCGCGGACTGTCGCCAAATCAAAATCGAAAACACGTATTACGGACTCCCCACACCGAGCGCTCGGTCGGCCGCTCCACGAGGCGGTTCAGTTCCGTACCTACGTGGCAAAGTGGAACCGGACCTCGAGCCGAACCACTGAATCCCGAGGGCGGGTGTCCCGCTCCCAGGCCGGACCGTCCGCGCCTCAGAGAAATGCCACGAGCGCAGGCGCCGCGGCGCTCACCTCCCCAAACTTCGAATCAAACTTCGATCAAATCGAAACCTCGGTCACAAGAATCGAGCCATAGCATCTAGGCATGTAGGTGACCATTTCCCCTTGGAAATTTCGAGTTTGACCGAGTAAATCGAGAGAAATCGCGGATCACACGAAGAACACACCAAAACGACGAACTCGATCTAGAACTTCGCCCGATCTACGTGCTCGTGAGGAATTAGCTCAAACCCTTCGGTGGAAATGATCCTCTCACGTCCTAGCACGAATCAAGGCAAGAAGAACGAGATCAAACGGTGCGGAAACAAAGAAATCGCGAAGGGAATAGAGGGGAAAGGAAGAACTCGCAAAGAACAAGTGAAGAACGAAAATCACAGCTCAAAATCAAACATGAACACCGATCGAATCACCACAAAAGCGTCACCATGTGACGGGCTACTCGAGCTAGCCCTTGCTCAAACGATTCGATACAAAAACGGTGGACCTCTCACACCAAGGTTACGAAACCCTAAGCTAGGAAATGCAAAATGAGAGGCAAGGGAGGATGAAGGGGGTATGCCTACGCTAAATAGCCCCAATTCCCTCTTGCCTAAACTACCCCTAGGATACATGAGTCGATTTTTGTAACCCTAAGGCTATTTCGTCGACTGGGTAATCTTCGATCCAACGGCCACCGCGCCTCCTCATCGGTAGCCTTGCCTCCACGCAACCTCCCGATGCCGCCACGTGCCGTCCCTTCCGTCCGCCGGAACACCGGGTTTTGAGGCCCAAACCCACGAAACCCGCGCTGTGGTTTTGAGGCCCAAACCACCAAACCCGCGCCCGCGGTTTTGAGCGCAAACCACGAAACCAGCGCCGATGGTTTTGAGGACAAACCACCAAACCTCCTCGACACGTGTCACCGCCCGTCTTGACCGCCCGAGTCGCCAAGTCATCCGAGCTCCCCGCTCTCGCCCGCACGCCGTCTTGACTTCGATCGACACGGTCTGCCACATCCTCTTGCATCCGTCGATGTCCCGGATGTCGGCCTCTATGGCTAGCCACCCGGCACCCGGTCCCTCGGTCCAAGCCTCACGTCCGTCCTTCACCTCAGCGGTCCGTCGGCCGGACGTCCTCCTTGGTACCTTCACCTCTCCGTCGGCTACCATCTCCGAAGCTCAACACCTGTAAACCACGAACCAAGAATACGTCTTGACACACTCCACGTATGCCGGTGATAACATAGCCGAAGCAAAAAGATAAAAGAAAATAGAAGGAAAATGTTGAGTGTTGACAATGACTCCATCACAAAACTAAACACATGTGGCAAAACTCAACCATGTGTTCGCATTACCATAGAGTTAATTCCGGGGACTGCTCCTATTTCCCAAGACCTTACCGTATGCCGCCTAATGAGCTAGCAGAGCTGAAAGTGCAAATTAAGGAGTTGCTTGAGAAAGGTTTCATTAGACCTAGTTCATCTCCTTGGGGATGCCCAGCCTTGTTTGTAAAGAAGAAGGATCAGACCTTGAGGATGTGTGTGGATTATAGGCCACTCAATGTGGTAACTGTAAAGAATAAGTACCCGTTACCCCGCATTGATATATTGTTTGACCAGTTGTCTAAAGCCAAAGTATTTTCCAAGATAGATCTTCGATCCGGTTACCATCAGATTAAAATCGGACCCCAGGACATACCCAAGACTGCGTTTTCGACACGTTATGGTTTATACGAGTATCTCGTCATGTCCTTCGGCCTGACGAATGCTCCGGCACATTTCATGTGTTTGATGAATTCAGTGTTTATGCCGGAACTAGATCAGTTCGTGGTTGTATTTCTTGATGACATTCTGGTGTATTCCGAAGATGAGGAACGACATGCGAGAACATTTGAGAATAGTGTTAGAAAGACTCAGAGAGCATAAGTTGTATGCCAAGTTCAGTAAGTGTGAGTTTTGGTTGAAAGAAGTGCATTTTCTAGGGCATGTGTTGTCGGAAAACGGAATTTCAGTAGACCCCGAAGGTGCGAGGAGGTCTTTGGTTGGAAAGCACCGCCGGGTTTTCGTAGATTCGGAGTTTCTTAGGGTTAGCCGGATATTATCGTAGGTTTATACCTGATTTCTCCAAGATAGCTAAGCCTATGACCCGGTTGCTTACTGAAAAGACTAAAAAATTTGTGTGGACACGGAGTGTGAGGCGTTTAGTACTTTCGAGCGTTGTTAACCACCGCTCGGTGCTTTCGCGCAACCCCGATATTCGAAGCCATTTGATGTATATTGTGACGCATGTGGTACAGGACTAGGATGTGTACTCATGCAGGAAGGGAGAGTCATTGCGTATGCGTCGCGGCAGTTAAGGAAGCATGAGGTTAATTACCCACCCATGACTTAGAACTTGCTGCCGTGGTACATGCTTTGAAGATTTGGCGACATTACTTACTCGGTAATGTTTGTCATGTTTATACTCGACCACAAAAGTTTAAAGTACATCTTCACCCAAGAAGAGTTGAATATGAGACAGAGAAGGTGGTTAGAGCCGATAAAAGGATTATAACATTGAGTTGCACTATCATCCCAACAAAGCCAATGTTGTCGCGGATGCTTTGAGTAGGAAGTCGCATTGTTTGCTAGGACAAGTTGAGTCCAGGGAGGTTTTCCCTCCTATGCATCCGGCTATCCTATGCAATATTCAAATACGTAATGAGTTAGAAAAGAGAATTGTTGAAGGGCCGAAGATGGATAAGGGAATTGCCCATATCAAGAAGAAGGTAGAGAGTGAACCTAGCGACCATTTACGTGTTGATGAGAATGGAGTTCTTTGGTATGATGATCATCTTGTCGCGCCAAAAGACCCACAGTTGAGAGAGCGATTCTCACGAGAGGCCCATTCTTCTAAGTTAACAATTCACCCCGGTAGTAATAAGATGTATCGGGATTTGAGAACCAGATTTTGGTGGACAAAGATGAGAAAAAGAGATTGCTTTGCACATGTGGCTAGATGTGACAATTGTCGCAGAGTTAAAGCCGTTCACATGAAGATCTGCAGGATTGTTACAACCATTGCCAATTCCTGATTGGAAATGGGATGAAATTACCATGGATCTGATTGTTGGATTGCCACAGACACAGAAAGGATGTGATTCGATTTGGGTGATTGTGGATCGCTTGACCAAAGTGGCCCACTTCATTCCGATCAATATTCGCTACGAACCCCATCAATATGCAGAGCTATATATTAACCATGTTCTTCGTTTGCATGGAGTCCCGAAGTCGATAGTGTCGGATCGTGGATCCACTTGGACCAATCGGTTTTGGGAGAGTTTACAGAAAGCTTTAGGGACTAAACTACTTCGTAGTTCCGCTTATAATCCACAAACCACAGGCCAAACGGAACGAGTGAATCAAATATTAGAAGATATGTTGAGAGCGTGTGTGATAACCGCACAAGGTTCTTGGGACAAATGGTTGCCGTATGCGAGTTTTCGCATACAATAATAGTTATCAAGCTAGGATTCGATGGCACCGTTTGAAGCCTTGTATGGAAGGAAGTGTAGGACACCCCTGAATTGGATTGAAACTGGAGAGCGACCCTATTATGGTATAGATCTGATTGATGAGGCTGAAGAGAAATTGAGAATCATCAAGCAGAACATGAAGGCTGCTCAAGATCGTCGGAAAGAGCTATGTCGATAAGGCGTAGAAGACCTATTAAGTTTAAGGTTGGCGATTATGTATATTTGAAGGTATCACCTATGAAGAGAGTTCAGCGTTTCGAGTGAAAAGAAAGTTAGCACCTAGGTTCGTAGGCCCCGTATAAAATAATTTCCACCAAGGGAGAAAGTAGCTTATCGATTCACGGTTGCCACGGGAGATGGGAAGAATTTTCGATGTGTTCCATGTATCACAACCGAAGAAATGTTTGAGAGTGCCAGAGGAGCGAGTGTCTTCTCGGAATGTGGAGATAAGTCAGGACTTGACCTACTATGAGAAGCCGACACGAGTGTTGGACACGAAAGAGAGAGTTACTAGGGGCAAGGTAGTTAAGCAGTACAAGATTCTGTGGGGAAATCATGGAGAAAATGACGCAACCTGGGAGACGGATGAGTATCTTCTGAGGAACTACCCGCAATTCTATAAAGACCTGGTTAGTAACACCGAATCTCGGGACGAGATTCTTTTTAGGGGAAAGATTTGTAACACCCTAGGTGTTAAGCATCTTGAAAGCATGATCATTTGCATATCATCATCATCATTTCATGCATGAGCAAGATCATATTAGTTGCTAATTGATTTTATGTTATTTCATGCTTGCTTAGCCTAGCTATTCTATGATCCTTGCTATAATCATGTTTTGGACCTAGATTATGTTTAGATGTATTTTTATCATAATTTAGGACCATGTTTGAGCTTGTGATTTGATTTATAAAAGTTTGAGAAAATAGCTTAGGAGTCAAACCCTAATTGACCCATTTTGGAAACCTTTTCAAAAGTGCTTGATAGAAATGTTTTTGGCAAAAAGTTTCTTTTAGATGAAGTGAAGTGCTTTTATGTGGAGCAAATGATCTGTTGAAACTTTCTTGTGAAAAGGTTTTGAAATGCCCCAAATAGAGCCCTCAAGTTCAAGTCAAATTCAAATCTAATTTCAAACTCTGTTTTTGAATGTGTGAGCTGACCTTGCTGTTTTTAATTTATAGTTCCAAATCTAGGCCGAATTTGGAGATGGTCATGTTGAGAGTTTTGTAGATTTTGAAATTCTCTACAACTTTGATGTTTTGACTTTTTCCAAATTCCGCACGAATCTCGAGATATAGATCAAAATAGCTTGTTGACTCTCAAAAAACGAGGCAAACGGGGGACCTATCGGCTGCCGCCGCCGACAAATACAGCCGTGCCGGCGTGGCCGCTTGCCCCACCGGCGTACGGCGTGGGGGCGCGCAAAAACCGACCTTAAAACCCGCATCCGCATCGGCAAACCCTAACCCTAGAGCCACTCCGCGCCGCCGCCCGGCCCTTTCCTTGTGCGAACGCCGCCGACGCCGCCGCCCGGCGCCCGTTACGCGCGCCCCGCCGCCCGCGTTCTCGCGCCGCCGTCGACCAAACCGCCTCAAACCACGTCCCCGCCTCGCCTCGACGTCATCTTCACGAATCCGCCCGGCGAGCAAGGTATAGATCGAGGGTAAAGCGCTCCATTCCCGCCCGGCCGTCTGCGCCCGCCGACAGCCGCCATGGTGCGCCCGATGGGGCAAGTCGCCGTGCGAGCTCGTGGGTTGAGCTTTCTTGCGCTAGTTCATGTTCTAGCTTCGCCTAGAGATGCTTGAGCCCTAGAGCTAGACGGATGGGTAGATCCGGTCGCCGTTTGATGCGCGTCGTCGCCGACGAGCCGCCCGTGAGCACCACCGCGCCCGTGTTCGGTTTGTCGCGCCGTTGCTCAGTTTAGCTTCTAGGGTTGCGTGCATGTCTGTTAGGTCAAGGGGAGGAGAGAACGGTCGTTGGTTCGCCGCGTCATGGCCGGAGAACGGCCGAAGGCCGAGCACCGCCCGCCGCGAGCCGCCGCCGTCGCCGGTGATGTTTTGTTCGGTTTTAGGTCGAACCAAGGGCACCGGAAGTGTTTGTTTCGTCAAGTAGAGTCGATTCATGTAGTTGGTTGCGTGGATTGGTCGCCGCCGGTGAAGATCCGTCGTCGACCGCCGCCCAAGCCCGCCATGCCCTGTCCCACGGTCACTGACATCTATGGGGCCAGCGCGTTTTCTTTTTCTTTTTCTTTTTTCCCGGTTTCCGCATTTGCCGAAATGCTTTGAAAATTCATAACTTGGTCATTTTGAGTCCAAATTGAGTGAAACCAATTTTGCTGTGATTGTTAGAGGATAGGCTACAGTATAAAATTATGAAATCCTATTTTTGGGAAACTTTTATATAGAGTTTTTATTTATGGCAAGAAATGCATGGAAATTGGAGAAAATCATATCTTTTAAATGGTGCAAGATAAAAATATGCTTTATGTATGAAAAGTGCTTGTTTTGGTGAGTAGAGTCTAGGAAAAATAGATTGCATGGTATGTTCTGTAGAAGAAATGTGATTTCTTATTTAGGTGCTTTGTATGGTATGATCTTTGGAAATTCATGGAAAAATTCAGTATTAGGGTTTTGTTGGTGAAACTTGGTGTGATGGTTTTTTGATATGTTTAGGCAGATGTTCATACTCAGAAATCTGTTGTCTGACACTTTCATAGTGCAAAAGTATTTTCATGCCTAGGTTGGTTGCTTCCTAGTGAATTTTGTGTAGGACAGTAGGAGCATGTTTTGGCTATGATGTTTTTAGGATAGCTGTTATTTATCATTAGGATGATCTAGTAATTTTTGTAGAATTTTCTAAGGTAGTTGCCTATTTATCATAATTGTAGTACTTAGGAAATAAGCTAGATTTATATGCTTATATGTGCATGTTGGGTGTTTATATTTTATTATGTGTTCTTAGCATGAATATGAACTGTTGGTAAGCTTAGAATGGTTGGTTGATTAGTTTCTACATTTTCTTGCTCTAGCATTTTATTTGTTATATATGTGCAAGTGTAGTGTTGCTAGAGTATATCATTTCATGTGCCTTAGATTATCTTTTAGGTTGATCAGTAGGTGTATTTATTAGATAAATACTTGAATTACTTGCTGGTAAAGTTTGAAGTAGGTTGCATGAGTAGTTTTAAAGTTATGAGTGTTGTATGTAATGTTTTGGGTGGAAACAGCACCTCTGTTTTTCCCCATTTCGAGGCTGTTGAGCTTAGAATCAGCTGCTGGTGCCGTGGAATGTTTTGTAGGAAATTTTTTTAGCTTTCCATAGAGTCCTAGTTTGCTTAATTTGGAGTTGTAGAACTCTCACGTGTGCTTGTTTTAGTGGCAACATGTCAATCCGCCATTTTGCTGTGAATAAAAGTTAGGATGTTGCTTGATGTAATTTATTAGTGTCTCTTGTGTAGAATTAGTTATATTTCCGCGAAGAGATATCCACTTATTAATAGTTGCATCATGAAGCATCCATTTCATCATACATATTTTATTTTATGCAAGATTGTTATTCTTGTAAGATTATTTATTCTTTCTCCATCATATGCATCATCACGGGATCGGGAGGTTCCGGAGGAGCCGATCGAGGAGCCGGGGGAGCTGTTCCAAACCGGGAGTGCAGTCGGGGGAGTCACCGGAGGAGAAGGGTCGACCGACGACTGGGATCGAGTGCCCGGAGCACGTTCTCGCTACGTTCTGCGAGGCAAGCCCCGAGCATTCTGCCCTTTCCTAAATCTTCTAATGAAATTGATTTGAGTCCTTTATATGTTTCTTGCATTACGTATAGGATATGTTTGCAACCGTTGATGCATTATATTCCTTGTTAAGTTATTACCTCATCCTATTAGCGAGTCTAGGTTAATGCTCGAAGATCGTGATTGCAATAGACAAAGATGTCTGGCCACTTGAGGATATGTTGTGAACAATCACATGGGTGATTGTTAAGTCGTGTTGAGAACCCGAAAATAAAACATGAGAGATTGGGTGGATCTTGTCGCCCTTTCCACCTCGATCGATTAAGGACTCATACTTTGTCGGGCTGTGGTCGGAAGTTGAACGCACTGGCACATAGTAGGCTCACGCCGGTCGGATGCCACGAAACTCACAAGAATGTTATGGGTCGCCATGTTCGCTTTATCGCTCCTCCTTTTGGCGCTGGTTGCGAGGGTTTTATCGGGTACAAGCGGATGCGCACTATGATGCTCGGGTCTCGTGCACGCTCACTTGGTACTCGAGGAGGAGGGGGTAGCCTAAGACCAGACTTTACGCCCCATAACACCTTATGAGAGTGATTGGGTCTACCTTTGCTAAGTAGACCGGTGTGTGTCGGGGGTATTCGCCACCGGTTTGCAATCGATTCGAATCGCCATCTCCCTGGATAGTGAGAACCCGGGATGCGCCCACGGCAATGTAGTTAATCACTTCAATTAATTGTTCGTATCATGTCACAAAGAAGTTATATCTTGATCCAATTACTTTATATTGTTATTTATTATGCCGAAGCAATGTTTAATCTTGACTATCACAGATTTATGTTATGTACATAATAAGAACCCTCGTTAACTTGGAGATATAAGTAGTATGCGTAGGCTCACCTAAACAACTTTATTTGCGAAAAGTAATGTGAATCACCAAGCTCCGGATAAAGCCTATCATAATCCTTAGAGTCTTTATTTTTTGGTTTATGACGGTAAGTCTAGCCGAGTATTTTGTACTCGTGGTTTTATTCCCGTTTGTTGTGTTGACACATGTTAACGTATACTTTTAATTGTCAACTAAACATGGAAAAGGACTAAAATATAATTAGATAACCTTATTAGGGGTTTATACTAATGATTTCCATGAGTTTTGGTAAAGTTGTGATTTGCGTGGGACTTAACAAGAAAACGGTAGAATTCGTAACGCAATCCAACTCCGGAACGAAGACTAGAAGGCTCGGTTACTCCCCGACGTGAACGAAACTTGACACCAAGAAAACATCATCTAGAAGACTCCGAAGCCACGACGATCGTGGGGCCCGAGGATGGGACCCACCCCTCGGGCCGATTGGCCCAATAATCGAGCCCGATCGGCTGGCTTGGCCGCCAAGTTGCCCCTCGTCTCCTAAGCTTCCTCCACCGCCTCTAAGACGCAATCTAAACCGGTTGTTTAATGTCGGTTTGATCAATGGTCATCGTGACATCGTCCAAGGCCCATGAAGATTAGTACCACATTGCTTTTTGCCGTCGAAGAGACATAAGAAGACCCCTATATAAGCAAGCCCCCGTGCCCTTGATTCAATCATCGAATCTCGGATCAACTCATCATCATATCGGATCGGATCCAAATCTAGTCGACGGGCCTTAGCTCTAGTTCAAGAACTAGAAGTAGAAGATTAGACAAGATGTAGAACTAGAAGCCCTAGATTAAAGGTTGAGAGTAGAGCTTCAAGTTGAGAGAATTAGAGCGCGGTTGAGGCGGAGATGAAGGAAGGCACGAGGCTGCCGACGCCTCCATCTTCTTCTTCCTCTGGAGTTGGTGCCATTGGAGCGCAACTCGAGATCTTGTGGATTGTTCGACTTCCATTCGAGTAAGTGATATTGTCTCATTGTTCTTAAGGTTCGTATTTCTTTGATAAGATTACTTTGATTCTTGGTTGCTCTTGAGTTAAAGTTGTTAGATTAATGTAAGCGTGGTGCTTAGATTGACTAGCTTATTACGAATACCTTCTATAGGCGGGGTGAAACACCAACCGTTAAGGCTGTTACGTGTGGTGGTGACAGCCATTGAGTCCTTTTGTATGCCTCGCCCCGCTTTATAGAAATCGTAGGAGCCCTCGCGTTGTTAGCGTAGATTCCCTTTATTAAGAGTTTCTTCATGACAACCCCTCTTAAGAACAATGTTGCAAATGATTTACTTGAAGTGAGAACAAGACCTTCCTAATGGAACTCCTTACCTCTCTTTTAATCTAGTTATATAGCCACTCTTGGGTTTAGCTATACACCTTGACATGCCCTCTCACCTTCTCCCCTCGTGGATTCGATATTTAAAGCCCTATTCCGGGTGAAGTGCTCACCGCAGATCCGTTAAACTATGGATTATATTCACAATAGGGTTAACAAATACCAACAAGCATTTAAAGCGCCGTTGTCGGGAGAACGGTTTGAGACCACGTTGAAAAACTATAGCTAAATCTTGTACTATACTTTTATCTTTTTCTTTTCTTCTCATCTTTTTCTATCTTCATGGGATCAATTGATTCCATATTTATCTATCTTATACTTTGCCCCCTAAGCGGAAGCTCGGCTACTAGAATCCTTAGATCTCATCCTTACATCTGGCCATTAGCTACGCCTACGGTTGATCAAAATGATCATGAAGCAATACTTCTCGTGAGTGAGAAGCGGGATCATATCTTCTATGGTAGGAGTCTTTGCCGACATCATGAAAGTGTTGTCGCATGATCATCATGCGGTTTTTGGAGGAACCTTTTCTTTCCCTTTTTAAGCAAGGTTTGCTTTGACAAACTCAAATTTGAAACCCATATACTAGCATTCTTTATGACCACCCAAAGGAAGAAGAATCATCCTCCAAATTTAAAAAAATAGAAGTTCTCGATAGCTATATCACCATCACTCCAAACCCAAGACTTAGCTATCAACCCTAAACCATCAATGCGCTAAAAACCTTTAAGGGGAGAAGAAATTCAACCCTTGGATATCTCTTTAGATGATGAGTTTCACGAACTTCCAGCTTCACAAGAGACCATATACAATCCAAACCTCTTTTAAGATAATCTCTTAGGAAGCACCTTTATTGCTACACTAAGGACATTGAGGGAACCTCAAGGATGGCATATCTAATCATGCCATAGGAAGAGAGTAAAGCCATCACGAAGCCACTCCCTGTCTCTCTCTTTATGTTCAAATTAGATAATTCTTTTCAAGCCCATCTTTAACCACATCCTTGAGCCCAATGAACCCTCTTGTGCCCTTTTCCCCTGCCTCTCCTCACGATCCTAAAATATTATGAACGATCTAAGGAAGACCAAAAGGAGCGCATTTTCCGGAGAACATCAATGAGCATAAAGACTACTTCATAAATGGAACTTTTCCACCTAGTCCATGCTCATTTGAAAACTCCTAAATTGATTGCCATCTCAATTCTTGCCGCACATGAGATCTCCAACCCCCTCATACTCTCTTTCTTAAAAATTTAGAAAAGAGTGGTTGTTGATGAATTTTCCTACGGCTTGAAATTTTGAGATCGGCAATATAAGGGAAACCACTTCATCATCTTGATTCATAATTTGAAAGTTTCCCAAGGACGAGCTTTTTGTCCTAAAAACAAGCACTCTAGGGGAAATACTATAAAGACTTATATATCACTATACACCCCTATGTCATGAGCATACAATTATAAAAATATTCCTTCGGTATTCTTGTCACTAACCATTCCAGGTTTGGAGCAAAGAAAACGAAGGATGACAATAAAGGTATGTCCAACCGGTCATTACGCAACATTAAATTACATGAATAGAAACATTTATTATTATGTTGCTATAGTAGCTTGGTTGCCTTTTACCTTCATGCCATGCTCGACATTGTTAAAACACTCATCATGCTCTATCATCTATGTTTGAGTAAATCTCTATAATGCTTTCATGTCATCTTTTGTCCGCTTAGTATGCTAAGGTTTAGAATGAGTTCATATATCTCTTAAATGAAGCATGGTGCCTTGTTTAGGAGTAGATGATCTTTCTTCTAAAGGCTTTTAAATTAAGCGTGGTGCTTAGGTTAGAATGCCTTCCTAAATCAAATTAGACGTGGTGTCTAGGTTGACTTTTTGAACCATAGTAAACTATAAATGATGTTGGTATATCTTTGTTGGACTAACCCCTGAGAAAATAATAAACTCTCAAACAAGTTTGGGGAGGTCGAGATGAACTCACTAGAGATGGAGCAAGACATGTGAGACATGACTTATGGATAAAAGAATTCCCGATGAGCCAAGAAGAAGAAGAGTGACACAAGACAAGATCCACAATCGGCGCCACTTTCGAAGAAGGAATTCATGGGTGATGGAAGCATCAAGGAGGGAGGCCAATTCCATTGAAGATAATTAAGCCATCCTCTTCCTCCCTCGACATGCACCTGCCACTCCACATGCCACTCAAGAAGAAGAAAAGGACCACCACAAGGTGTAATATCGCCATCATACTCCAATAATAAAGGTAACACCTTGAGGTAAGTAGTCATTAAGATTTCCCTTTTTACTATGGCATCCTCATAAATGAAAAGTCAAACATGCTAGAGCTATAGTTTCACATGATCCAATTTTGTTAACTCAAAGATGTTAGCTTTTTAATTTTCTAGCATCACTTTCTTGTTCGCTCATTATTTTGCTAAAAAAGATTTACGTGCTAGATTCATCTTCCGGATCTTACCACCCTTGTCATAAAAAGAACTTTTACATTATCTTTATCTTGTTCAATGTGCCCACAAGGTTAGAGTAGAAGTAAATAAAATTTTGGTTCTGTTGGTGTTTTCCCACCGACAGAGCCCGCAGCACTTGATCTCTACCTTGTCTTTGCAAGCGGGACCCACTTTGCGCAATAAGAGGAGAAGTCTTACTTCCCCAATTCCTACAAGTGGAAGTCCCCCTACCTACAAATATGCACACTAAACAAGACGCCGCCACCGCCACCATCCAATCTTCCTTCAAGCGGTGAATCAAATAAGAACATGGGCAACGCCATCACCAAGTGGCTATTAAGATCGATGATGCACTTGAGGAGTGACCAAGGAAGATCAAAGTGAGCACGACATAATCGAGGTGTAGACCACTTGACAAGAGTAATGGGTCAACATCATCCCCATACTCCATCAAGAGGGCCTTTACACCACCATTATTGCCTACCTCACCACAAGACCCAAGAAGAACAAGACGCGGAGACACCGCTAAAAATCACAAGACCGGTTGGAACGGAGTTGACGAACAAGGAAGACATTAAGAAAGATTAAAGAAGTTCGCCGGCCCCAATTAACTAAACACTCGGCAGACTGCCACTCCAAGAAAGGTCTCCTCCTCAAGAAGCGACATGGAAGAAGAAAGAAGCATCACCTACGTAAGAGGACGTCAAGAGTACACCTTCGGAAGACCTCGACTACCCGCGTCATCAATCGAACAAACACCATCTCCATCGGCCACCTCATCTACGCCACTCGTCGAGATCATTGAAGGCACCATTTCGCATACCATCGACATTTCGACGAGATGCCATCGATGACGTATGCCATGGGAGTAAGTACTCAAAATTCTTCTTAGAGAGGTAACTCGTATTTATCTACATATTTATTTTCTACACGGCATATTTAAATTAGCATATTTCCTTTAGCATATTTACTTTCCTATATCTGCATAAAAAAAAAACGAGAAAAATATGTTTGCTTTGCTTTTTGCATCGCTTTTTAAAAAGCCACATGCAAGTACTCCTTGCTTTGTGGTGGCATAAAAATAAAACCCAAAAATATTGCATTCATATGTTTTTGCATCATCATCCTTTTTACATAGAAAAAAATTCCTAAAAATATGTGAGCACATGAAGGCTCACAACATGTTCCTAGAGTTTGTTCCTTCGTATATATACGAATTAATATTTGCAGGGAGAACATGTAAGGGAGAACCCAAGGCGAACAAGTTCCAAGGACGAATCAAAGGACTACATGCAATATCCAAATTTTGGGGAGAGCACCCCCCCGCTTATCACGATAGGTATCACTATCTTTTAAATTATTAGCTAGTTATTATATATGATTGCTTTGATTAGAGTTAATAAGTCTTAGCGTTTAAGTCTTAAAGTTAGTTCGATTAATTCGGTTAGTTCGGTTTAGTTAAAATTAGTTTACTTTAAATATTAGGATTCAGAATTATATAATAAAGTGCTCTTATGGAAGTCATCCACAAGTTGAGTCAATTATCCTCCACATTTTTCTGGATATGTTTTTGTCTCCACCATGCTTTGTATGCAAGATAACAGAAAATAAGTGTGGGGAGATCCTCGACGACCCAACAGAATTCTTCGCGACCAAAATCAAGAAATTCGGAACCAAGACGGAACCATCGACTCACACGACGAACCGCGCCCGACACGGTCCCGGTGGGGAGGCCGACCGCCCATATACCAAAATATATCGGCCCTTGCCCGCCCCACTCCAAAGGCCCGCAGTCCACCGCTCGGTTTGCTTCCTAAAACTTTTCAATTTTCGCAAAATTACTTTTTCGTTCCGAATTAAAATAAGTCTTATCTGTTATGGTATGTTTTCCAATACGAAAAAAGATGTCTTGTTAACCCATGAACAAAGTTTTGCATGATTAAATTCCTACATATACCATCACTTGTTGGGATGCTTTAATTGCTTAAAACATGAGAAAGAATAAAGTTAGAATAATGAGATCCTCTTTCTTGTATCTTGTCCTTGGAGAGTTATTTATTTCAAAATATTAAAATCATTAGTTATGCTTCTCCTTTGTGATCAATGATACATCCTAATAGAGCCGTAGCAATCATTAAAGATATATCTAATTAATTGTTGCTTTCTTGTGTTGAGCTTTGTCAAAACCACGACCCATGTTGAAATTTATCTAAAGTCTAAGATCAAGATCACGCATACCTTTGCTTTCACTAAAGTATCCATGCTCTAAAAGTTTTAATCTCTATCTCCCATAATTTTAATTGTTGAAAAAGGTACAGCTATGAAAAAGCCAAATGTTGAAAAAATTCTAAGAGTGGAGAGAAAAGTGAGAGAGAGGAGAAAATGAGCAAGTGTTCTACGGGGTCAAAGAACCCCCTCTCTCAAAAAAAAAAGAAAAAGGCAAAAATAAAGAGAAGAATAATGGACAAGTGTCCGAGGGTGAGTAGGGCCCACTTCTCTAATAATTGAGAGAGTAAGAATGGACAAGTGTCCGGGGTGAGTAGAACCCACCTCTCCACTAAATAGTCTGGTTACCTCGCTTGAAAAATAAATATAAATGCTTTGAAAAGGGAGATAGAAGATTTTCAACTAGAGAGCATCGGTAATAATAATCTTGATTCACATGCACATCTTGATCTATGACTCATGACATCTATCTCCATGGATCCACATTGACTTAGCAATAAATACAAGGTAAGTGTGCTACATGTTCTTGAGCTCCACATATGATATAATAAATGAACTGTGAGGATATAATATATTTTGAGAGACTTGAGAGTGTCACAAAGGAGTAAGTAGAGCTATGTTTCCTTTTCAAAAACTTATACAAAATCTCTCCAAGTGACTTGGTTTAAGAATTTAAGGTGATCTGTTTCTAACCATTTCATGCTCGGATATCCCAAAAGTGCAGGTATGACCATGGAAGTGTAATCATGATCCATGCTTAGACCATCCTTTTATCGAGGACCCAGTAAAAGCCTAAGTGTGGGGAGTTTGTTGACACATGTTAACGTATACTTTTAATTGTCAACTAAACATGGAAAAGGACTAAAATATAATTAGATAACCTTATTAGGGTTTATACTAATGATTTCCATGAGTTTTGGTAAAGTTGTGATTTGCGGGGACTTAACAGAAAACGGTAGAATTCAGAACGCAATCCAACTCCGAACGAAGACTAGAAGGCTCCGGATTACCCCCGACGTGAGGAACGAAACTTGACACCGAAGAAAAACATCATCTAGAAGACTCCGGAAGCCACGACGCATCGCGGGGGCCGGATGGGACCCACCCCTGGGCCGATCGGCCCAATAATCGCCGATCGGCCGGCTTGGCCGCCAAGTTGCCCTTGTCTCCTAAGCTTCCTCCACCGCCTCTAAGACGCAATCTAAAACCGTTGTTTAATGTCGGTTTGATCCAATGGTCATCGTACATCGTCAAGGCCCATGAAGATTAGTACCACATTGCTTGCTGAAGCTGAAGAGACATAAGAAGACCCCTATATAAGCAAGCCCCGGGCCCTTGATTCAATCATCAAATCTCGATCAACTCATCATCATATCGACGATCTAGCTCTAGTCGACGGCTTTTAGCTCTAGTTCAAGAACTAGAAGTAGAAGATTAGACAAGATGTAGAACTAGAAGCCCTAGATTAGAGTTGAGAGTAGAGCTTCAAGTTGAGAGAATTAGAGCGCGGTTGAGGCGTAGATGAAGGAAGGCCCTGAGTCAGTCGGCGCCTCCATCTTCTTCTTCCTCCTCGAGTTGGTGTCATTGGAGCGCAACTCCTCGAGATCTTGTGGATTGTTCGACTTCCATTCGAGTAAGTGATATTGTCTCATTGTTCTTAAGGTTCGTATTTCTTTGATAAGATTACTTTGATTCTTGGTTGCTCTTGAGTTAAAGTTGTTAGATTAATGTAAGCGTGGTGCTTAGATTGACTAGCTTATTACGAATACCTTCTATAGGCGGGGTGAAACACCAACCGCTAAAGGTCGTTTCGTGGTGGTGACAGCGCCATTGAGTCCTTTGTATGCCTGCCCCGCTTATAGAAAATCGTAGGAGAGCCCTGCGTTGTTAGCGTAGATTCCTTTATTAAGAGTTTCTTCATGACAACCCTCTTAAGAACAATGTTGCAAATGATTTACTTGAAGTGAGAACAAGACCTTCCTAATGGAACTCCTTACCTCTCTTTTAATCTAGTTATATAGCCACTCTGGGTTTAGCTATACACCTTGACATGCTCTCTCACCTTCTCCCTGTGGATTTGATATTTAAAGCCCTATTTCCGGGTGAAGTGCTCACCGGTATCCATTCGCTTTCGGATTATATTCCTGTAGGTTAACAAATACCAACATGTTGCGGTGATCATATTTACCATGGTTACTGTAAGACTTGCTTGTTCCCTGTTGATGAGGAGTAAGGCCAGGGCAAGGCAATTCTATATCCCTGTCTCATGCTGCTACAGGGATGGCTACCTTCCGGCACTATGTTATCTTTGTTTTCGCTAAAAAGATGTTTGGTTTTCGAAAACTACCGCTTCGCATAAATGAACTCACTTTGTAATAAATTCATACTTCGCACTCGATGTTTAGTATATCGAATTTGTTTTGAAATACCTGCGGATTTTATTAGCAAGCTCGACGATCCTGTTGTCTATGTTGATGAGTTTGAAATCACTCGGAGATTTCCGGAATACCGGGTTTATATGGACTCAAGTGTAGACCGCGATTGCCTCGGTGATCGCGACTTATACTTGATTTCTTATAAATTGGTCGGCTCTGTCACAGATTGGTCCAAGTGGATCCATGATCCGACACTATCGACTTTGGGACTCCATGCAAACGAAGAACATGGGTAATATATAGCTCTGCATAGTGATGGGGTTCATAGTGAATATTGATCGGAATGAAGTGGGCCACTTTGGTCAAGCGATCCACAATCACCCAAATCGAATCACATCCTTTACGTATGCGGGCAATCCAACAATCGATCCATGGTAATTTCATCCCATTTCCAATCGAATTGGCAATGGTTGTAACAATCTCGCAGCCTTCATGTGAACGGCTTTAACTTTCTGCAAAGAATTGTCACATCTAGCCACATGTGCAGCAATCTCTTTTCTCATCTTTGTCCACCAAAATCTGGTTCTCAAATCCCGATACATCTTATTACTACCGGGGTGAATTGTTAACTTAGAAGAATGGGCCTCTGTGAGAATCTGCTCTCTCAACTGTGGGTCTTTTGGCACGACAAGACGATCATCATACCAAAGAACTCCATTCTCATCAACATAGAAATGGTCACTAGGTTCACTCTCTATCTTCCTCTTGATGTGGGCAATTCCCTTATCCACTTTCTGGCTTTCAACAATCCTCTTCTCTAACTCATTCGTATTTGAATACTGCATAGGATAGCCGGATGCATAGGTGGAAAAACCTCCCTGGACTCAACTTGTCCTAGCAAACAATGCGACTTCCTACTCAAAGCATCCGCGACAACATTGGCTTTGCCCGGATGATAGTGCAGCTCAATATTATAGTCCTTTATCAGCTCTAACCACCTTCTCTGTCTCATATTCAACTCCTCTTGGGTGAAGATATACTTTAAACTCTTGTGGTCAGTATAAACATGACAAACATTACCGAGTAAGTAATGTCGCCAAATTTTTAAAGCATGTACCACGGCAGCAAGTTCTAAGTCATGGGTTGGGTAATTAACCTCATGCTTCCTCAACTGCCGTGACGCATACGCAATGACTCTCCCTTCTTGCATGAGTACACATCTTAGTCCTGTACCACATGCGTCAAATATATATCAAATGGCTTCTGAATATCGGGTTGTGCGAAAGACCGAGCTGGTCAACAACGTTCGCAAGGTACGAAACGCTGCCTCACACTTCGATGTCCACACAAATTTTTCGTCTTTCTGTAGCAACCGGGTCATAGGTTTAGCTATCTTGGAGAAATCAGGTATAAACCTACGATAATATCCAAATAACCCTAAGAAACTCCAAATCTCAAACCGAAACCGGTGCCTTCCAATCCAAAGACTTCCCCGCACCCTTACGGGGTCTACATGAATTCCATTTTTCCGATAACACATGCCCTAGAAAATGCACTTCTTTCACCAAAACTCACACTTACTTGAACTTGGCATACAACTTATGCTCTCTCGAGTCTTTCCAAAGACTATTCTCAAATGTTCTCGCATGTTGTTCCTCATCTTCAGAATACACCAGAATGTCATCAAGAAATACAACCACGAACTGATCTAGTTCTGGCATAAACACCGAATTCATCAAACACATGAAATGTGCCGGAGCATTCGTCAGGCCGAAGGACATGGCGAGATACTCGTATAAACCATACCGCATAGAAAACGCAGTCTTGGGTATATCCTGGGGTCTGATTTTAATCTGATGATAACCGGATCGAAGATCTATCTTGGAAAATACTTTGGCTTTAGACAACTGGTCAAACAATATATCAATGCGGGGTAACGGGTACTTATTCTTTACAGTTACCGCATTGAGTGGCCTATAATCCACACACATCCTCAAGGTCCGATCTTTCTTCTTCTACGAACAAAGTTTGGGCATCCCCTACGGAGATGAACTAGGTCTAATGAAACCTTTCTCAAGCAACTCTTTAATTTGCACTTTCAGCTCTGCTAACTCATTAGGCGGCATACGGTAAGGTCTTCGGGAAATAGGAGCAGTCCCTGGAATTAACTCTATAGTAAACTCAACGTCCCTATCCGGGGTAATCCGTAAGTCATCCGAATACATCCGGAAAGTCACAAACTACCGGGATATCCGAAATACCAGTTACTTGTAAGGCGGCAGAAACACGGTTAAGATCAATAGTGGCAGGTAGGAAAACTTGATGTTCGGTTAAGTCACGGGGATGTTTCAAGTGCACTACCCTATTCATCGCGGTCAATAATGGCTCCCCAACCTTTCATCCAATTCATACCAAGGATAACATCCAAACACAAGCCAGATAAAACTATCAAAGATGTTACTATTTCTAAGTCACCCATTTTGATCTTCACATCACTAACTCTCTCTCGAGTCAACTGGTCAAAGACCTACTGAACTAATCCGATAGCCAAACCCCAAATTAGACACTTTCTCACTATTCTTCCTAGCAAACTCTTGACTCATGAATGAATGCGATGATTAAGAATCAAAATGTAACAACAAAGACTACGATTGTTAACTAGGCACGTACTGGCTGTCCCAGTCTCACCCTCTAGAACTTCTTCAACACCGGTGAAGTTTGGCTGTCCCACATGCTGCTTGTAGTTCTTCCTGGGCTGCGGGCAATTCCAGGAGAAATGCCCAGGCTTACCACAGTTGAAGCAATTGTTGTGGTTGAAGGGCGTTGGCTTTGGAGCATTTCCTGCGCTGGCTTTCCTTTCTGTGCAGGGTTGAATGTCACCCTCCTGAAGCGATTATTCCCGGCCTGGTTCTTCTTCTGGGGTGGGACATAGCGTGAAGGCGCGACAGGCGGGCGATAGTTCTGGCGACGTCCAAAGGATCCACTGCCTTGACCTGGGTTCCCCTCGAAGGGTCTCTTCTTGCCTTTGGATGCAGAGATACAAAAAGCACCGCTCTTCTCATGATGGAGACAATCACTCACAAACTCCTCAAAGGTGGTCCTGGTGGAATGTCCCATGGCCTTCTGCATTTTGAGGTTCAGTCCTCTCTTGAAACTAGCCAACTTCTTTTCCTCAAGATCAACCATGTCAGGAGCATACCTAGACAGCCTGTTAAAAGCCTGAAGGTACTCATTCATGGTTTTGTTGTCCTGCCCCAACTTGATAAATTCTCCCAATTTCTCTGCCAAAGCACCAGCAGGGATGTAGGTTCGACGGAACACTGCCGTAAACTGAGCCCAAGTGACAGAACATTTGCGTGCAAGGTGGCGCGATAGTTCTTCCACCATATGGTTGCAGGTCCTTCCAGTAGGTGTGTTGCAAATTCTGCCTTCTGAATATCAGACGGGTTCACCAAGCGAAACTTATCCTCGACCGAGGTCAACCATTCCTCAGCCTCCATAGGTTCCTTTTGCCGGGCGTGAACTTTGGTGGTTCAAAGGGCCTTGAAATTCTTGTATGCCCGGAATCCATCATTTTTCGGCACCACCACGACCTCCAAATGCAATATTGCAAGATCTCCCCGTGAACCGTTGGAAAAACTGCTCCTGGTTTTGTGGAGGTGGTGGATGCTGTCGATCCTCTCCAGCACCTGATCGAGTTTGCGTCATCTGCACATTTGAATCAACGATAACCATCAAATGATGTTGCTCAAAGTATAAATATTGAATTAAGGTTACGCTGAATTTATTGAGAGAATAAATTCATCCACAATAACAAAACAACATAATTCAATATGATGCTAAAAGTCAACATCACGGTTATGCCAACACAAAATGTATACCAGGTCTCGCAATAAAATGGCAACAAAGCGTTGCACCATCGCATCGTCTCAAGACACGATAAAACCACATTCGCCATAAAACCAACCATAATGAGAAGAAACTAAATTAAGGTCCAATTAAACTTAAGGTCTCGAATAGAACGTAAGGTCTCAAATAATACTGAATCCCCGCCTTACATGCCGGGTGGTCTCATGGAAATAAAAAGGGAAATTACATGATAATAGTGGCATTACACCGCTCGGCTACAAGGGTGTCAAATCTAGCTCAAGACCTACGTGGTAGCATCTAGCTAGAACTAGACGTAGCATCACAGTCATCTACTCCTCGTGGTGCCTCAACGCGCGAAGTAGGGTCGCCCCCTCCCGTCCTCCTCAATGGCGCCGCCGCCGCCCCAATCATCACTAGGGTCTCCCCGAAGCTCCCTAATACGGGCGACGCGCCTTTGGTGAAGTCATCCACCGCCTCATTGCGCTCCCCGATGGTAACAGAGAGACGCCATCCGAATAGCACTCACGCCTCGCAGCTTTCTTATAATCTTCTGGTTCTCGGTCATCTCCTGCCTCAGTCGTGTAACCTCTGCTGTTGCATTTGCTGCTGCTGTCATGAGCTCTCCGTTTAACTTGGTGACTGCAAACATAGCCCTCATGGCTGCCATACCTGCAACTCCAAGCTGCTCATTCTCCATAGGTGGTACATCACGTGGAAACACCAGCGCGTGGGGGTCGCCAAAGAAGTGCAAAACACCACGGTCCCGGTCATCGATCCAAAACTCCCATAGTAGCCACACAGGGAAGCCACCCATGCATCGGGGCCTTGCCCAATGCACTGCCAGGCCGGCCAATAGGGGTCTGTTAGCTGCGGCTGCACTGTCACCTCAACTGAAACCCATGACACCTCCCCACTCCCATGAGCACGCCTCCATGCGTAAGTGGGTTCTTGGCTGTATCCGACTGGCTGCAAGGTCTCCCACAGCAGGGTTGGTGTCGCCCTGCATCATTGGGGGCACGTAGGGCTCGAAGTAGTGGGCCATCTGTAGCAAGATTTAGGAGATAAAGTGAGATTGAGAAATAACAGTCAGTTTCATCAAATTTAGGGCAAGTACTTTTTAGGGGAAAGATGGAAAATGCATGAATGATATGGTGTAAAAATTTTATACGAGTTGTATCTAGGTCAAACCCTGGGTACCTCCTCCCGACTATATAAGCAGCCCCAGGCTCCCCCCTGTCTCATTATGATCATCAAGCCTCAAGTCATCATCAAGTAGAAGATCAAGTTGAAGCCAAGACAGAGAAGAAGAGGAGACACCAAGAGATAGGATAGCTAATTCATCGCTCTACATATATAGAACTAGAGCCTAGTCTAGATAGAAAGTCGAGTTTAGAGAAGAGAGAGCGCTTTCCCCGTTCGATCCGTAAGTTACACTATGGATCAATATTATTGTTTTCATACACCTTCGTGCTATTTCATTACTATGCATGCAATTATTCTATTTTTACTTTATTCTAGTCATAGCATATTTGATATGATCATTATTCATGATAATTCAACGCCGCTTTTATTCGTAGAGCTCCTAGTATATTACTCGAGTATGCTAGGTAGTAGAAAGTATGTAAGCATGGTGCTTAGATATAATTTACTTGATTCACCTTATATGTCGGGTTAGGTATGTGGTAGATCGTAGTGGTGACAAAGACTATTGAGTCCTTTGCAATCCATCCCCGTATATAAGACTAGTCGATAATGGTTCTTGGGATTATCTTGTTTCGTTCCTGATTTTCTTAAGTAATCTTCGGGGTGCACATTCTTATCTATGGTTTTGATATATATATGATCTTATGCTATGCCTGTTTAAAACCATTTAATAGAGTCTTTGTATGCTACCTAAGAACTGTCCCCTTTGTTTTAAAACCCAATCCTAATCTCACTAGGAATTAGTTTTATGCTATACTCACTACGTGTGTACCTCTGCCTGTCTCATATACCTTAATGCTATTTATTATTGGCTTACCTTGTTTAAGTATTTGCTAACTACCAAAAATCTCATTAGTCTTCTATCACTATCTTAATCAAATTGAACCACCTATCATATCTTCCTCGTGGATACGATATATATTTAAAACCCTCCCCGGGTGGAATGCTCACTCGGCCATCCGTAGCGCTTTGCGGATCTCAGAAATATTTCTCTGTAAGCTAACAAATACCAACAAGCATTTCGGCGCCGTTGTCGGGAAGATTTTGATAGCTACTCTTTTGATTATTGATAGATGAATACTAAGTGTGGATTTTGCTACTTAGCACCTCTCGCTAAAACAGATTTACCCGCTTATTGTCTTTTTCTATCTTATTCGCAGGGGTATTAACAGGTTTGATTGTGATTCACTACACTTTGATCATCCGAATCAAGTCAACCCAAGAAGCTACACCAAGTTCCCGGCCATGCACGAAAAGACGTTCGCGAGAGTTCTCTACTCCAACCATCGAGAACATTCGCCGACCGGACCTACACTTCAAATCGATCATGAGTTTGAGCTCAAGGCAAGCCTCATCAACATGGTGCAAGTTAACCCGCTTGAAGGAAAGACACATGAAGATGCAAGCACTCATCTCCGGACTTTCATGGAGATAGGCCCATCATCAATATCAAGAACATTCCCAAGGACACGATCCTCGCTCCGCTTATTCCCTTTCTCACTATCGGAAGAGAAGCGAGGCAATGGTTCTACTCCAATGAACAAGAGATAAAAACATGGGAGAAATGTTCAATCGCATTCTCGGCAAAGTTTTTCCCCACAGGCAAAACCAATGCCTTACGTGGAAAAAATTGCCAACTTTCAGCAGCGAAGGGAGAATCTATTCCGGAGGCGGGGAACGTTTGCAAGAATACATATCGAGTTGCCCTCACCATGGAATGGAGGAATGGATGCTCTTACAAGGATTCTACCATGGACTAAATCAAAGAACAAGAGAGCATCTAGACGCCACTGCTGGAGGATCGTTCTTATCACTCACACCGAGGAAAAGCCGACACACTTATGTGCAAGATATCGAAAAATCAAGGTCGGATCCCTAAGAACACCCAATAATCGTCATCAAAGTGAAGAAATACAAGAAGAACAAGAAGAATTGAAGGCGATCAACTGGGATGGATGTGCTACTAAATTGGCTTGGGGAGCGAGCCAACTACAAGAAGGATCGACAAGCTTTACAAGACTACATGAACGCTTCAAAAAGATCAAAGCTTGGTGGTCCACGAGTCAAAGACCAACCCAAAGAAAAGACCAAGAACCACCTAATCGACTTACGCAGTAAGTATTCGTAATAACTTTAATTCGGTAATAAATTCAAGCAACCTTCTTTACGAGAATTAATTGAAGAGCAAGTTAAAATTAATGATAGTTTCTCCAAGAAGTTAATTGCTAATGACAAAATTCGAAGATATAAATGCTAAAATGGATAGTTTTTTTTACGCTATGATAAAAGAACAAGTTGTTTTTAATATCAAGCTAGAATCAAAACTATCAAATTTGTCTCACGATATGCCTATTGCCGATCTTGAGCAGGTATGTAATATCCTAACAAGAGGTGGCAAGGAAACCACCGATCCACCATACCCGACGGCAAGAAAGACCTTCGCCAAAAACCTCGGCACCTCGCAAAAAGCCACCACCCGTAGCACCGGCCAGCATTCCGAGAAGACAAGGACGATGACGTAGAAGAAGTTGTGCGCCAAGAACCCACAAGACAAGACTTTCACGACACCAACTTCCTACCGTATCCAAGAAGGATGAGAAGACCCCAAATTGATGATCAATTTGGCAAGTTCGTAGAGGTGATCCGAAGCTTTACGTCAACATACCTCTACTGGACGCCATGCAAGTCCCGACATATGCCAAGTACATAAGAGATATCCTGAACAAGAAGAGACCGCGCCAACTACGGAGATCATCAAATTAATTGAAAGAATGTAGTGCGGCAATCCTAAACACATCACCCATCAAGAAAAAGGATCCGGGATGCCCCACTATAGAGTGCTCAATTGGAGATCAAGACTTCAACAACGCACTCGCGGATCTTGGAGCAAGTGTTAGTGTGATGCCCAAGGTTGTCTTCGACAAGCTCAAAACACCCTACCTTGGTTCCAACATCAATGTGTCTACAACTAGCGAGATCAATCGGGCCGCGTTACCCGGCCGGAATCGCCGAGAATGTCCCATGTGAGGATCCGGGAGTTCTTTGTGCCGATTGACTTCGTTGTAATTGGACATGCACCTGAACTCGTGGTCTCACCGATTCTCGGACGACCGTTCTAAAGCACCGCCAACGCCACATTGACGTCGGCGCTAGAGAAATCACATTTGAGATCAATGGAAAGGAGGAGAAGTTCGCCTTCAAGCCCCGCACTGAACTCGCTACCAATGCGAACATGATCGATCAAGAGAAGACGATGCGGACGAACCATCCTCTCCGACGGAGGATGCACCGAGGACTAGAAGATTTGGAGGTCCCCGCTTCGAGGACCTTAACTACGAACCCTCACCGTAAGGTAATTCGGTAAAAATCCAAAAATATTTTATTCCTCGCATTTATTTCTTACAATTTAATTCCTGCACTTTTACATTTACTGTAGTTAAAAAGAAATTACGCCCCATGATTAATAATCTCTGCTTGAGCGAAAAACCCGTATAATTACTTTTACGTGGTGGCATAAAAATAATTTTTACTTTTTGCTGCTATGTTTTTATTCATTTTATACAAAAATAATACACCTTGCAAGTGGGACCCACATGTCATAGGGACAAAACATCAAATCACCACTTTCTTTATTCTCTTTTATTCTCCTCCATCCATTTTCCACCAAAGATACTCCACTTGACCTAATATTCACTATTCTAGCGTGGAATTTCAACAAATAATGGATGGTGGAAGAGGCACCCAGGTGGGGCCCACTTGGGGGCCGGCCGGCCCCACATTCAGGCCACCGGCCTCCCCCCCCTGCCCTATAAAAGGGGTTCAAGCCCCTTGTAATTCTCATCCCAACTCACTTTCGAAAATCCTAGTTACAAGAGAAGAAGTAGCTGCACTCGCGAGAATTAGAAGGAGGGAAGAATAGGAAGAATTCCGCGAGGAATATCTTCGAGAGTTTGTTTTCCATTCCATCAAATACCCTCTCACAAGCCCGTTTCCAATAAGCACCAGCCATGTTGGGAAGAATACTCAGGACTCGCTCCCGCTCTCGGTCTAGCTCCGAGCAAGCAATGAGCACTGACACTCGAGCAACACCGTCGCCAACCCCTTCTCCATCTCCTACGGCCTCACCAGTCCAAGGTAAGGTTTTAACCTTGGATGTACATTTACAATTACATGGGGGAGAGGAAAGGAGTAGGTATCTTAAATCGAAAGATAGAGAATTTGTCCTGACACCCATGTTAGACAATGAATTCATGGACCAAATAGGCATCCTACCAGAACTTATGCTCATTTTCCAACTGTTAGGGTGGACATCTTTTTACGACACCACTGAAAAGGGGTGCCGCCTTCTGACGCTAGAGTTTCTTTGCACTTTAAATATCACTGACAACGGGGTAACCTTTCGGTTATTCCGTCAAACATACACCATGTCCTGGAAACAACTAAGCACGGCATTAGGCTTCGCATCAAGCTGCCCCATAGACATAGACTCTGCACTAAGCAATTTCAACAGAGAGGCTTTCTGGCAGGAGATAACTGGGAAGGAGATAACGCACCGACCTCGCACAAATGACATTCATCTTCCTACTTTGAAATTTCTGCATAGATGGATGGCCCTTGCCCTCTTCCCACGAAATGACAACATCACTGTAAGGATGTCAGAGCTGGCACTCATGTATGCCGCTGTTGAGAGAAAGCCTGTCTCACCCGTCAAACTAATAGTGGAACACTGGCTGTCACTCCCCAACCTAGTTGGGGACATAAGCTGCACCTCATTGATTACACGGATAGCCAGCGATCTCGGCTCGCCGGTGATGACGCCACCATCATCGATATAACCACCCCACGAGAAATTATAGGATACGACCACTTCCGACAGGGCCGTTGGGTGAAAAAGGAACGTGGACAATATTACTACCGCCACGGTGGAGACGCAATCCCGCTTCCTAACCCGGGATTGGGTATATATGTCTTTGTGCAATCTTTTTTGATAAATGTGCAGGCACAGCCGGTCTATCGTCAGCCATCAACATCGACCAGGGCTTCGACCTCTCACTACGCAGGAGCTGACCCAACCCCAGAGGGCGCCGCATATCAGGCCTACGAGGACTTCATGCCACAATACCCACGCGCGCCTATCCGGAGGACCACTACCCACTCGGGGGAATGCCCGAAGGTAGTAATGCAAAGATTTATGCCGGCCCGACACTCTTTTGCGGGTTTTCGAGTATCGTGATCCAAAGAACGTTCCGCCAAGGTGTGCATACCAATGTGCGCACCATGATCAACGCACAAAACGCCCACGCTGATCTCCTCTACCGTCAACAAGAATGGATGCAACAGAGAGGAGAACAGCGGACGACATCAAGGGCACGGTGGACTCCAACACGGCAATACCGGCGACATCCGTGGGGAACGGTGGACTCCAACACTGAAGAGCTGGCGAGACTTTTCGGCCATCTACGACACGGGTAATGCAACAAGCAGCTTGGGGGAGTGGTCCCCGTAAGAAACCACAAAGAGGGAAACCCCATTTCAACACCAACACCAACACCAACTAACCGTCGGACCCTTGGGGAAGGAGTGCCCCCAAGGTAAGTATTATCTATCTATTTTTATATTATTATTTTAGTTTTTAATTATTTTTTCTATATATATATATTTAGGTTTGCTTAGCTAGTTAAATAAATAAAGTTTGGTTTTTAATATATATACATATAGGTGTGTCAAATAAAAATGAAAACAATAATAAAAATAAAAGAGTGATGAATTATGCTATAAATAAGGGCATGATAGATGTTGCTCCTCTGTGATAAATGCCTAGCTTACCATCTTTACTTCTCCAGAACATGGATATAATTGTTTAGATTCTAAAAACATGCTTTGAGCTTGAGTTACGTGGGAGTATGTTCTTAAATTTTAAGTCTAGGCAATTGACCGATATGATATGATAAAAGTTGAGCTACTATCTATCTTGTTCATACGTGACACTTAAATTCTGGAGAATTAATCTTTGAAAATCTTAAATGATGAGTCTCCTCGTATGACACAAGTTTTTAAGCCCGATGAAATAAAATAAATGCCTTGTTGAAAATATGCTAAAATTGCTTCTCAATATATCTCTCTATGCTTTCAAGAGACTTGGGCATAACAAATGAATAATAAAAATATGAGAGAAAAAAGTGAGATGAGAAAGAGGGAGAGAAATGAACAAGTGTTCTACTAGGGCGAGAAGGGCCTACCTCCCTAATAAAAAGAGATGAAAAATGGACAAGTGTTCGTGTATGCAGTAGGGCCCACATCTCGTAAAAAAAAGAGAGAAAAAAGAGAGAGGAAAGAATGGACAAAAGTCATAATGAGCGAGAAGAGCTCACCTCTCCAACAAGTTGTTATGTAACCCCAAGGTTCTCTTAGATTTATTGCTATAAAGAGAGATATATTTTCAAAACAAAAGAAGCAAAAGAAAAAGGCTAAGAAATTAAATGTTTACTCTTATTGTCTGTCATACGAGAACACTGAGCTTTTACTTTGAAAAATCTTTTTGCAAAAACTCCAGAGTTATAGTGAAAACCACGAACTTGAGACATGGTGTTTGACTTAATTGTTCTATCTTTCAATTGTTCAAGACTCATGTATGATAAAAAAACCCCCATGTTGTCAAGTAGATATAAGCAAGTTTATGATTCTGAATTTTTCATCCTACCTTGGTCGAGATTTGATTTGGTAAAACACATAGAGTCTTGCTAGGGACTAGGAAAAGGTAAGCTTGGGGGAGTTTGTTGATGCTCACTAACTCATATTTTTATGCATCAACAATTCATGAAAAAGGACTAAAAAGATAAATCAACAATAGAATAGGGCCTTGGACTAATGATTTCCACGAGTTTCGGTAAAGTTGTGATTTGCGAGGGGACTTAACAGAAAAAAGCGGCAAATTGACATGTCATACGACCGACGTAACGTAACGCAATCCAACTCGAAACAAGGCTAGAAGGCTCCGGATTACTCCCGACGTGAGCGAAACTTGACACCGAAGAAAACATCATCTAGAAGACTCCGGAAGCCACGACGCGGCGTCAGCGGCCCGTGGTGGGACCCACCCTCGGGCCGATCGGCTAATAACCAGGCCGATCGGCCGCCTGGTCCAAGGCAGCCCCGCCTCCTAAGCTTCCTCCACCGCCTCTGAGATACAATCTAATCCGCTCGTTTGATGTCGGTTTGATCCGAGGGCGACGATAGGAGTACGAGTTGTATCTAGGTCAAACCCCAGGTACCTCCTCCCGACTATATAAGCAGCCCCGGGCTCCCCTCGCTCTCATTATGATCATCAAGCCTCAAGTCATCATCAAGTAGAAGATCAAGTTGAAGCCAAGACAGGAGAAGAAGAGGAGACACCAAGAGATAGGATAGCTAATTCATTGCTCTACATATATAGAACTAGAGCCTAGTCTAGATAGAAAGTCGAGTTTAGAGAAGAGAGAGAGCGCCTCCCGTTCGGATCTGTAAGTTACACTATGGATCAATATTATTGTTTTCATACACCTTCGTGCTATTTCATTACTATGCATGCAATTATTCTATTTTTTACTTTATTCTAGTCATAGCATATTTGATATGATCATTATTCATGATAATTCAACGCTTATTATTCGTAGAGCTCCTAGTATATTACTCGAGTATGCTAGGTAGTAGAAAGTATGTAAGCATGGTGCTTAGATATAATTTACTTGCGGATTCACCTTATATGCCGGGTCGTGTGGTAGATCGTAGTGGTGACAAAGACACTATTGAGTCCTTTTGCAATCCACCCCCGTATATAAGACTAGTCGATAATGGTTCTTGGTATTATCTTGTTTTCGTTCTGATTTTCTTAAGTAATCTTCGGGTGCACATTCTTATCTATGGTTTTGATATATATATGATCTTATGCTATGCCTTTTAAAACCATCTAATAGAGTCTTTGTATGCTACCTAAGAACTGTCCCTTTGTTTTAAATCCAATCCTAATCTCACTAGGAATTAGTTTTATGCTATACTCACTACGTGTGTACCTCTGCCTGTCTCATATACCTTAATGCTATTTATTATTGGCTTACCTTGTTTAAGTATTTGCCGACTACCAAAAATCTCATTAGTCTTCTATCACTATCTTAATCAAATTGAACCACCTATCATATCTTCCTCGTGGATACGATATATATTTAAAACCCTCCCCGGGTGGAATGCTCACTGGCCATCCGTGTGCTTGCGGATCTCAAATATTTCTCTGTAAGCTAACAAATACCAACACGCATCACCACGCCGCCGGCCATGGCCGGCCAGTTGCCGCCATGCCCATCTCTCTCCCTCACCTATCTTTCCCTACTCTCGAGCATTCACTAGGGGTGTGATTGGTTGTGTTGCACGAGATGAACCGGGATGAAAGGGGTATCCAGGCTCCCTTGATCTGGGCTGGTTTCATACAACCTCTTGTGTTTGGTTGCATTTTGGGTGAGCATACTTGGCTAAGAACGTTTTTGTTTGGTTGCATGTATGGGCCGGTTATGTAGTATGAACTCATTCAGGGTTCCGTGATTGGTTTGCCTCGCATGGTTTAACTGCACGGGAGGTGTGTGTGGTTTTGGTGTGCTTACCACCACAATTTCACGGTGGCTGTGAAGTTGAGTGTGTTGCGTGAGAGGGTTCTCCTCCTCACCGAAATGCGTCGAACACGCGGGGCGGGCCTTCCTCGACGTCGCCTCCTCTCCCAAAGACCTTCGACGCAGACGCTGACGCCGAAAGCATGGAGAGGAAGGCGCCATGCTCGGCCCAGCTCACGCGCCTGCCGTCGGCGGCACCGGCAGCGACGCGGCAACGCCTCCGCTTTTCGGCGCTCGGCGAAGCGCTTGACCCATGAGCTGTAGCCGGCCCGATCACGCCACATCCTTGTCGAGGCTGCTCGACACGGGCACTACGCACGGGGCCGCCGAGGAGAGGGCAGGCGGCAAGCGTGGCGACGTCCTCAAGGGGTGAGCGTGGCCTCGCCCTAGGGAAAAAAACGAAGGTGCCGGTGTCGCCCGGACTAGAAGGCGGCGAGCTGTAGCGCTGGCGCTCATGTTCGCGGGCGCGACCCGCAGGGCTGGCGAGGGTGCCGCGCAAGATCCCGCCTTCCACCGAGCGGCTGCGTGGCGTCGACGGAGCTTGGCCACCCACTCCGGCCACCGTAGGGAACACGCCGGCCCAAAGACTGAACTCCACCTCGATCCCGTGCGGGCGGGCGGGGGACGGGGCCGGAGCCGCCAGCGGAGCAGGGGAGCGGGCGCCGCCCCACGCTGGGCCGCAGGAAGAGGGCCGGCCGGATGTAGGGTTCGGAGGCGGCGTCGGAGACGACGGGCGGTGGATTGCTCGACCGCAGGTTGCTCGCCGGACGTAGGGTTCGGAGGTGGCGAGATCCGACACCGGGGAGGCGGTGGCGAGGTGGAGAGCGCGGCCTCGTGGTGGCCTCCGTCGGGCGTGGCCCAAGCAGATCGGGTAGGTGGAGGGGTAATCCTATCCTTCCAACCGGATCGTGGGGGGATGGCGCCGTCGCCCCTCGCCCACGCTGGTAATCGCGGCCGCCCCGGCCGGAGAGGGAAGCTCGATTTGAGAAGACGGAGGGAGCCGGGATGGAGGGTGGAAAATGAACGACTTCATGCACCAAAATGATACGACTCAGAAACCAAACAGCCCTTCCCCGCACCACACGAGCCCAATGGCTCTTTGCACCGGCCGATGCGGGCAACCAATCACCCCCTAGATGGGGAACGGAGGCAGAGCCACGAAGGCATCCAATGCCCAACCGCCACGTAGCCTCGACCAATGAGGACCAATGAGGACAGGCCATGTCCGGCCGTATGCCCATTCTATCATAGGCCCAGCCCCACTACTTATCTTTAGTGGACAAGGTGTACGCGGAAATACGAGGCAAAGAAGAGGGAGTCCATCGATCGGTGTTTTGGACCACAAGGCCACAAGCACAGCGGTCATGTCAAGACTAACCCGGGCCCGCGTCACCGTAGGTTAAATTTTGAGTGCACATGGGATTTGTACACGGGATTCGAAAAAGGAAACTAAATAATGGGCATGTTTGGAGAAATAGCCAAGGGCTATTATGAGGGCTAAAGTTTATCCAAATGAAATAGCTCTCCAAAAAAAGTTTTTGAGGTGTTTGGATCCAAAGGTTAATTTAGCCTTTTAATGCACTTTCAATCGTTTGAGTACCCCTTGAGAGAAGAAAAACTAAAATAACTCAAATAGAACCCTTTGTGGGATATAGTTTTTTTGGGGTGGGCTATTTGCAAATACCTCTGAAATAGCCCTCCTGTTTTTGCAACTCTTGGGCTATTTGAGATTTAAAGGTGAGGGGCTAAAAAATAGCTCATGGATCCAAACATGGCCAACATCGAAAAATTATCAAGATTTAGTTTGTGGTCGGCAAACCGGCTTGTGCACCTTCCGATGGGTCGTTAATGGGATGATGGCCCGGTGCTCTCGTTGTGTGAGCGCCTACCTATTGCTCGATGCTCTTCTAAATTTCCTTTTGTGCGACTTCATGCTCTTCTCACAAAGCAATGCCAAAGTCCATTTGTTTGGGGGAGGGGGGGGGCTCCCACCCACGGTTTAAATTCTGGGTGTGACACTTTATATATCCTGGATTTATTCCAGGATTTTACGGCGCTATGCATCAAGTGGTAGGTGACATCCCCGTCGACAGCGAGGCGCCTGTGGTGACTTCATGAACTTTAAGATTTGTCGGCTCAGTCCGGTGCTCATAGGGGTAGGGTTTGCATACGTGTATTCATAGGGGTGAGTGTGTGTGTCTTGGCGTTGAGTGTCAATACTTGTGTAATCTCAAAAAAATTCTAATATTTCGGTTTGTGAATAAAAAAACTTTTATTCGGGTGATCGTGTCGATGGAGACTGAAATTTAAGTCAAAGCAATCTCTGAGTAATAAAATGCGAATTGAGACACATGACATGTTAGTTAAAATAAATATTGAGCCACAAGTCGTAAAAAGTGATCATACAATAGATTATGTGTCCCGTTGCAACGCACGGGCATTTTTGCTAGTAAAAAAAATTTAAAAGTTTGTTTTTTATTTTTCTAAAATGAAGCGTTATTTGAATAGTCATATTATGATACAGCTTCAATTTAAGTTAATGCTCAGTGGCATATCCATAGACATATGTTAGGAGATGCGCACATCTTCCTTATTTTTATACAAATCCAGTGGCGGAGGCTTAAGAGTCCTGGTTGACCCAATTTTACAATCACCCCAGTTAGTTCTGGTCTCTCAAAAAACTATATTATGTATCCATGATAAATGTATTTGATATTAAGCATTTATGCTATTAATAAAAGTTTTTTGATAATTTATGATTTTATGGGTGATATAACTTTTTTCGCTCAAAAATTTTATGGGTGACATAACTTTTTTCCATTGTAATGCACGAGCAACCACAGTAAGCATCATGTTAGGGCACTTGGACATATTTGCTATTGCCATAAGTATCGCACAATAAAGATAATAAACTGTGTGTCCCGGGCGCAACGCACGGGCATGTTTTTGCTAGTCTATATCTATATCTATACCTACTAATAAAGAGAGAAAATTTCTGCCTTCACCCTAATTTCTGTCTGCCTCCCCTGCCTGTATCTGTCTGGATCACCGATTTCTAAAGCGGCTTGGCTTCCAATTGACGGACGCGGTGCCACCGCCGCCGCTCTGAGTTAGCCTTCCCTCTCTCTGTCCGATGCTGATCCACATGAATTTGCGCCGCCAGGGGAAGAGAAGGAAAGAATATCAATGTCGTCAGAGGCACAGAGCACCGCATAGAGAAAAATCAATGGAATATTAGGAGAGAATAACACATGGCTAGACACAGCTCCCTGCTCTCCTGGTACTCGTGCTGCCGCCGCCATGGCGCGCCGTGCCCTGCTGGCTTCGGGGGCTGCACCGCCGCTGTGCCATGATCCATGCTTGAGAGGGCCGCGGCCGCTGCCGTCCGCCTGGCTTGATCCGTACTTTCGCGCCGCCACCACCGACGCCGACGAAAGCACGGGTAGGGTTGGGTCATGGCCAGGGATTGAAGATGACGAATTGTGAAGGTGGTCACTTATTAATGGGCCAACGAGGTGGGCTCGATGCCTCTGCAACTCTTCCAGATAGCACCGAGAGCATCAGCAGTTATGTAGCACCGGGGTTGGTTCGATCCCCGGCTCCACAACCGATGAGACGGGAGCTGATAATTGCTCCTCAATGTGTAGACCGACCTCGAAGTCGATAAATGGGACCTCACATTAAAAATAACAAAAATTCAGCCAACTACTTCATCTCCATCCTCCATCCCTCCCCGCCGCCGCGGCAGCGGCCATCGGCTCCCCACCGGCAACGGCACCACGGCCTTCCAACCGGCGCAGGCTCTCCTCCCTCTCGCTGGGCGGCGCGGGCTCACGGCCTCCGGGCCACCACCGACGCGGTGGGAGGCAGCGGGACAGACGCACGCCGGCGCCGGCCACGGCCTCCGCCGACCCGGCACGCCCGCCCCACGCTGCTTCCCGGTCCCTCCCTCTCTCCACCACACCTCCCGCACCGCTACCGCCGTCCCTCCAATCGGGCGGCGCAACCCCGTCTCCTCCAATCGCATGCTGCAGCGCCTATGGAGGCCCGACCGGAGGCGGCCTGAGCCCGCCGCTCTCTATCATCTCTGCCGCCCGAGTTCCTGCAACGGGCAGGCGCTGGCTCCGCGCTGAGGCGGAGCGCGTCACGCCGCCACGCACTGCACGAAGATCTAGCGCTTGGAGTCCGGGCCGCGATGGCGACGCCAGAAGAAAATCGCTGTCGCCGAAGCGCCGACGAGCCTCGGCAGCAGCACCACTCCGTCCTCCTGCTGCTCCTCCACCACACGCAAGTACGGCTCGACTTCGGTGGTTCCGCTGGAGTATCAACGCAGGAGAGAGAGCACGATTTCTTCCCTTTTTTTTCACTTTCCGAACCGAAGTTCGATGCAAGGGAGCCGGATTCGATATCGAACCGATGCCACAGTATATAGCACCGGGGACAATAGATGCATTAATTGCATCGCATTCCCTCTTTGACCCGCACACTGCGGGTGCTCGGCCCAAAGCAAGCAAGTGTGCTAACGTGTTTGCATATTGGCATATTCTATTTGTTTCTTCTTTCTCTTTGTTTGGATATTTTGTTTCCGGCTGGTGCGTCCGTTCGTCCGGTTAGGTGAGTTTTTTTTTCTTTTTTTTTGCCCAATGACGAAACAAAGGATTTGGCTACGAATGATTTTGTAAAAAACGGATTTTCAATGAATTTGATGCCAGCATCTTCAAGAGTATCTTTGAGTTTTTTCAAGTCGCTAAAAATAATTGAAAGTACAATAAGAGAATCTCTTCAATAGTTTTAAAAAAGCAAACAAAGGTAAAATTAAACGGTCTGGCAAGCAATTGTAAAAAACAATATACTAAGTCTTTTATCAAGAACATTACACCTCTAATCAGGTGTGATCTGCCAGCAAGTGGGAATACACCGTGCAACTTTCATGTTTCTTATGTAACTTAATTGCATATGATAAATTTTAATAGTTACAACATGCACACATAGAGTGTCACGTGTCAAGCTCATACGTGTTGCAACAATACATGGAATGATTTTGGCATGAGCATATAGGACAATAAATCATATGTACGTCCCGTGTAACGCACGGGTATGTTTTTTTCTCTAATAAAGAGAGAAAATTTCTTACTTATTAGTTTTTCCGTCTGCCTCGGCTCCCACGGTGTCTCCGCTCCTCATACGGTAAAACTGTCCAGTCTTGCCTGTCCGGTCGATTTCTGTCCGCCCTCCGCCTTCCCGTTTCCTATGGAGAAGACCAAGTACAACACGTATTGATCTCCCATAGCCCATCGTACGTTCCCTATCAGCGTCCGAAACCTGGTAAAATCAAACGCGGCACGGGTCGTGGACGCCGTTGGAATCTCAAATCCGTCTCCTCGCGTTTTCGTTTCCCCCGAACCACCGACCCCGCTCCACGCCTCGCTTCCGGCCGGCGGCCTTCGCGATCGCGAGCGGAGGCCTGCGATGGCGGCGAGCAACATCGGGATGATGGACAGCGCTTATTTCGTCGGCCACAACGAGATCCTCGCGTGGATCAACACCACGCTGCAGCTCGACACCTCCGGGGTGGAGGAGGTAAGCAGCGCCCGCCTGGATCCCTCACTCATGTTTGTTCCGTTCAAGTTGTGAGTCTCTGATCGATTTCGTCTTCTGCAGGCGGCGTCCGGCGCCGTTGCACAAGGTTAACTTCGACGCTAAGAACGAGTACGATATGATCCAAAACTACTAGGTACTGCAGGATGTGTTCAACAAACTCAACATGCTGCTGCCATTAGGAAATCCTTGAAGAACAGGTACCTGGTCTTACCGAGTAGAGAAGCTCCTCGACGAGAAGACCTCACCATCGAATTTGAGCTGACTGGTCGAATACATGCATCACCACAATAACAGTTAACAGCTCAGAAGATCTTGCCATACACACCATCGACAAGGTTAGTTTTCTCCGTGATTGTTCCTAACTTCCTATGTACCGTTCAGTAGTATTATGTGGAGTTTTTATTTTAAGATTAGATCATATGATATTCCCCTATATGCTAGATTTAGTTTCTCATATCTGTCCTTGTTTGATTTGGTGATTCATATGTGCTATTCAAGTGCACTTGTGCTAAGCCAATATGTGATTCAGGCTCTGATTCATTGTTAATTGTAATATGTCAAAAAAATCCTGGTTTTGTTTTTGCTGCAAACTTATTAGAAACAAATAATATAAATATTTTGTTTATTGCTATTTTTACAAGGTCATAACATATGTCGTTCTGCTATACTACTTTGTGGCCAGGTTTGATCAGGAGCTGTGGCTTCTAGGATTTATTTTTTCAAGCTTTATTGATCAAAAAAAGTATGAAGCTCTGGTCTATTAGATGCTAAAGAACTAATGAAGGTCGCATCCATAGGAATCAAGTTGTAACTCGCAAAGAACATTATTGAATTTCAATTGATCATTTGAGTTTACAAATTTCAGTTTGTTCAGATCAATTCCTTCCAAATCTTGGTTCAGATATGAAGAGGGAGGTCAATGGTGGGATCCCAGCAAAAACGACTGCATGAATATCCAAAATCATTCAGTATTAAAACCTGTGATGCATGAATTGTATTTTTAATGAGACACGCATGTGATGCATGTATTCTGAGCTGCGGCAGTTTCCTGAGAGCACTGTTCATCAATTCCAGCCATGAAGTGTCTTAGGAAGGCATTTTTCCTAAAATTACCTAATAGGTATGTTAATCTAACTATACATGTTAAACAATCTAAATAGGCTCTGTACGGGACATTCAAAAGTTATGACCCTTTGTTTGCTATAGATCTTCTATAGCGGCCCTGTTTTTGGTTATGTTTGGGATCCTATTAAGCTTACTGTTAAGCTTGCTTCCTATTAAGATTACTGCTGTTGTCTACTAAGCTTTCTGGATGATAAGGATAAAAAAACACTAAAGTAGTAAAATAGAAGCAGAAAGAAAAGAAAAGGGATGAGAAGCGAAGAAGAAATCGACCAAAGGCCATCATCCTCATACTAATTCCAATGGGCAGAAAAAATTGGCATAAGTGAGATTCATTGTTCACACGTAATGGTATGGTCTCCAGTCCAAACTCAAATTTGACTAATCTAGAAACACAAACAACTTATCAAGTATTACCAACTAAAACCATACACGAATCGATGATCGAAGTGGAAAGCAGACGTGATATCACACCTCCTGGACACCAATGCAACGGCGCCGTGATGCAGGGGAGGCGGCGGTGAGCTTTAGTCAGCTGCTTCACGCTACGGGACCTCAAACTCATCGAACCGACAAAGTCATCAAAATTAGAGGCCACCAGGGACGTGACTTTAGCGGATGAGAAACTCGCAAATCTAAAAAGAAAGCAAGCGATCCAGAAGAAGACTTTGATTTGGCTAACCGTCGTCGATCCAAGCATCCGCCAACACGCCACCGCGGACGCTAGAGGGATGCTTGAGCGCCACTGCAGTGCGGCTCCACAGACCCGCGCGGGTGACCGCTTAACTATGCAACAAGCTGAAGCCAATAAGTCGGCTTTTAATTGTTTTTCTCTCGCGGCAACGCGACGAAAGATATTTCCTACCTATACCTACTAATAAATAAAAATTTATTGACCCTCTTTTGGGTCTGCCTGCCCATGAGTCCGTCTGTCCGCTCGGTTCCTATCGCTCTCCGTTCCTGCCGCAAACCAAGTATAGTACGCCGAGCCCAAATAAGTTTCCAGTTTCCTATCTCAAATAGAGATGAATCCAAATCAAAGTACAACAAATCAATAATATAAGGCAACTATCTGTGTCCCTATTCTCTAACAACACGGGCGGAGCCAAGCTCCTTTATGGGACGAGCAGTATGTGCGCGTGACAAGAACGAGGAGAGGAGCGACGACTCGTCGCAGTTGAGGAAGAAGCAAGAAGCAAACTCATCGGAATTGTCGGAGTCGACGATGAATCACGACCTTGCCGTCGTGCCTGTCCCCAGCCCAGCGAGCAGCCATGGGAGCACCGTGTTGCCCTCCACCGGCGAGATCCTCCCGTGGCTGTGCTTTGCCGTCGTGCCTGTCCCCAGCGAGCAGCCATGGGAGCACCGTGTTGCCCTCCACCGGCGAGATCCTCCCATGGCGCCGTCGTGCCCGGGTCCGGCGAGATCTGCTCCTGGCATAGTCGTGTGCGGAGGAGGCACCGGGCGGCGTCCTCATCGCGAGCTCTACGACCGGCCCTGCCACCACAGAGGAGGAGCTAGGAACCAGGCGGCGCGCGGCCAGGCTGCAGACGGAAGGTCATCCCTAACTGCTCATTATCATCCAAGATAGTTGCAGCTCCGAGTGCTGGTCCATTCAGCACGCATGCCTTCTTTTTTCCTCGGTATAAAATCAAAGAAAATTATTAAATGGTTTTATATCATTTACATGAATTATTATTAAGTACACTTTTGTATCGTATTATGTTTACTATACCCATTTTATATTTTTCTATTGCAAATACACGATACAACGTCTTATATGCACAAGTACACTTTTGTTTCGTATTATGTTTACTATACCCATTTTATATTTTTCTATTGCAAATACACGATACGACGTCTTATATGCACGGTACCCATTTCATATTTTTTTATTGGGTAATATGTCATGTCGTGACGCATAGAGATGTTAACTATTGAGACTTATCAACCATAATAAAATGTTTTTCTCTCACAACAAAACATGATAAGCGGCTTATCAACGCAAAAAACCATCAACCAAACACCCAATTGTATGACTTGGTGCAACATATATATACGTGCGTCCCTATTGAGATGCAGAGCGCATGGACTAATTTACATACGTACTCCCTCGGGGTTGGTATTAAAATCGTTTTGGATAAGGTTTGGGTCAAACATCGGAATATAAATCATCAATAACTTTTAAGTTGTTGAGTTTGTAAATGTAAAAATTATATGAATAGATTTGTCTTAAAAAATACTTTGATAAAAGTATACATATATCACACCTTCATAAATATTTTTTATAATAATAAGAGGTCAAAGTTGTGTTTTTGAAGATCAAGCCGCTATCCTAAACGACTTCTAATACCATCCCGGAGGAAGTACTTGACAATAATTGTCGCCCGGTGGTAAAATTCATCTTTTCCGTTAGAGAAAACGCATTTAGGAAAAAACAAAATGAATTATTTCACCCATACACGCCAGTAGCAACGCACGGGCATATTTCCTATTATCCATATATACCTACCTACTAATAAATAAAGAGATTTCTTGTCAAAAAAATCGGTCTGCCCCCTTGATGAGTTCCGTTCGGTGCAGGGCAGCAAACGTGTCCGCGCTGTACACTTCTCCCATGGGCCGCGCAGAAAAATTGTCACCTGGACGGGCTGGACCTCCAAGATGCATGTGCGTTGCCGTACGTTTGTGAGGTAGCCCAACAGGTCCACAGACCAATCTCCTCTGTAGGCCCACCATCTCACCTCCTTCACGTGATTACTCCTACGGAGTAGGTACCCAAACTATACGAAGGCCAAAGGTGTGGCCGCCTGGGGCGTCGCATCGCATGGACTCGATCGTGGAGGCGGAAGGCATCGCGTGGACTCGCTCGCGGAGGAGTGCCGGAGGCGTCGCGGATCAGCGGAGGGAGGCGGAGTGCCGGAGTCGCACAGACCTCACCTCCTTGCCAGCTGTTGTTGGCCTGCGTCCCCTGTCGCCGGCCTACCGGCTGTTGTCCGCCCTTGCTCGCACTCTGACACCTCGCGTGATCTTGTGGCACTTTCGCCGCCAAGGTTTTTTTTATCGGCCGGTTTACCGCGGTAAACCGCGTTACCGGACTTTACCGGTCCGGCGGTAAAAAATTTGAAATTCAAATTCTAAAAGTTGAAAAAAATCGTGGAAAAATACGTAAAATAGTTTGCATTTATAGAAGCCAATGGTGCAATACTTTTCAAATTTGAGTTCGTTTGGTATAAAAAATTTGAATTGAAGTTTGAAAAAAACGCATGGTCCGCCCGTCAAGGCCCATCAGGCCCATTGGCCTCCCCGGGAGGCGGATAAGGCGGGGACGCTACCGGGGGGTCAAACGCGCCCCCGTAACCTTATCCGCTCCCTCTCGCCCCTCGCTTCCGCCTGGAGCCGCCGAGCCGCCCGCCTCGCCGCCATTTTTCTAATGGGCGGGAGGAGCGGGATTCCCGCCGGTTGGGGGCGGTAATCCGACAAGGCCCGCCGGCCTCGCCGTCCCGCGAGGAGCAGCAGCGGTTTCCCCTAATGATTTAGCGGTTTACCGACCAGAACGCGGGGAACCGCCTAAGTGAGTTTTTTTCCTTTTTTTAGGTTGATTTATGTGGTAGGATTGGGATTTAGGTTAGTTTTTGTGGTTGGATTCATAGATTTAGGCAGGATTTGTGTTAGGATTTAGAAAATATTTTGGTTAGGTTAGTTTTTGAGTTAGGGTTCATAGATTTAGGAAATATTTAGGTTAGTGTAGGCAACTATTTCCATTAGGATTTAGGATTTCATGTAGGATTTGTGGTAGGATGTATATTGTAGGAATCCATTGTTGGTTTCTATTGTGTACATATATTGTATACATATATATTGTACGTATATATTGTAAATATATATATTATTCGTGACTTTGTGTTGTCCGTATTTTTATGCGGTACACAATGTTCGGGAGTGGGAGACCGAGAGACCGGGCCTGGGAGCACGGTGAAAACCTTGCTCCAGTGTTGGAGGTGCAACTACCGTCACGCCTCAAAACCGCGGTGGCTGCACAAGGTCTCAAGCAAAGACTTGGCCGCCGCTGGTCCGAGGTGGTGCATTGCAACCATGTGCCAACGGAGGTGCGTGAGTACTTCCGGAGAGAACTTGACAGATCCAAGAAGAGTCGTGGATGACAGCATCGTGATGACCGGCACGTGAACGTGCCGCACAGAGGGTAACACTCCCATGGGCGAGGATGAATTTGAGGCCCGTGATGCGCGCCAAGCAACCGAGCGGTCGAGACTTGAATATGAGTACCGCGCAGGGTTGAGCAAACAGGGGGACATTATGAGCGGAGGGGGTAGTGGTGGCAAAGGTGGTGCAGGTGGCGTTGGTGGTGCAGTGCACGTGGCAATCCATTTCGCAGGATGTTCACGCGTGAGATCTACTTACCGTGGAGACGCCTGTAGTGGTAGAGGACTACCAGCGGCCCGCGGTGCTAGCGCGAGGAATGACCCAACCAAGGATTGATCTACAGGTCCTGGGGCGCAGAAGGGCAAACAAGCCGGGCATGCTATTGGTAAAGCTTGGTCCAAGTTTTTCATAATGTAGGACAACCCGGTAGTCATGCCGACAATCCGTACTTTATTGGTGCCATCCGAGAGACACGTAAGTGGGGTAAGTACCTATACTTGGAGGTTGATGGTTTGCGGTGTTCTCATTTTTTTTTCGTGTTCTTATTGTTCCTTATTCTTTCAGGTGAAGGCGTCCGTCACCCACGGAAAGGAGATCGATGGCAAGTACTTAGATGAGAATGTCAAAGATTTGAAGGATAAGTACCTCTACTTTTAGAAGGACCGCCCACCTATGGCGTCACTTTGATGTGTGATTCTTGGACTGCCCCACTAGAATGAGTGTGATCAACTTCCCGATTTATTGCAATGGGATCACATGGTTTCACAAGTCAATTGATGCAACCGGAAAAAGTCAAGATGCTAAGTTCTTGAACGCCGTAAGTGCACCTCGTAAACATACTTGTCATTTTGTTCTTTTTAGTTTACATATATGTATATAAATAATAAATGTTGTGCATTTTTGCGGAGATTCAGCAGTGGTGATTGAGATTGGCCCCCAAAGATGTTGTCCATGTGGTCACGGACAACGGCTCGAACTACAAGAAAGCTTGCAAGGCGTTGAAGAATGAGTGGGCTCACATTTGTTGGACACCTTGTCTTGCACACACCATCAACTTGATGTTGAAGGACATTGGTGAGCGGCCCGATCATGCAAATATGATAGCCGAGTGCAAGAGAATTTCAACATGGTTGCACAACTTTTCTGGTCTGAACCATATGATGAGGAAAGCAATTGGTGGTGAGTTGGTTAAGTGGAATGCCACTAGATTTGGGACCAACTACATGTTCATGGAGAGTTTTCTTCGGAAACGAAAAAGTTCATGCAAATGGATGGGATCTCCGGAGTTCTTGCAAAGTAAGTGGGGAAAGTCAAGAAGGTGCATGGGCTCATGCGAGATTGTCAAGCATTCCGTGGTGGGATGGATTGGAATACATCATCGCACAAAGGTAAACCAATTTACGATTTCTTCGCTTTAACCGATCAAGACAAGCGCCCCAACATGGCTGATGTGGTCTTTGAATTCCGTAACCGCAAATGGTATTTGAGTCATTCTTTGGGGCAAACACGCATACCGAACGAATACAAAGCCATTATGGACACAAGGATTACTGACGTCTACATCGGGGCGTATGTGGGATCGTGGTATGACAATGGGTTCTGTTTATTTTGTAAGCTATATATATGTCATACTTACCGTTTGCTTACCGTTTGTTTATTTCGCAGCTGCTGTTTTAAATCCCGGGCTGTCATATACTCTCGAGCCAACTCCTACCATGTTCAGTGGCCTAAGGGACTCATTTGAGAAAATGACTGATGTGCAGAGCGCCGTGCAGGCATTACAGGAGGCTGAGGTTTTCCGCTAGAAGCGTGGTGAGTTTGGCACGGAATTGGCTCGAACTATGGCAATTGACAAAAGGACATCCCCATGTAAGTATTTTGTACCTCATATATTGTGGCCCAATAGGTTTCTTAAACTCAAACATATAGCTAATATAATGTGGTGCCTTTGCAGCCCAGTGGTGGATGATATTTGGTCGGAGTACTCCAATGTTGCAGCGCCTTGCTTTGCGGCTTGTTTCACAATGTGTCTCCTCCAGTGGATGCGAGCGGAACTGGAGTACATTTGCCTTGCTGCATACCAAGGTTCGGAATAGGTTGTCGCACAAAAAATTGGACAAGCTTGTTTATGTGAACTACAACCTTCGGCTGCGACTTGCGGATGTGAACCCACCAAGGAATTATGATGATGAGGACTTCATTGACCGGTTCACCGAATTCTCATTCTATGATCGGAGCAATCCGATTAGGGAATGGATGGAGTACGGCCGATCGAACCAAGCACCGGTTCTTGATGATGATGATGAAGAAGCGGACGTCCCTCTGCCATCAAATATTGTCAGGTACAATTTATATTTGTATGTACATATATATAAACAAAATTGTATGTCCACCGACCTCGCTATTATTTGCTTCGCTGGCAAAGACCACATAGCAGCGAGGATCTGCGTCACGCGACGGGGATGATTGTATCGTTGATTGGGCCCGTAGAAATGTGGGTGCAACTCACTTGGGGAAGAGGAAGCAACATGTGTCTTTCAACGTGGCTCCTTCGGGCGGCAAGGAAAAGGAAAACAAACCGGTGATGACGATGGCAAAGATCGATGAAGGCACCACATCCTCGTGTGATGACACGACCGACGATGGTGGCAACGATGAAGGCGGTGCCGAGAGTCTCCGGGCGGTGGCGGTCTTTGGAGGGTATGGCGGTGGCGGTGGTGGAGGGTATGGCGGTGGCGGTGCTAGTGGGAGTGGTGCCGGTGGTGGAGGGTATGGCGGTGACGGTACCGGTCTTCATTTCACAGGTATCAATTGCACTTCAACCTACATACGCACAATTGTTTCTATCGAACCCCACTAATTATGGATGATTGCAGGCGAGAGCCAGTTCACACATGCCACTCAAGACCGGGACCATGGCCAACCGGAATCGCAGAGGATGTACGGTTCAGCGGCGGACTACGGCACTCCACAGGATTCCTCATCCTCGTGACAAATGACACCTCGCAGGCTTCTTACAACTATCCCATTCCTGACGCGTCTGCCCAGCCTATGACTAGATGGGTGTTTGAATGGCAAGACCCCGATTTTTACAATCGGTTGGTTGAAGAATGGGAGACAACAGCAGTATGGTCGGGGTTGACTTGGCAAGATTACAAGGCTAGCCTCGCCGGCGCAAGGTATCTCTATTATGTCTACCGAGTATGAGGAGTCGCGGCCGATATGGGGGTTCCCGTATATGTCGAGCGCCGTTGATTATTTGTATGCCCGATCATGCGGTATGCGACTATGGGGTGTTCCCATCACATTTGGTTATTGTATCCGTATTGACTTATGATATTTATTTCCGCATTGTGTGCCCTTTTTTACATCAAAATGTCAAAACCAACTATCAAAAATTCCTTCAAAAAAAATTTTAAAAAAAAACAAAACTACCGAGCGGTTTTAATTTTACCGCTCAAACCGGGCGGTAAAAATCAAAACCGCCGGGTAAACCGTAACTTACCGATGAACTGGAGAATTTGAATTCAAATTCCTAACCGGCCGGTAACCGGCCGGATTACCGGTAACCGGTCCGTAATCCAAAACCGGCCATCGGGCGGTAACCTCCTCCCGGTCGGTAAAAAAAACCTTGCTCGCCGCTCGTTCGGTCGGGGGATAGAGGCGTGAGGCAGGACCCGATGGGCCCGGGCAACGGCGGAGCTTCAAGATGTGAGTCGCAGTGGTACCGTCGCCATCGGGGCTCATGGACGCAACCCGTAGCAGCACGTCGAATTTGGAACGGCAGTTGCGTCATATAGGTACGACAGACACAAGCAATGACAGAGATTGACAAGACGACAAGCGCTGAAGCAGCAGGTCTCCATCGTTTCGAGGGCTCGGGGCACAAACAACGATGAGCAACTGCGAGGCTGCGACGGTGTAGTTCGTCGGCTATTTGCAAATTGGGATCGCTGAATGAGGATATGACCACCATGGTGACTTGTGTTCATAATGGTTTTAGATTTATTTTTGATGTGGATGCATGCGGCAAGTGCTTAGGGAGATAAAGGTCTCCTTTTCTATTTAGCATGATTAACACCTGAATTTTTTACGCGAAAACACCAAATGATTGACAAGGAAAAGAAATAAACTATGGTATTGCCAAGTGCCAACCACCTGGAATCAGCAGGGTTCCAACACAGGATTTGTTGTCTTCGGTGGGCTCCAACGCTGTGATTCGGCTGAATTCCGAAGTGCTAGATGTGAATTTCAGCAATCCTGAACCTGAGTTTGAACTTGATTTTGCTTAAGCTTTTGTGGCGGGCACGCCTTCACGCATATGCTGTAAACGTTTGAACTTGCTTTTATTATTAATAAAGCTGGAGAAACCTCTTTTTAAAAAAAAAAAAAATAAACTATGGTATTGCATATGTTAGAATAATCTAGCAACTAAAAGATAAATAAAACTATGAACATGTGATATTACATATATAAAATTTAGAATAATCTTGCACATATAATCTGTAATAATAAATGTTAAAGCATGTGTGTTGATAGATTTAACTTCTCTAATTATATTATATGTAGCGGGAATTTGAGCATCCAGTAGTGTATTGTCAAAATATGCACGGTATGAGTTATGAGTGGAATCAAGTAACTCTTTTTGGCAAGTCAAAATTTGTATTTGTGTGAACTTTTCTTTGTTTCTCTTCTGATTTAGAGTTCCAGTGGCTATCAAGTGACATGTCTTAGCAATCATACAACAAATCACATGTCCCGTTGCAACGCACGGGTATTTTTCCTAGTAAATGATAAAACGTGAAAATTTCTATCCATATGTGTCCCTATTTTCTGTCTGCCGGTACAGTTCGCAAAGGAGTCCATGGGTGTCCGTGTCCGGTTCCAACAGGAGTGGTTGCTACTGCGATGAACGTAGCTGGCACTCCGGCATCGTATGCGCGTGCGTGCGTGGACTCAACTTTGGTGCTCTGTGATGCGGACGTACCGGGGCCGATGAATCAACCGATCATGTGTCATGATTTGTCTGCTTCCTCCCCTCCATATATAGTACACATATATATGTATGTACCATATATGTATATGTATAAATATGGATCGATTGGATCCATATCCCAGGACACGTGTACGTGTGCATGACCTCTGTAACCACCACATATAGTGCTGCTGCTGTTCGTGTCAATTGAGAATGGTATGGTAACAGCCTATCAGCTGTGTGCCCCAGTGTACACGTAAAGTTTTGCACAGATCTGTGGACCGATCAATATATATTGAGAAGGATATCATATAACATGTACGAAGTACTATACTTAATTTTATATTCATTGAGCTCTGCTAAAAGACTAAATATTATTTTTTTAAAAAAAGTGTTTTTTATAACTTCGGCTTTTGAGAAAGCCAGCACAGTTGATACATCATCCATTTTGCTGGGGTTACCAGCTACAAAGAGAGCGCTAGAACAAGAGACAGTACCAAACCGAAAAACATTAAAGACTACTACAATTCCACTACATCCGTCGAGACCAGCCCCATTGGTGAAAAGTTCTTGCTCCACACCATGATCTTGTGTTTGATCTCAAGGACTTGTCTTCTATCCTTCTCCTTAAGCAATATAAGCCCACTTCTGCATGAAAGATACGGCCCGAAAGATAATGTCAATTGGCGCCTTTGGAAAGGATTTTTCAATAGCCATTTTGTTTCGATTAGTCCACAGAGCCCAAGCAAAACAAGCAAATAAGAACACAATGATTCTAGGATGGAGTAAACCCCTTTCATAGATCCAATTCTGAGTCAAGTCTTCAAGAGAATTCAGACTCTCATCAACTTGCCAAATCTCCCTTATCACACTCCAGACGAATTTTGCTGTGTGGCATCTAAACATCATATGTTCCACACACTCTTCTCCATCCCCTAAACAACACTCCCCTGACCCTTTCCATCCCCTCTTAATCAATTCTTGGGCAACTTGGAGTCTATTGTTAAAGATCTGCCATAAAAAGGATCTGATTTTAAGTGGAAGTTTACTCTTCCAAATATATCCTGCCACTCTGCTTGGCATACCCCTATCTGTGATAAATCTGTACAAAGATTTTGTGGAATATCTCTTTGATTTTTCTAATTCCCACATGACCACATCCCTATCATCACTTAGAGTTATCCCATCCAAGCTATCTTTTAGCTCCAGCCATCTATCATATTCCCCTCTGGTTAGAGCTCTTTTGAAATCTACTGTCCACTCACCTTCCTCCCAACAATCACTCACACTACATTCTGGATCCCTAGTTAGCCTAAACAGGTCTTCATATGCAATACAAAGTGGCACCTTCATGATCCAGCAGTCTTGCCAGAATATGCAGGACATACCATTTCCTATACTAAACATGGCCCCCCACTTAAACAAGCGTTTTACTTTGTGTAACCCTTGCCAAAATTGAGAACTCCCCTTTGTTTTTGAAGCAAAGAAGTTAGAGTCTTCCATATATTTGGCTTCTATAATCTTGTACCACAAAGCATCAGGGCTATAAGTGAATTTTCCAAATCCACTTTACTAACAGACATAATCATTCATTATTCTAGTGTTTAAGATACCCAAACCTCCTTGATCCCTTGGTCTGCAAACCATTTCAAACTTAGCCATGTGATATTTAAAACTTTTATCAGCCTCTTGCCAGAAAAAATTAGATCTCATGCTATCCATTTTGGAGTGCATCCCCCCTTGTAGATTGTAAAACCCATACAATACATGGGTATGCTTGCTTAAACAAGTATTAGACAAATTTGTCTCCCCCTAGATGCAATGTGCTTCCCTTACCAAGGATCTAATCTCTTCATCATTCTGTCATATATTGGTTGGAAAGCTTTGATGTCAAGATGTCTATCACTAACAGGCACTCCTAGGTATTTGAGAGGAAGTTCTCCTAATACACAGTTTAATTTGTTAGCCATCTCATATTTCATTTCCTGCTCCACCCCAAACACAAAGACTTCACTTTTATGAAAATTGATTTTCAACCCAGAGAGCCACTCAAAACAATACAAGATTAATTTTAGATTTCTAATTGACTCCTCAGATCCATCATTCATGATAACTGTATCATCAGTATTGGACATGTGTAATACCCCCAGAATAAGATGCCCCAAAATCCCTTTTATATGGCCCTAATTTGAAGCCCTATCCAAAGATTACCCCTAAAGCATCTGCCACCAAATCAAACAAAAGAGGGACAAAGGATCCCCTTGCCTTAGTCCCCAAAGGATTTGAAGTAAGGACTTCTTTCTCCATTTACATTCACACGGACACTGTCCCACCTTTAATGATCTGTAAAACCCAATTTATCCATTTTTCTGGAAAATTTCTACCCTCCAAAACCTATTTTTAGGAAATCTCAATTAACCCTATCATACTCCTTTTCAAAATCTATTTTCATAATCAAGCCCCTTTGCTTAGTCCTTTTTAGTTCATGCATAGCCTCATGTAAAATAATCACTCCTTCCTGGATATTCCTGTATTGCTAGCTATATGAACTAGTTTGTCATTTAACGCCTTAGTGAACCATTTAAAATCTACATTAAGAAGACAGTCAGCCTGTATTGCCTTATGTTTGTTGGCCACTTTTATTTTGGGTACCAAAGTAATCACCCCATAGTTCAGTCTTTTAATGTCTAACTTTTCTTCCCAAAAATCAGAAAATATTGGAATTACTTCCTCCTTAATCTTATCCCAAAATTTTTGAAAAAAATCACCCCAAATCCATTAGGCCCCTGAGCTAAGTTTTGTTTCATGTTCATAATAATCCCTTTATCTCTTCCTCATCAAATTTCTTGATCAGGTCAATATGATCTTGTGGCTCAACTCTATAGTTGGTTGGCTAAAATTTTTCCCCAACCTCAGACTAGTATAAGCACTATGTCCAAAGAGTTCCTTGTAAAAACTCACAATGTGTTCCGTTATTCTTTTTTGACCATTAATTTCTTCCCCATTTTCTTCTAATGAAAAGATAGTACTTTTCCTCCTCCTTCCATCAGCATATTGATGAAAGAAATGAGTGTTTGCATCCCCTGTAACACCCAGTTCTTCCCAGCCCTTTGTTTCCAATAAATCTCCTCCATGTTGTAAATCCCTTCTAATTGATTCTCAATACTAATTCTCTCTTCCCACTCATAATTTTCTAATAATCTCTATTCACCCACGTAATCCAATTCACGAATCTTATCTACTAATTTTTGTTTAACTTTCTTTTGTTTCCCTATGGTCCTCAAATTCCACCCCTTAAGATATTGTCTTAAATCTTGTAAACAATCATGCCATCTATTCAAAGAGTAGTTCTCAATCCCCCCTTTATACCTACTTGAATCGCCATCTATCGGTTACCATTTTGTGAAAATTCTTAGTTTGAAGCCACTTTGTTCTTGAAAAAGAAATAACTTGGTCTAATGACTCCTTGTTCCCCTAGATCGATCACCATGGGACAATGATCGGACCCTAGTCGGCTTTTGTCCAAGCAAAATTTTTATTGTAATATTGATCCCATTCAGTAGACACCAAGATTCTATCTAACTTTACCAAAGTAGGAATCATTTGTTTGTTAGACCATGTAAATTTGATCCCACTCATAAAAATTTCCCTCAACAAAAAGGTCCCAATGAAACTATTGAACATATCCATCAGTTTTTGATCCCATTGTCCTCTATTTCTTTCATTATTATTTCGTATTAAGTTGAAATCCCCTCCCATAATCAGAGGTAAAGGCTCCCTCTCACAAAAACCAGCTAGTTCTTGAATAAAGTCCTCGATAGTTCATGATTAGCGAGGCCCATATATGTTGCATATCCAAAACCTAAAATTTGAACATTTAGCTCTTACTAGGATGTTAAGCATGTAAATCCCCTCATTTGTATCTTCCACCTCTAAAACTTCCCTATTAACCCCAGTAATAAGTCCACCAGAGTGACCTCTGGAAGAACTCCAAATCCATTGATATTCTTTTGGTCCCTCCATTTCCAATAACTCCCTTTTGTCAAAATTTTTGTTTTATAGCTTCCTGAATTGCCACCACATCTAGGTTATCTTGTAAAATATGATTTTTAACATATTTCCTCCTATGTGAAGTTCCTAGCCCCCGACATTCCAAAATAATATCCTCATTTAATACAACTACTGGTTTGATTGCCATTATAGTCCTGATTATCCTGCTCTCCAAATCCCCCTCCGGATTTGTAGAGGTGGATAAATCTCTGTCGAATTAGAAATGATATTCAATGTCGGATCTTGAATATCCCCTTCATCCCTCCTACTTGTTTTGATAATTGTTTTTCCGAGAAAAACACTTGAAGTTGGCTTACGCTATAGCAGCTCTAGCCAATTCTTGAGATCTAAAAATATCTAACTATTCCCCCACGGTATCACATTGCAATCCCACATCAATTAAAACCTTGTGCGGGAGGATCATCGGGTACATCATTTAAAAAGCGATAAATGGGTTTTTGGACTTTATTGTACCTGTAGCCTTTGTTTTTTAGCCATAACCCCTGTTCATGGCCTTTGTTGTTCTGAGATACCATCCCTTGGCACCCTCGACTTGTTCTTGTGGCTACCACCACTCTCCCCTTCCTCTTGCTCTTCTTAGATTTAGATTTTTTCCACCCCTGTTCCTCATCCGTAGCTTCAATGTAGTCACTCTGCTGAAATATTATCCATCATGTCTTCCTCACACCCCCCTGACTGAATATTAGTACTCATATTGTGCTTTGAGAGCACATGTTATCAGAAATTACCTTTCCCCCCGATTTTCCTCCTTTTGGAGTTCTTGGAGTATGAGCTTTTTGTGAGCAAAGATCAGAATCCTGAGTCAAAGCTTCTTTTGGATCCTCACTGTCTATCACTACCTCATCCCCTAGCTTTAACATTGGCCACTTGTCTTTATCTATCAGATACTTGCCATCTTTTCCAGTCACCACATACTGATCATAATTGGGAATTAACTCTTCCTCATCTATATTGCCCTTATTATTCTCACTATTAACTTCCTTAGCAACATCTTTAATTTGCTTGAACTGCCCCTGTTCACTTATCATCTTCTCTTTATCAGGTCCTCCCTTCATTAGTGAGCTTGCCAACTGATTTGTATTCATAATGCCTAAGATGGGATGAATAGCAGCAATAGGTTTTGCTGTTATTTCTGCTTCACTCTCTCCAATACCCACCTCCTCTATTTCTTCTTCTATATTATCATCATCAGTGTTACCATACTCCTTATCCATTCTCCCAAGTCTTTCAAATTTCCCATTATTTTTCTTGCTATTCTCCCCTTTTTGGTAATCTGCCATGTCCTCTCTCTTGCTATTATCCTTGTCATCTGAATTTCTTGGCCCCTGCCCTGGTGGAGGCCCCCCTCTAGGCCCATAATCTGCTGTTCAGCTTCAAACTTCAGAAAAGTTCCTATTCCATTGAAAAAGAATTCCAACTCCCCATTTATAGCATTGGGATCCCTACATCTTGCCTGCACTCTTACAGGACTAGCTCTAATCAAGCTTAATTCATCTACAACCAGTGGTTCGGCAACCAATGCAGTAATCTCCTTGACTAGTTCAGCTTCCCTAGCCATACTTGGTATCCCATCAATCCTGATCCATACTGTTTGCAACATAGAGGATGCCTTGGGATCAAGATCAGATTTCACCAACCTTCCTGTCAACTTGTACTTGGACATCTTGAACTCAGTTAATTTGGTAAAAGTATCTAGGGAACCTTTATCAGGAAACACTACTAAGAATTCCTGAGGAGATAACATCATCCTTGCCTGAAAATTCCAGTCCTCCCTAACCAGGTGCTTCAATTCTTGGTTTACTTTGTCTTCTGTGGCTTCCCCATTCAAGATATACAAAATCCCTGTATTCGAGTCTTACATGATACCAGTGCAGGATCTCAACAAAGATAGAAACCCTGCCCTGGCATCCCAAACCCATACATTCTCACTCTCTTGAATTTGCAATCAGCTGCAACATGTCCTGTCAGGTTGCATTTGAAACAAACTGCCTCCCATGTGCAATCAGCCTGGCGATGCCCATATTCTAGACACTTATAGCATCTATCCTTGGTATTTGAGTTGTTTGGTTCCTCTTCATATCCTCCACCCTTTTTGTAACCATCATACCTAGACCTATGATCATCCTTGTGCCAAGATCCCTGTTCACTTGATTTCCACTCTCCATACCCATATCCATATCCACCTTGGTTCCACTCCCCCCTTCCACCACCTCCACGATACCCATCAGATTTAAACTGAATTTGTCCCCTTCCACTCCTATCATTGAATCCTCCCCCTCTACGTGGGCCTTCCCTTGGCTCTCTCCACTCCTCTCTTTTCCCTTTGAAACCACCCCTGTCATTCATCCCCTAAAACCTAGCCCCCTTCTTGATATGATACCTGAGGTCTTGATCCTGTTGAAACTCTTGCCCAAGTAGATCATCTTCATCCATCCAATCTTCCCGCCTCCTCTTCCCCCGCCGGCCACGTGGATTTTGTGCCATGGCCACCTTGACGAAGGAGGTAGAGAGAGGTGGCGGCTGTGGTGTAGGTCTAACTTTTCTAATCTGGTTTCCAAATCTAAAACTATCCTAAGGACGGGCTGGATATAAGATATCCAATGTCATTCTCCGCTTGGGTATCCAGTAAAGCCCAGGCCCAGGTTTTGGTGGCCTAGTCGGTCTCCAAGAATGTTTAAACCTGACATCATCATCCTTCCCCCAAACTTTTTTCCCCCTTTGCCCAGGCATATTTTGTACCATGGATGGCTCCTCTGTCTGAACTTGAAATTCCCCCTTGTTGTCAATTGGCATGATACTTGGTATCATTCTCGGTCATGAAATGCTTTTCCATCAAAACCATATGTTTACGTTTTCTCTCCTTGACATCCTTGTTGTTCATCCCCGCAACGTAACAAGTGACATTTAATATCATCTGCCAAAGCCTCTATTGGTGTTTCTTACGCACACGGAGAAATCCGCGCAAGCGCACGGAAATACCGTTGTAGCACTTCACCCGTGGTAGCGGGGGTATCGTATTTTTTTCACGGGGATGGTCGCGACGGTGGCTTTTCGTGGTCTAAGTCAACCTAAGGCAAGGGTTTGTTTTCTAAGAGTAGTGAGGTATCTATAGGCTAAGTTTTCGAGCAAAGATTCCTAAAGTCCGTTGTCTACTCACTTAATCACCGGCCCACGCCCAAAGGGCGATTAATGTCCGGCAATTAGCTCTACGACACACACCGAACGTGGGGGATTTCAAAGGACGGACAAGGCATGTCACGACCAAGCCGCCTACCCCCCCTCAACCGTGGGATGCACCAAGCAAAAGGTAGGTGAACGCTAGTCCAAACACCACGTTTGCACTATTGTTCCGCGCTTCTTGATGTTGGCCAAGGTTCCCGGTCAAAGAGTCCCTCCATCAAGAACTAACGTAAACGATCTACCAATCCCGCAAGTCTACAACAGCTAAGAAATGTACGAAGGAAATTAAGTAGTCGCAAGATAATCACAAGACTCCTTACCAAAGTGTAAGCGACTTTGCGGAGGTACAAGCCCGGCGGGTGCCGACAAGTCCAACACTCCGTCCTCCTAGGAACCGCGGAACACCGAGGGGCTTAACCGGCAACTCGGTAGAAAGAATCAAGCTTCTTTCTAGCTTTTCCCCTCTCTCACTCTCTAGAATTGGGAGATAGAATAGAAGAAGTAGAAGAAGAAGAAGATCTAATTCTACTCTCTTGCACAAGTAGACTGGTTTCTCCTTTGAATTTGTATATATCTTTGAGAGGGAGAGAGGGGGTCTATTTATACACAAGGGGAGGGACCTAAGTGCTAAAAACACCCAAACCGACCTAGGAAAACCTTCCATGTACGCCAAACCGACCATCCCACGCCGGTTTCACCAGTTTTAGAAGGTAACAAACCGCCTCCCCCGAAGCTGGGCTCGAACCGCCTCGGCCAGGTGGTGCGGCGCACTGTGGGTCTTGTAGCGCACCCGCTTAGCCGGCCCGGCTTTAACCGGCTTCGCAGGCCGGGCTTCCTTGCTCTGAAAAGTTGTAAGGTGGACTTGGCCCGCCCGGTTTCGACGTTTTGTTGCGATTTACGTTTGGGCTTGCCATTTGCTCCTTTGGGCCTTTTTCTATTTGTTGATTTTATTTCTTTTTCTTTATATTTTTTTGGCCCAAAGTGATCATCCTTGAGTTTGTACCTGCAAGTCCAAATAAACACCAAAACTTTGGAGTATGTTAGTTGAAAACCCTATTTCTAGGTTGTTTTGGTGTTGTGTTGACGGTATTTAATTGGTCGTTGGTTACCGTCAACAAACTCCCCCACACTTAGCCCTTTACTCATCCTCGAGTGAAGGCACGGGGGGCTAAAGTGGTTCAATCTCCAAGATGTAAGCTTGCATACAAGTTATTCCAAGCCTTACCTGCCTTTGTGAGCATTTTCCCACCCTTTATTACCTTTCATCGTAGTGGGGCTTTCTAGCTCTTCTCCAAGCCTTGGGCAGTTGCGGATAGAACGGTTATAACGAGAGATGCTTATCATTCATCCTTTTTTGATCAACTTTTTATCCGGGGTTTTATTTAGATAAAATATTTATTTTTCGAGAAAGCATGGGCTTTATTGCTATAATTTTTTTTTTTGGAGAGGTGGGCTCACGCTTTCGCCCTAGACTTTTTGTCTTTTATTTCCTCTCTCTTTTTTTTTAGAGATGTGGGCTCTACTAAGCCCTGGGACACTTGTCCATTTTTCATCTCATTTTTTAGCATAGCCCAAGACATTTCTCTTTTTCAAGAATAGATTCCCGGATGTTGAGTTTCTCTTCTCGGACGAAGTCATAGCAAATCCATTTGTACCATATCATATTTGGCAACAACTTAGACTGAATAGAGCCTATGCAACCCACATGAATCAGTTTTTTTTTCGGGATGAGTAGTTATTTTAATGAAGCTTGGTATTTTGGCAAGGAATAAAATGTATGCATGCCATAAATCAATTGGTAGATATAGAGATGGAGTTTTGCTAATTGGTTCGGGGTTTTAGCACTTAAAGATAGATCACAAGTCAAAATTTAATCTCAATAAATTGTGTACCTTTGACTTGCGAACCTCCTCCACACTTGTTTTTGTACCTATTTTTATTTTCTTTTTGCACAAGGACAAAAACAAGTGGAGACATAGAAAATAATAAAAATTTTATTGAATTAAAATTGGGGCGCACACTTGAAGGGATTACAAAATGATAGGAAGGGAAATACTGAAAATTAAAACTTCTTGCGCGCCTAATTATTGATAAAGAGGTAGAGCACTTCTACTCGGCTTTGCGTAGGGCGCTCTCTCGCATTAGGCTCTCTAGCGACCCTAGCTAGCTTAGTCTTGAAGCTAAGGCGAAAAAGAGTCTAATTCTTTCCCGATATCGGCGTTCTCTAATTCGCCCCTTCTACCTCTGCACTTAAAGTTTTCACTAGCTTGTTTAGAGAGTTAACTCTAACGTTTGAGGTTGCTAGCGAAGGGACCTTAGGAACCGTGCTACTCCGGGTTTGTGTTTAATGATAGAGTACCCTCGGAACGGCTCTCGACCACATTAGGAGCCTTCCTAGGTGTAGCACGAGGTACTTTCATAGGGCCCTCGCTACTCGAACGACTCTCAACAACATTCGGGGCTCTTCTAGGATTTGCAGGGAATACAAAGTGGAGCACTTGGAGATGTCGCCGGAGTACAAGTTGGCTTCTTCATAAGCCCCTTCCCACGCCCCCCGTGGGCATGTCGACACCGACAACGGTGTGCGGGTAGGTGTAGTCGGAGGCGTGGAAGGAAGATGTCCCGGTTGGCGTGGAGCGGTACCGGGCTACCCGGGCTCCTTCCTCTTAATGCCCGGGGGTGCCCACCGTTGGGCGAGGTGGGCGCCCAAGGATGCTCTTGCATGTCACGGATCTGCCCGTGGACACATAGCTGCTCCCTTCACTAAATGAGTGGTGTGGGAGAGGGAGTGCGGCAAGAGGGGCAACAGAGGATGGTTCTTCCTCCGCTTGAGAAAGTAAAGTCTTCCTCATTGAGAGAGCAAAGGGAGCGAGAAGAGTTGTAGAGGGTGAGGGCATGGCCTGCCATTGCAAAAATTTGTTCTTGGCTTAGAAGAAGAGGATTTGAGAGGAGGAGAAGAGCAAGCGGGAGAGGTGTGAAGAATGGAGAGGAGGAGGGTGGATTTTATAGGACAAGCACTCCTCTCTGTTTTGGTAGTTTAAAATCTCGCAGAGCGCACCTCACCATGGCAGGTTATGAGAAATAGGAAGGCGATGGGTGAAATCCTAGCCCGAACGGAGCCGGCCAGGAGTGCGGGCGCACTGTGGTGGTGCGCATCACCTAGGTGTCCCCCCCGGTCGAGCTTTCGTCCACATTCATTTCCTTTTCAAAAAGTTTTGAATCAGGGTTTGCCGCACAAGAAACGTTTCCTTTCTTCTTTTATCTCTAATTGATCCTCAAATTTGAATTTTGAAAATAGATTATGCTTTGATTAATTTTAGAAAGTAAATATCCTTTGTGTAACAAATGACCAGCATAAATTAAATAAAATAAAAAGAAAATAGAAAAGCAAATACTTAAATTTAAAACAAAGTAAGAATAAATAGATAACTTTTTATATTTTACTATTATTATATATATTATTATTGTTATATATTATTTATATTTTTTTTAATATACTTGGTCATCATAAATTAATTCTCAAAGCATAAATCTATTCTATCGAGCTCTTGGTTAAGATCAAGAACTGGCTCGAAGAAAAGCTTAAGTCGTTGACCGTTTACCTTTTGTATCTCACCAAGCGTCATCTTGGATTGTGATCGCGCCATGTGGCGATGTGTTGATGACGGTGTGCGATCCTTTCCATTTGCTCCTTAGCTTCCCTTCGCGAATAGCTTCACCCGGGAGTTGAATAGGAGTACTTTGTCTCCCGTGGTGAATTCTTTGGGTTTGATGCGGTGATCATGCCATCTTTTTGTGCGCTCTTTATAGAGCTTTGCACTGTGGTACGCCTTCTCTCGCCATTCTTCTAGTTCGGAGATTTGTCTCTCGGCGGTTCTTCCGGTGAGTCGGCGTCCATATTCCATTTCTTGATGGCCCGTGAGCTCGATGTTCCAGTTCAAGCGGTAAATGGCGTGTTTTGCCATAAACCCGGTGGTAAGGTGACATACCGATAGGGGGCTTTGTAAAGCTGTCCGATATGCCCGAGAGCATCGGGTAGCTTGTTCTTCCAACCCTTCCCCATCTCGTTGACCGTCTTGGCGGGATGTTCTTTATTTGTTTATTGAAGGTTTTACGGCTTGCCCGTTTGGTTTTGCGGATGATAAGGGGTAGCGATATTGTGTAGAGTGCCTAGCTCTTTCGGGAATGCCCCGAATGACTTGTCCTTGAAATGTGATCCTCCGTCACCGATCACCATGCGTGACGTTTGAAACGGGGGAAGATGATTTCATGGAACATCTTATGCGTGCATGCTTGCCATCGGCGAGCTCGCATGGTATTGCTTCTACCCACTTTGACACGTAGTCTCGCCACCGGGGATATACTGCGCAATCCCGGGACTTACGAATGGCCCCATGTAATCAATGCCCCACACATCAAATATTTCTATTTGAAGGTTATAGTGTAGGGGCATTGCATCACGGGCTGTGATGTTCCCAGTCTTACGGCGGTTGTAGCATCTTCTCGATGAACTCTTTCGTCGTCGTACATCGTCGGCGGAAGAATCCGCCTTTGCCAAATTTTGGCTTGTGTGCGAAATACTCCCATGTCCCGGCGTAGGGAGATGCATGACATTTTTCGATGATCTGCATTCCTTCCTCCCCGGGTGCGCATCTTCTCGAAGAAGCCGTCCCCGCACACACCACAATGCGGATATGGGTCATCCCATAGGTGCCGCCCGCTCTCCATTTGGAGCTTCCGCTTGTTCTCCCGGTGTGGTACATATCCTGCAACCATGTAGTTCACAATGTTTTGCGTACCATGGGTTGAAGTCACGACACCTTGAGTAGCATGTCGTCGCTGCGGTAATCGTTGATTGGTGGTTCCCGCATGTTAGTTACCCGCATACGCGACAAATAATCCGCAATCGTATTTTCTACTCCCTTTTTATCTTTTATTTCTATATCAAATTCTTGGAGTAGAAGAATCCGATGAATCGGGCGAGGTTTCACATCCTTTTTGGTGAGAAGGTACTTAAGGGCGGCATGGTCTGTATAAACGATTATTTTTGCGCCCACTAAGTAGGATCGAAACTTCTCTATAGCAAAGACTACTTTGCCGGGAGCTCTTTTTTACGTGGGGCGTAATTAAAATTTGGGCTCTGACGAGTTTTGCTAGCATATGCGATGGCATGTCGCTTTTTGTCCTTGGTTTGGCCTAGGACCGCACCAACAACGTAGTCGCTAGCATCGCACATGATTTCAAATGGCAACGACCAATCCGGGGGTTGGATGATTGGAGCCGAGATGAGTGCTTTCTTTATGGTTTTGAAAGCGTGCAAGCACTCATCTGTGAAGTCAAAGGGTACATCTTTGGCTAACGGGGTCGTAAAGGTCTAGCGATTTGTGAAAAATCTTTTATGAATCTTCTATAAAACCTGCGTGGCCTAGGAAACTACGGATACCTTTGACGTTCACTAGGGGTGGTAGTTTCTCGATAACTTCTATCTTAGCTTTGTCTACCTCTATCCCCTCTCGGACACGAGGTGCCCAAGAACGATGCCTTCTCGGACCATAAAGTGGCACTTTTCCCAATTAAGTACCAGGTCCTTTTCTTGGCATCGCTACAAGACCCGGTCTAGGTTCTTGAGACAACTTTCAAAAAAGTCTTACCATAGACGGAGAAATCATCCATGAAGACTTCCATGATTTCTTCGATCATGTCCGAGAAGATAGACATCATGCACCGCCGAAAGGAAGCAGGTGCATTACACGGCCCAAATGACATTCTACGGTAGGCATAGGTTCCGTATGGGCATGTGAACGTGGTCTTGCTCTGGTCGTCAGGGTGGATTGGGATCTGATGGTAGCCAGAATACCCATCAAGGAAACAAAAGAAAGAGTGTTTCACTAACCGCTCCAACATTTCATCGATAAAGGGCGCGGAGAGTGATCTTTCTTTGTTGCCTTGTTAGGTTTTCGGTAATCAATACACATTCTCCACCCTGTGACTTGTCTTTGTGGAATGAGTTCGTTTTTAGCATTCTCAATGACTGTCATTCCTCCCTTTTTAGGGACCACTTGGACTGGGCTAACCCAATCACTGTGGTGGTACGGGATAGATAATCCCGGCGTGAAGAAGTTTGAGAACTTCCTTCTTCACGACTTCACGCATCGCATTATTGAGCCCCTTATTTGGGGTTCGCATGATGGGGTACCGTCGGGGTCAATAGGTATGCGATGTGTGCATAGTGTTGGGCTTACCCCTTTCAGATCTTGAAGGGAATACCCGAAGACCGATCTATGTTTCTCTAAGACGACTATGAGCTAGGTAGTCTCCTGGTCACTAAGTTTATCGCTTATGATGACCGGTGTTTGTGAATCGCCGTTTAGGAAGACATAGCGTAGGCCTGAGGGTAGGGGTTTAAGCTCAACTGGAGGCCGAGTTAGCTCTTCCTCTTTGGGAAGTTCTATGAGTTCTCCCCGAATCGCCCTCTTCTTCAATGAAGAATTGGGCGTCCTTTTCAAGGTCTGTTTCGGGTTCTCATATAGCATAACTCCCATGACCTCCTCGGGCGTGTCGTACTCAAGGAAGGGGTTACATTACCGAGTTTTTAGCTCGAGTAACTAGGATAGAAAACTTTTTCTTCCCGAGTTTGACATCTAAATCCCGGATGTTGGTAGATCAAGAATCTTTACCAAGGGATGCCCGATTAGGATGTCGAAGTCTTGGATATCAAAAACGTGAAAGTCCAAAGACAACTTGACATCCTTGTGCAGGAAGATTTGTTCATGTATAACCACACGGCTTTCAATGGTGGTACGAGGCGCTATGCGCAGGGTCCGTGCTGTGGGGGTCCTAATGGCTTCCTCGACACAGGCTTGTTGTTGGTATTTGTTAACCTACAGGAATATAATCCGCAAGCGAACGGATACCGGTGAGCACTTCACCCGGGAATAGGGCTTTAAATATCGAATCCACGGGGGAGAAGGTGAGAGAGCATGTCAAGGTGTATAGCTAAATCCAGAGTGGCTATATAACTAGATTAAAAGAGAGGTAAGGAGTTCCATTAGGAAGGTCTTGTTCTCACTTCAAGTAAATCATTTGCAACATTGTTCTTAAGAGGGGTTGTCATGAAGAAACTCTTAATAAAGGGGTTCTACGCTAACAACGCAGGGTCTCCCTACGATTTCTATAAACGGGAGCAGGCATACAAAGGAATCAATAGTGCTGTCACCACTACGAACAGCCTTAACGGTTGGTGTTTCACCCCGGCCTATAGAAGGTATTCGTAATAAGCTAGTCAATCTAAGCACCACGCTTACATTAATCTAACAACTTTAACTCAAGAGCCTTCCTTCATCTCCGCCTCAACCGCGCTCTAATTCTCTCAACTTGAAGCTCTACTCTCAACTCTAATCTAAGGCTTCTAGTTCTACATCTTGTCTAATCTTCTAATTCTAGTTCTTGAACTAGAGCTAAGGCCTTCAACTAGAGCTGGATCTGATCTGATATGATGATGAGTTGATCTGAGATGATTGAAGCCAGGGGGTCTAGGGGTCTATATATATGGGTCTTCTCATGTCTCTTCAGCTTCAGCAGGCAATGCGGTACTAATCCGGTGTTTGATCTTAATCCATCTCGTGCTTCTACCGACGCCCTCGGATCAAACCGACATCAAACAACCGGTTTTGATTGCGTCTTAGAGGCGGTGGAGGAAGCTTCCGGAGACGAGGGCACCGCTTGGCGCCCGCCAGGCCGATCGGCCCCATTATTGGCCGATCGGCCCGGGGTGGGTTCCACTCGGGCCCGCGATGCGCCGTGGCTTCGGAGTCTTCTAGATGATGTATTTTCGGTGTTGGGACTCTTTGACGTCGGGTGTATTCCAGAGCCTTCTAGACTTGTTTCGGAGTTGGATTGCGTTGCGTTACGTCGGTCGTATGCCACGTCATTTCTGCTGTTTTCCTGTTAAGTCCCTGCAAATCACAACTTTACCAAAACTCATGGAAATCATTAGTAGAAACCCCTAATAAGGTTATCTAATTATATTTTGGTCCTTTTCCATGTTTAGTTGACAATTAAAAGTATACGTTAACAAGTGTCAACAAACTCCCCCACACTTAGGCTTTTACTCGTCCTCGATAAAAGGATGGTCTAACTTTAATGTAACCGTAGAGACAAAGAATGGATCATAATTATACTCCATGGTCATACCTGCACTTTGGGATATCTAAGCATTAAATGGTTAGAAACAGATCACCTTAAATTCTTAAACCAAGTCACTTGGAGAGATTTTGCATAAATTTTGAAAAGAAAGCATAGCTGTACTTACTCCTTTGTGACACTCTCAAGTCTCTCAAAATATATTATATCCTCACGCTTCATTTATTATATCATATGTGGAGCTCAAGAACATGTAGCACACTTACCTTGTATTTATTCTTTGAGTCAATCTGTGGATCCATGGAGATAGATGTCATAAGTCATAGATCAAGATGTGCATGTGAATCAAGATTATTATTACCACTTTGCTCTTTCTAGTTGAAAATCTTTCTATATCCCCTTTTTAGCATTTATATTTATTTATTTTTCAAACGAGGTATCCAAATTATTTAGTGGAGAGGTGGGTTCTACTCACCCTCGGACACTTGTCCATTTTACTCTCTCAATTATTAGAGAAGTGGGCCCTACTCACCCTCGGACACTTGTCCATTATTCTTCTCTTTATTTTTGCCTTTTTCTCTCTTTTTCGAGAGGGGGTTCTTACGAACCAAATAGAACACTTGCTCATTTTCTCCTCTCTCTTACTTTTCTCTCCACTCTTAGAATTTTTTCAACATTTGGCTTTTTCATAGCTGTACCTTTTTCAATAATTAAAATTATGGGAGATAGAGATTAAAACTTTTTAGAGCATGGATACTTTAGTGAAAGCGAGTAAAGGTAATGATCTTGATCTTAGACTTTAGACAACTTTCAACATGGGTCGTGGTTTTGACAAAGCTCAACACAAGAAAGCAACAATTAATTAGATATATCTTTAATGATTGCTACGGCTCTACTTGGGATGTATCATTTAATCACAAAGGAGAAGTATAACTAATGATTTTAATATTTTGAAATAAATAACTCTCCAAAGACGGGGATACAAGAAAGAGGATCTCATTATTCTAACTTTATTCTTTCTCATGTTTTAAGCAATTAAAGCATCCCAACAAGTGACAGGTATATGTAGGAATTTAATCATGCAAAACTTTGTTCATGGGTTAACAAGACATCTTTTTCATATAGGAAAGCATACCATAAATGAAAAAGACTTATTTTAATTTGGAACGGAAAATAATTTGCGAAAATTGAAAAGTTTTAGGAAGCAAACCGAGTGGTGGACTAAGTTGGGCCTGAGTGGGACGAAGAGGGGGCGGTCGGCTGGTATATATGGCGGTCGGCCTCCCTCTTTTGGACCGTGTCGGGGCACGGTTCGTCGTCTTGAGTCGATGGTTCCGTCTTGGTTCCGAATTTCTTGATTTTTGTCGCGAAAATTCTGTTTGGTTGTCGAGGATCTCCCCACACTTATTTTACGTTATCTTGCATACAAAGCATGGTGGAGACAAAAACATATCCGTAAATATATGGAGAATAATTGACTCAACTTGTGGATGACTTCCATAAGAGCACTTTATTATATAATTCCAAATCCTAATATTTAAAGTAAACTAATTTTAACTAAACCGAACTAACTGAATTAATCGAACTAACTTTAAGACTTAAACGCTAAGACTTATTAACTCTAATCAAAGCAAACATATATAATAACTAGCTAATAATTTAAAAGATAGTGATACCTATCGTGATAATCGGGTGCTCTCCCCAAGCTGGATATTGCAAAGTAGTCCTTTGATTCGTCCTTGGAACTTGTTCGCCTTCGGGTTCTCCTTACATGTTCTCCCCGCAAAATATTAATTCCGCATATACCCGAAGGAACAAACTCTAGGAACATGTTGTGAGCCTTCATGTGCTCACATATTTTTAGGAATTTTTCTATGTAAAAGGATGATGATGCAAAAACATATGAATGCAATATTTTTGGGTTTTTATTTTTATGCCATCACAACAAAGGAGTACTTGCATGGGGCTTTTAAAGAAACCGATGCAAAAAATAGTTAACATATTTTTATGATTTTTTTATGCAGGTGTAGGAAAGTAAATATGCTAAAGGAAATATGCTAATTTAAATATGCCGTGTAGAAAATAAATATGCGAGATAAATACCGAGTTACCTCTCGGCGAGAGTTTTGAGTACTTACTCCCATGGCGTATGTCATCGATGGCACCTCGTCGGAATGTCATGTTTGAAATGGTGCCTTCAATGATCTCGGCGAGTGGCGAGATGAGGTGGCCGATGGAGATGGTGTTTGTTCAGTTGATGACGCGGGTAGTGGTAGGTCTTCCGAAGGTGTACTCTTGACGTCTTCTTCAGGGTGATGCTTCTTTCCATGTCGCTTCTTCTGAGGAGACCTTTCTTGGAGTGACAGATCTTTGAGTGTTCGGTTGGTCGGGGCCGGCGAACTTCTTTAATCTTTCTTAATGTCTTCCTTGTTCATCAACTCCGTTCCAACCGGTCTTGTGATTTTTAGCGGCGTCTCCGCGTCTTGTTCTTCTTGGGTCTTGTGGTGAGGTAGGCAATAGTGGTGGCCCTCTTGATGGAGTATGGGGATGAGACCCATTACTCTTGTCAAGTGGTCTACACCTCCGATCATGTCGTGCTCACTTTGATCTTCCTTGGTCACTCCTCAAGTGCATCATCCGATCTTAATAGCCACTTGGTGATGGCGTTGCCTATGTTCTTATTTGGTTCACCGTTTGAAGGAAGATTGGATAGTGGCGGTTGGCGTCCTTGTTTAGTGTGCATATTTGTAGGTCGGGGACTTCCACTTGTAGGAACTAGTTGAATCTTCCCAGCGTTCTTTGCTGGGGAATTTAGAAAGAACGCAAACAATTATAAGATAGGATTTCATGATATGATCTTTTTCACGATAGGGATACTAATCTATTAGATAAAGTACACATGACAGTGTATTTATTATAAATAACTCTTTGTTTAGACCAAAGTATCAAGTATCTTAATCGAAGTATTTGAACCGACTAAAAACGAATAATTATTAAGACAACATGATGAATCTGTCTTTTTTTTTTAAAAAAAGGACATGCATTCATTTATTTGAGCTAGCTCTTGGTGGCTGACTTCATTTTGTTCTGTTCTTCATGGTTGTTGCTAATAATAATTTGCAATGTTGACCTGTATTAATAGACATGATAATATAAATGTCGGTTATTATATTTGAGTGATTATTTGGAGCTCTATTAATTTAAATAATTTATGAAGTACCTCTCAATGTGTCTTTTGTTGCTGCGGGAATGTCAAAGTAATTTGAGGGAATGCAAAAGTAATTTAAATTGAGTTAAGAAAAATAGGGCGTAAGGACCGCTATGGTAAATAAATGTAAGTATTTTTATCTATAGATGTATTTTTGTTTTTTTTAAGTAAAAGGAAAATGGATTTTCATCCTTCCGTGTACGATTTCTTGGTGGCCGTAGCTATCCGGACTGACGCAGATCCATCCTGTGGAGAGGGCTGACGTCATCCTTGCTTCCATGGGCCATGCAATCATCTAGTGGATCGATGCCTCCTCTCTTTATTTCACATAGACCAAGTCTACTTAGAAAAGGGAAAGGAGGGAAAGAAGGATGATGTTGGTCACGGGCTTTAGCCTCTGCGTCGTCTTTCTCGAACAGACAAAGATAGCGAGGAGAAGGGGAAAAATAGAGAGAGAGAAAGGGAAGGAAGGGACCGTGGGCGTCTGCCGAGGCCATGGGCGCGTTGGCTTCCTCCCCAACGCCGGGCACCGGTACCGCCCCGGCGCGCAGGCACGCCTACCGAGGAAGGGACTGTGGCCGTCACCATGCTCGCCGTCGGGCGCACCGGATCTCCACGAGCGCGAGCGGCAAGCGGAGCTCCATCCCGCGCCACTTCCAAACCTTTGCCGCGTCGGCGCGAGGCGCGCCTAACGATGAAGGGCGCCCCTACTCGCGGTAGGCGGCCCGGGGCGCGGCGCTGAGCTGCTGCTACCGCTCCTCTTGGGTGCCGCCTTCCTCGGCCGCCTTCGACATGACGGCGCCCGTGGCGGGGCACGCGATCCCGAGCGCAGCGGCGACGGCGACGGGAGGAGGGCGAGATCGGGCGGTGTCTTCGGTGGTTGGCCCGCGACCGTCCGACCTGCACGTGCCGCGTGCGGGTGCCCGCCAGAGAACATCGAGACGGGGGTGACGGGCTCCTGTAGCTCGGCGTCCCGTGCGTCACCGCCGCTCTACTACGTGTCGGACGGGGGCGGCAGCCTCGACGCCGCCGCCCACTCCTCCATGCCCGCCGCCGTCGCCGCCGCCGACCACCACGCCAAACTTTTCGGCCGCGCCCAACCACAGCATCGCCTTCCACTCCCCGGTGGGTGCCGCACGCAGCGGCGGAGGGGCGTAGGGGCTCGTCGGAGGGGCGTCGGGCATGGATGCAGCTCCTCGCGGTGGGTTCGACCTTGCTATTTATTGATTACAGGGGAGTCCTCGAGGAGCCCGACCGCTCGTTTCATTGTGGAGGTTTAGGGAGGAATTGATGGTGCGTATTGTGGATTCGTGGTGTAGGGAGGCGGAGGGTTGGGCAACAAAGAAGACTGAAGATTTGTTTTTCTTTTTGGCTCTGCATGCAAGAGGATACGGTGGGAAAAGGCAGGGGGACGTGCCCGGGGAAAGAGGAGAGGCCGCTACCGCTACGTTGCGATTACCATTACGACGCTAGCCAATCGGGAAAGCGCAGAGAACTCCCAAAGAACTCTCCTAGTGGGGGCTCTCTTATAGGAGATTTAGATTGGGGAAGTAAGACTTCTCCTCTTATTGCGCAAGGTGAGTCCCTTTGCAAAGACAAGGTAGAGATCAAGTGCATGGGCTCAAGGTGGGAAAACACCATCGGAACCAAAATTTCATTTACTTCTACTTTAACCTTGTGGGCACATTGAACAAGATAAAGATAATGTATAAGTTCATTTATGACAAGGATGGTAAGATCGAAGATAAATCTAGCATGTAAATATTTTTAGCAAAATAATGAGCGAACAAGAAAGTGATGCTAGAAACAATTTTAAAAAGCTAACATGTTGAGTTAACAAGATTGAATTATGAGAAACTATAACTCTAGCATGTTTTGACTTTTCATTTATGCTATAGTAAAGAGGAATTAACGACAACTTACCTCAAGGTGTTATCTTTATTATTGGAGTATGATGGCGCGATTACACCTTGTGGTGGTCCTTCTCTTCTTCTTGAGTGGCATGTGGAGTGACAGGTGCATGTCAGGAGGAAGAGGATGGCTTAATTATCTTCAATGGAATTGGCCTCCCTCCTTGATGCTTCCATCACCCATGAATTCCCCCATGAGTGAGTGCTTCTGATTGTAGATCTTGTCTTCGTCACTCTTCTTCTTCTTCGCTTATTGGGAATCCATCGTATCTTGCTCCATCTCTAGTGAGTTCATCTCGACCTTCCCCCAAGTTTGTTTCAAAGTTTATTCTTTTCTGTAGGGGTTAGTCCAACAAAAATATACCAAAGATCTACTATAGTGTACTATGGTTCAAAAGTCAACCTAGACACCACGTCTAATTTGATTTAGGAAGGCGTTCTAACCTAAGCACCACGCTTAATTTAAAAAGCCTTTAGAAGAAAGATCACCACACCTTATGGTTTCGGAATCAAACTAAACACCATGTTTAACTTTCGAGCCATGAAAAACAATTTAAACTAAGCACCACGCTTAATCTAAAAGGTGTATGAAAATACTTCAAAACCTAAGCATACTATAGTAAACAATGGTAGCATTGCAGAGATTTATTCAAACGAGAGATGATATAGCATGATGAGTGTTTAACAGGTCGAGCATGCATAAAGGTAAAGACAACCAAGCTAGTATAGCAACATAATAATAAATGTTTCTATTCATGTAATTTAATGTTGCATAATGACTGGTTGGACATACCTTGTATTGTCATCCTTCGTTCTTCTTTACTCCAAACCTGGCATGGTTAGTGACAAGAATACCCAAAGGAATATTTTTATAATTGTAAGCTCATGACATAGGGGTATATATTTAAGTCTTATAGTAATTCCCCCTAGAGTGCTTGTTTTAGGACAAAAGCTCGTCCTTGGGAAACTTTTAAATCAAGATGATGAAGTGATTTCCCTTATATTGCCACCTCAAAATTTCAAGCCGTAGGAAAATTCATCAACAACCACCCTTTCTAAAATTTTTTTTTTTTTAGAAAGAGAGTATGAGGGGGTTGGAGATCTCATGTGCGGCAAGAATTGAGATGGCAATCAATTTAGGAGTTTTCAAATGAGCATGGACTAGGTGGAAAAGTTCCATTTATGAAGTAGTCTTTATGCTCATTGATGTTCTCCAAAAAATGTGCTCCTTTTGGTCTTCCTTAGATCGTTCATAATTTTTTTAAGGATCGTGAGGAGACGCAAGAAAAGGGCACAAGAGGATTCATTGGGCTCAAGGTTATGGTTAAAGATGGGTTCGAAAAGAATTATCTAACATAGAAAGAGAGAGACAGGAGTGGCTTCTTGATGGCTTTGCTCTCTTCCTATGGCATGATTAGATATGCCATCCTTGAGGTTCCCCCAATGTCCTTGTGTCGCAATAAAGGTGCTTTCTAAGAGATTATCTCAAAAGAGGTTTGGATTATATATGGTCTCTTGTGAAGCTGGAAGTTCATGAAACTCATCATCTAAAGAGATATCCAAGGGTTGAATTTCTTATCCCCTTAAAGGTTTTTAGCGCATTGATGGTTTGGGGTCGATAGCTAAGTCTTGGGATTGGAGTGATGGTGATATAGCTATCGTAACTTCTATTTTTTTACCGGAGGATGATTCTTCTTCCTTTGGGTGGTCATAAAGAATGCTAGTATATAGGTTTCACCCGCTGAGTTCGTCAAAGCAAACCTTGCTTAAAAAGGGAAAGAAAAAGGTTCCTCCAAAAACTGCATGATGATCATGCGCACAACACTTTCATGATGTCGGCAAAGACTCCTACCATAGAAGATATGATCCTGCTTCTCATTCCTGAGAAGTATTGCTTCATGATCATTTTGATCAACCGTAGGCGTAGCTAATGGCCAGATGTAAGGATGAGATCTAGTGGCCAGAGCTTCCGCTTAAGGGTGCAGTATAAGATAGATAAATATGGAATCAATTGATCCCACGAAGATAGAAAAAGATGAGAAGATAGAATAAAAGAAAAAGATAAAAGTATAGTACAAGATTTAGCTATAGTTTTTCAACGTGGTCTCAAACCGTTCTCCCCAAGAACGGCGCCGAAAATGCTTGTTGGTATTTGTTAACCTACGAGGAATATAATCCGCAGTTTAACGGATACCGGTGAGCACTTCACCCGAATAGGGCTTTAAATATCGAATCCACAGGGAGAAGGTGAGAGAGCATGTCAAGGTGTATAGCTAAATCCAGAGTGGCTATATAACTAGATTAAAAGAGAGGTAAGGAGTTCCATTAGGAAGGTCTTGTTCTCACTTCAAGTAAATCATTTGCAACATTGTTCTTAAGAGGGGTTGTCATGAAGAAACTCTTAATAAAGGGGTTCTACGCTAACAACGCAGGGTCTCCTACGATTTCTATAAACGGGAGCAGCATACAAAGGAATCAATAGTCTTTGTCACCACTATGAACAAATTTTTAACGGTTGGTGTTTCACCCCGGCCTATAGAAGGTATTCGTAATAAGCTAGTCAATCTAAGCACCACGCTTACATTAATCTAACAACTTTAACTCAAGAGCAACCAAGAATCAAAGTAATCTTATCAAAGAAATACGAACCTTAAGAACAACAGAGACAATATCACTTACTCGAATGGAAGTCGAACAATCCACAAGATCTCGAGTTGCGCTCAATGGCACCAACTCGCAGGAAGAAGAAGATGGAGGCGCCGAGAGACTCAGGACCTTCCTTCATCTCCTCCTCAACCGCGCTCTAATTCTCTCAACTTGAAGCTCTACTCTCAACTCTAATCTAAGGCTTCTAGTTCTACATCTTGTCTAATCTTCTAATTCTAGTTCTTGAACTAGAGCTAAGGCCTTCAACTAGAGCTGGATCCGATCGATATGATGATGAGTTGATCCGAGATGATTGAAGCCGGGGGTCTAGGGGTCTATATATATGGGTCTTCTCATGTCTCTTCGGCCCCGGGCAATGCGGTACTAATCCTGTTTGATCTTAATCCATCTCGTGCTTCTACCGACGCCCTCGGATCAAACCGACATCAAACAACCGGTTTTGATTGCGTCTTAGAGGCGGTGGAGGAAGCTTCCGAGAGCAGGGGCACGCTTGGTCGCACGCCAGGCCGATCGGCCCCATTATTGGGCCGATCGGCCCTGTGGTGGGCTCCACTGGGCCCCGCGATACGTCGTGGCTTCGGAGTCTTCTAGATGATGTATTTTTCGGGTGTTGGGACTCTTTGACGTCGGGTGTATTCGAGCCTTCTAGACTTGTTTCGAGTTGGATTGCGTTGCGTTACGTCGGTCGTATGCCACGTCATTTCGCTGTTTTCTGTTAAGTCCCCTCGCAAATCACAACTTTACCAAAACTCATGGAAATCATTAGTAGAAACCCCTAATAAGGTTATCTAATTATATTTTGGTCCTTTTCCATGTTTAGTTGACAATTAAAAGTATACGTTAACAAGTGTCAACACTTGTGCAAAGGTTTCGGACATTATGTTTATCCCCACGGTAGGGTTATACATGACTTCCACCAGACTTCCCCGATATCTGTAATGGATTGGTGTAGAGGGGCCACTTATCCGAATTTCATTGAAAGAGGGTCCTTTCTCTCGCAACCATTCCGTGCTCATTATAGCCATTAGCTCCTTAATAGACTCCTAGAGGAAAGTTTTATCCGGGGCTGTTCGGGGGCTAGCCGGACCGGGTGGTTTCTTCCATTGTTCGTACTTCGAGGTGTCACCGAATTGATCGAGTAAGGTCAACCTCGAAGAACGGGAGATCTGTGCATATGGTCTCCTTATGTTCTGGTTCAGGCGAGGGTCTCTCTAAAGGTTTAACAGGTTCGGCTTTCGCCAAAGAGACTTCCTCTGGTTTCTGCTTGGGTTCCACCCGGATGGGTTCTAACGGAGGAGTATTCTCAAGAATACGGTTTAGGAGAGATTCTCCTTCCGCTGTGGTTTTATGTGAAAAAACGACCCTCCGGCAGCTAAATCAAGCGGCAAAGGCGTCGCCTGTCCAATCCTAGCCAGAAATGCTGTAAAAGCACGTGGTTTGGTATGGGCAGGTCTGGGCCGGATCATGTAAGCGTGGTAAACTGGTCCCAGGCTGCACCTAAGGTTTCACCCTCTATTTGTTGGAAGTTGAGTATCTCTTGTCGCAGGGCCGCGATTACGGATATCGGGTAGAACGCTACCACGAATGCGCTTCGCAGTTCTTCCCATTCTCCGTTTACCAACCCTACGTTATGGGCGTACCATTAAGTCGCCCTCTCAGTAAGAGAGAACGGGAACAACTTCCACCTCAACGTGTCATGTGTTGTCACGCCCCACTTTTAATGGGTTGTTAATCACACGTGTTTGCGCCAGGATCACACAAAAAACACGTCTATTAGTAACAGATAATGGCAAACAGAATTAATAGTAAACCGAGCTATAGATATATAGGATGGAGAGGGACTTACAGTGGCGACGAAGGGTCACCAAGTCGGGTTACAATATCAGAGTTGGCCAACCGAGAAGCGGTGGATTAACTATGACACTGCCCCGTACTCCACAGGTAGACTTGTGCACGGATGAAATCTGGGCTTCAACGTCCTTCTCCTAAGCAAACATCTTAGGAACTCCTACGATAGGCTGGTCCTCTACTTCATCATCGATCTTACCTTCACATGTGCCGATATCTGTAAAAATAGAGGGGTGAGTACAAACGTACTCGGCAAGTCCCAACCGGGGGTTGTAATTTATTAGGGTTATCTCATGTCATCATCTGCCGTCGTGACACCCACGGGTTAGTCATCATAAATGTATATCTAATCATAGATGTTCGGCCTAGCACTTGCCCATTCCAAGGGCGTGGCTATTCGAATAGATTCAATTAACTCTGCGAGAGGTTGTACACATCCCACACGAGGGCCATCTTTTCCCACGTGCGGTTGGTCAAAGGTGGTCCCACGAGATTCCGTACCACCGCTTGGATGCCTCCTAGGTATATCGGTATAATATTTACCCGCGACTTCTCGGGGGGTTGGAAGGATAACACGTCACCCCAAGGATAACGCATCACCCTATACAATATGGTGATACCAAATCACCCGCGACTTTACTGGGTAATACCTAATTACCCAACCTATCTTTGTCAACACCACTCTCATCGTCATTATACCAAATCACCCCGCAGACTTTACGGGTAATACCTAATTATCATCGTCATTATATCATCACATTATTATGGTCATGATTAGGGGAGGGTAAGGACTTGCACAGGAGGTTCTTACGAATCGACACGGCGTCGAACGTCTCTATCCTTCCTCGGGGCGGAAACCCCCGAATCGGGTCGTCGGAAACTACCTCGCATGCGTTGATAACCTAGCTTGAACTAGAGCATATAAAACAAACATAGAACATTATGGTGGCAATGGGTTAGATGCATAGAGCTAGATTTTAGATGAATTATGGAAGTCGTTTCACGCTTAAAACGGAGTTAAATTGCATGAGATATGGATTTTATAATATTAATCCCTAATTATGTCAATAGGGTAAAATTATAATATAATTTTATCATGTAATAAATTTGGAACTAATTACATGATAAAATTCTATAAATCGAATAATGAATTTACAAATTTTTAAAAATTTTTCGACACGGAAAATGCTATTTATAACATCCCCCGTGTACACTCATCGGGGGTACATAGCGATTAATTTGGTGTACACGAAAACATCTCCCACACGTGAGTGCCATGTGGGTCAGGTGGGCGCCACGGTGGCCGCCACGTGGGCGCCACGTGTATTCGGGGCTGTCCCGTTGGACCGTGACGGAGGGGGACGCCGGGCGACGTGGCACCTCCCGTTGGCCGCCCTGCGGCATCAAGGTAACGGGCGACGTCGGGGCGTCTCCGTCCGTCGTATCCTGCGGCGGCGGGTCACGGAGCTCCGCCGAATCGCCATCCCTTGACCCGGCTCACCGCGGAGGGTTCGTTCGACTCCGCCGCGCCTCGTCGGTCGAGGTAGATGGTGGCGAGGGGCGGCGTTCCTTCCATGGCGGTGGCGGAGGTGGCGGCTCCCGGCGGCGGTGGCGCTCGATTCTTGGGCTACAAGCACAATAGATGGGGATTTGTGGGGGAAACAGAAGAGGGAGGATGGGAAAACATACTCGGCCACTAATTTTACCGACGGTGACCCATTCGACGGCGGCTCAAGTTCGCGGCGCTGCGGCGGCGGAAATCTCGTTCTGGGAGAATCGAACCACGCGGAAAGGAAGGGGGAGAGGGAAGTGGAGGCGAGCATGGCGCGTTACGGACTTCCCTACGTAGCTTCGGCCGAGGAAGGGCGTTGTCGATTCGAGCTCTCGGGAGGCTCTATTTATAGGCACTTGCCGGAAGGTCCTCGCCGACGAGATTTTTCCCCTCCCGATTGTAACAGAGCCGACCAATTTATAAGAAATCAAGTATAATTCGCAATCACCGAAGCAATCGCAGTCTACACTTGAGTCCATATAAACCCGGTATTCCGGAAATCTCAGAGTGATTTCAAACTCATCAACAATACAACAGGATCGTTGAGCTCAGTAGTTAAAATCCGCAGGTATCTTAAACAAATTTCATATATATTAATCAGAGTGCGATGTACACATTGATTTCAAAATAATTCAGAGTGCGGAAAGCAATAGCTTTCAAAGCAAAGTAGTTGTACAAAATGAAATAAAATAAGATAGTGCCGATAAGATGTCACCCCCGAATAAAGAGAGACGGGGAACTATGGAGACCCGCCATGCCCTAGGCATTAAACTTCAAGCACAGCACATCACATCTGGATCAACTCATGCTAGACGGATCACCTGCAACATCGGGAATTAACCCGTGAGTACTCAATTGTACTCCGCAAGACTTACCCGTCTTAAACCAGAAAATAAGGAAAAGACTCCAAGGATTATGCTTGGCTTTATCTGGAGCTGGCTGACTGACATTTAAATTCATAAAATAAGGTTGATTAGTGAGCCTACACATACTACTTAGATTCTTCCAAGTTAAAAGGTTGTTATTACTTACATAACCATAAGTCCTGTATAGTCAAGATTAAAACATATGCTCAGCGATATATAATAACAAGATAGTAACTTGATCAACATTTTATCAACAGCAGCATGAATATAGTAACCATTGTTGTGATATTAGACTACGATGTCGTGGACGCAACTCGGGTTCTCACTGACCAGGAGAGATGGCGATTCGAATCGATTTGCAAACCAGGTTGGCGAATACCACTGTCATAAACCCGGGACTTCCCCGTCGAGGAGTCCCGGATCACTCCCAAGACATTAGGGGACGTAAAGTCTCGGACTGTCGGCAACCCCCTCCTCTCGAGTAAGTACCAAGTGAGCGTGCAACGAGACCGGCGTCATCGTGCGCATCTTCTTATACCCAATCAAAACCCCTCTTACCACGCCTAGGAGGGACGTTAAGCGTACAGGTACCGGCCCCTAACATTCTCACAAGCTTCGTGGCTCACGACTCCGCGGAGCCTACTATATGAACAGGTACGTTCAACTTCCGACCACATTCCGACAAAGGGATTAGTCCTTAACCGATCAGATGGAAGACCACAATATCCATCCGATCTCACATGTTTTATTACTCAAGTTCTCTTGTTAACCACCAACGTGATTAACCCAACAACAAACCTCACAAGTGACCGGAAATCACTGTTTACTGCAATCATGATAACTGAGCATTTATTTAACCTAGACTCTGCTACTAGGATAGGGTCACAACTTCAGCAAGGATATTTGTGCATCAACGGTTTCAACCACTTCCTACACTTAATGCAAAGCATTCATAAAAGGACTCAACAAATTAATTGAAAAGCATAGGTAAGTTCGGCATGCACCGGGCTTGCCTTCGAGAATAGTAGCGGGGAAGAAGTCACGACACTCTGGAAGCTTGAGTCGGGGTCCTCCTTCTCCCGTGGGGTCTTTTTGGTTGCACTCCGGGGCGATGAAGGTTGACCTCCTGCTCGTTGATCTCCTCCCGAACTAACTCCTCCGATCCTGAGATGATGCATGCACATGCACGAGTAAATATTACGAATGCTCATAAACATGCTTGTATATAAACAAGGTAGCATGATGGATGAATGCATTATGATGAATGATACTAATAAGTGCATATCTCTTCTGTAGAAACATAAATACAACTACACAAGAAACCCTAATAATCTACGTAAAGCAAACACTCTATTTCACTAAACATTGAAAATGGCAGCTAGACAGGCCTACACTAAAAAACAGTCACACAGGGGAGTTCTATAACTCCAAATACAGCAAAAAGCGAACACTTTCGTTGGAAAGCTAACGAAATTATCTACAAAACATTCCATATTACCCTGACCTAGTTCTAACATCTACAGTCTCGAAAACAGCAAATACAGAGGCTCTGTTTTCACCTAACAAGCATCATACAACACCTATAACTCTCTAACCAAGCATGCAATTCTTACCAAACTTGAACAGCAAGTAAAAACAAACCATAATCTACCAAATAAACCTACTGGTCAAGCCAAGAGATGAAATAAAGCACATGAAATGACATTCCCTAATAAACACTACACATTCACATAATAAAATGCAAGGCTAGAACTATACTAGTTTAATAAAAGCATGCAACCAGCAAACTAACCACACTAACAGGTCCTTATTATCACAAGAACAAACAATAAAATTACCAATACACTTTACTCTAATATAAACATGCATTTCTAGGCTATTTTCTATGCAACATAAATATGGCAAATACATAGCTACTTCAGAAAATTCTACAAAAATTACCAGAGCATCTTACTGGTCTAACATGCCTGCTGTAAAAATCTCATATCAAGAACATGCATATACTGTCCTACACAAAAATGACAAGCTAGCATAAAAAACAGGGGAATGAAAATACTTTGTACTATGAAATGCATGAAACTGCTTAACTATGAACATGAAAAGCTATCTAACAGTAACAAAGGCATGCACAAAAATTATCATGGCAAAAACCCTAGTAACTATTTTTCTATGAATTTCCTAAGAAAGCATGGTAAATAGCACATAAATCAAAAATCACATTTCTACCACAGAACATATCACACATGATATTTTTACTGCACTATACATCCAAAATCATGAACATTTCATAAAGGCACCACTATTTTATCATGCACCAAAATTATCTATGCATTTCCTCTATTTTCATGGCAATAAAGCAATAAATCTAAATAAATATAAAAGCTACCAGAAAATACCAACTCATATTTTTCTATTGTAGATCTACTCATGAGGATCACAGCAAAATTTGTCCCATGCAAAACCGAGCTAAAGCGAGCAAGTTATGAATTAAACAAGCATGCATATGGTTTTACGGAAACTAAAAAACGAAAAGAAAAGGGGCTCGGCAGGTGGGACCCGCTCGTCGGCGAGACGAGCGGGCAGCGGCGCGCTGCTCGGTGGATCTTCACCGGCGTTCGTCCTCCGGCGCATCTCGAGCACACCCTACGGACTCGTGGCGTCGAGATCTATCGATCTAGACACCTTCCCCAAGCTATCGCGTGCACCGTGGCGGTGTCGGCGGCGAGCAGCGGCCATGGCGGGTCGTACGGGCGGCGGCGTCGTCGGCGTGCAGCGTTTTCGGTGAGGGCAAAGGCGGCGAGGCGCACCGCGAGGTCCGGGGGCTCCAGGCGTGCGGAATCACCGGCCGGTTGGCGGTTTTGGACGGCCGACGACGGCGTTCGCGGTGAACTCGATGGCGACCCGCAGACAGGCGGCGCGACGCGGCGTTCCGGCCAAACGACGGCGGAACAAGTCGAGCCTTTTAGTCCTAAGACAAGTATGACAAGCGTACCACGGAACGCAAGTTAGCTCGGGAAAAGGGTGAACGATGACGACGGTAAGGCGCTCGCGGGCGGCGGGAACCATGGCGGCGGTCTTGAGCTCACGACGGCGAGGTGCCGCTCCGCTTACCTAAACTCTATCCTTCCGATCTGTCTTGGTCGAGGCTAGCGCACGGCTCGGGGATCTAGAACACGAGCCGGAGCGTGGAGAGATCGACGAGGATCGGCCGGCCGCGGAAGACCGCTGGTCGCTTGTGTTCCGCGTGGACGGGCGGCGGTGACAGAATCGTCGATCCGGCTCTCGTTTCCTTGCTCGGCCGGTGCACCTAGCGAGTCGGGGAGAGGGAGCAGGGAGCGGGCGAGGTCTGCTGGCAAGGAGGATGGGCTCACCGGAGCGGTGGTGGCACTCGACGGCGAGGCCGGGAGGGTAGCCGCGGGGCGGCTGCGTTTCCTGTTGCTGCGCTGCCGCTTGGGAGCGAGAAGGGAGGCGGGGGAGTGGGGACCAAGGGACGGAGCTTCCTCCTTCTACAAGGCACCGACACAGCAGAAGGGACAGGGGGAGGCGCGCCACGCGGCGTGAGCGGCAGGGCCCGCGGTCCCGGGCGTGACGGTGGCCGCGCCACGGTTTCCCCCTCTTTTCTTTCTTTTTTTTTAAACTCCTTAATCCAAACTGTTCTGGCCGGTGCATCGCGATCCGAGCTGAATTAGCAAAAACTCTAATTGAACGAAACATTCCTCGCGAAAAAAACTGAGCAAAATACATATAGAAACTTTTCTCTAGTTTGGCTCGGTTTGAAATCTGCGATCGGTCGAAGATAATTTACTCCGGGGTCGTCGAAACCCTAATTCAAACAAACTTCGGATTTTTGAACTCGATCCACTCAAAATCTCGAAACCGACCTGTGACAACTTTTGATCTACTCAAAATTATCTACCAAAGTCGTGAAGGGTGCACACACATGCAAGGTCTATAGCTAGGGTTTTCGGACAAAACAAGATAATTACTTGGAAAGTCAAACGAGATCAAATTAAATCACACTATCATTATAAAACCTAATTAGCAAACATGACTAACATCAAATATGCTCTAACACCCTCTCTAAACCTTTCTAAGCATAAATAAAGATTGAACCTCTAATTATGCAAACACTTCATACATGAAATGACGAGGCAAAGCATATCAAGCAATTTGAATGCGCTTAAACAAGCAATCTGGATTTTATCATTTCATGTGAATGAATGCATGTGATTATGTGATGATTATGCCCATGAAATGATGATGCTAATGACATGCTTAGAAACAGGGTGTTACAAATCTACCCCCCTTAAGAAAATCTCGTCCCGAGATTTGTTAGTACTAACCGTTTGCTAAGAAACATAGGGTAGACTTCACGAAGATATTCCTCATTCTCCCATGTAGCGTCATTCTCTCCATGATTACTCCACAGAACCTTGTATATCTTCACCACCTTGTTACGTGTCACTCTTTCTTTAGTGTCTAAGATTTCAACTGGTTCTTCAAAATAAGTCAGGTCCTTGTCAACTTCAAAGATTTACGGGTCGAAATGCGTTCTTCGGTATCCTCAACCATTTCTTCAATTGAGACACATGAAAGACATCGGAAACTAATCTCAACTCATTAGGTAGTTGTAATTGATAGGCCACCTTTCCTTTGCTAGCAATGATACGAAAAGGACCTATGAACCTAGGTGCTAACTTCCTTTTAACTCCAAAGTGTTGAGCTTTCTTCATTGGTGACACCTTGAGATATACAAAATCACCAACTCTGAATTTCAAAGGTTTACTTGCGCTTGTCACCATAGCTTTTCGGCGGGCTTGAGCTGTAGCTAGATGTTGTCGTCTTGTCTTAACCTTACGTTCGCTTCGTCAATTAGGTCAATACCATAATAGGTTCTATCTCCTGTTTCTATCCAATTCCGAGGTGTCCTACACTTCCTACCATACAACACTTCAAAGGGGCCATCTTGATGCTCGCTTGATAATCTGTATTGTAGGTGAACTCGCATATGGTAACCACTTTTCCCATGGGCCTTTAGCGAGATAAAACACATGCCCTCAACATATCTTCTAAAAAATCTGATTCACCAATTCGGTTTGTCCAAATTGGTTGCGGTTGGTATCTTTGAGCTCTAAGTAGCTTGGTGTTTAAGGCTTTTGTAAGCATTCCCAAAATTTATCGGTCCACTTTGATCCTCGGTCGACACTATGCTCTTGGGTATTCCATGCGGGACGAACTACTTGAGAAATGTATATCTCTACGTATTGATGGGGTTCATAGCTAATGTTGATTGGAATAAAATGAGCTACTTTGGTTAGTCTATCCACAATTACCCAAATAGTATCAAATCCTTGCGGGGTACGTGGAAGTCCAACAATGAAATCCATAGTGATGTTATCCCACTTCCCAGCAGAGAGTGGCAAAGGGCGTAGATCCAAGAGTTTTTCGGTGAATGGCTTTGACTCTACAACAATTATCGCTCTTGGCTACATGAGCGGCAATTTCCTTTCTCATCTTGGTCCACCAAAAATGTGAGCTTAAATCTCTCGTACATCTTGTTGCTACCCTGGATGGTTTGATAGGGTAGAAGAATGTGCTTACACAAGATTTGATCTCTAAGTTCCTTATCCTTGGGTACAACAAGACGATTATCATACCATAAAACACCATTTTCATCAATCCTAAAATGTCCACTTGGTTCTTTCTCAAGTTTCTTTTTGATGAAGGAGATACCTTTATCTGATTTTTGTCCTTTAATTACCCTCTCTTCTAGAGAACTTTGCACTTGTATGTTATGCAAGACTGCAGGATGTATTAAGTTAAACTTCTCTTCTGGCAATTGTTGCACAATGATATAATATGCCTTCCGGCTCAAATCATCTGCGACAACATTTGGCTTGCCCGAATGACTGTGTACTTCCAAATTATAATCTTTAATCAACTCTAGCCATCTTCGTTGTCTCATATTCAACGATCTTGAGTGAATATATATTGTAGGCTCTTATCATCTGTGTAAACATGGCACTTATTTCCAAGCGGATAATGACGCCAAATCTTCAGGGCATGCACAACGGCTGCTAATTCCAAATCATGTGTGGGGTAATTTACTTCGTGTTTGCGTAATTGTCGTGATGCATAGGCAATCACTCTACCTTCTTGCATGAGTACACATCCAAGACCTGTACTACATGCATCGCAAAACACATCAAAAGGTTTCTCAATATCTGGCTGTGCAAGCACTGGAGCGGTTGTTAATAACTCTCGTATTGTATGGAAAGCTGTCTCACACTCCGGTGTCCACACAAACTTCTCATCTTTTTGCAGCAATCTTGTCATAGGTTTGGCAATCTTTGAAAAGTCGGGGATAAATCGGCGATAATAATCCGGCTAATCCAAGAAAAACTCCGAATCTACGTAACGAGGAGGTCGGCGCCTTCCAATCCATGACTTCTTGAACTTTGCTTGGATCAACTGAAATTCCATCTTCTGATAATACATGTCCAAGAAATTGTACTTTCTTCAACCAAAATTCACATTTGCTAAACTTGGCATATAATTTGTGCTCTCTGAGTCTGGCTAACACTATTACGAGATGTCTTTGCATGATCTTCTTCATTCATGGAGTACACCAAAATGTCATCGATAAACACAACCATGAATCTGTCTAATTCGGGCATGAACACCGAATTCATTAGGCACATAAAATGAGCCGGAGCATTTGTCAAGCCAAAGGACATGACAAGATACTCATACAACCCATATTTGGTCGTGAAAGCAGTCTTCGGGATATCTTGTGGCCTAATCTTGATCGATGGTAACCCGAACGAAGATCAATCTTGGAGAAAACTTTAGCTTTGGACAACCGATCAAAGAGAATGTCAATGCGTGGCAAAGGATACTTGTTCTTGACTGTCACCGCATTGAGGGGTCGGTAATCCACACACATTCTCAAAGATTGGTCCTTCTTTTTCACGAACAGAGCAGGGCATCCCCACGGTGATGAACTTGGTCTAATCAAGCCTTTATCTAACAACTCTTGAATCAAACCTTTAAACTCGGCCAACGATGAGGCGGCATCCCAGTAGGGCCTTACGGAGATTGGTCTTTGTTCGCTCCGGCAAAAGCTCTATGGCAAACTCTACATCTCTATCCGGTGGTAAGCCCGGCAAGTCCTCTGGGGAAAACATCGGGGAAACTCACATACCACTGGTATATCTGAAATACTTGTGACTTGTAGAGCAGCGGAGACACGATTCAAATTGGGTGTTTGGGGCAGAATGATTCGATGTTCCTTTCCATCACGGGGATCTTTCAATAGGATGACCCTAGTTAGGGTGTCTATAATTACTCCCCATGTCTTCATCCAATTCATTCCCAAAATGACATCCAAACACAGCCCGGGTAATACAATCAAGGAGGTGACAATCTCTAAATCTCCAACTTTTATTTGCACATTTCTAACAACCTTCCTGGTAAGTTGATCAGCTCCTGCTGAGCTAATACGGTAACCATAACCCAAATCAGATATCTACGCATTGCTTTCCTTGGCAAAAGCTTCGCTCATAAAAGAATGAGACGATCCTGAGTCAAACAATACAAGCCGCATTGTGATTGTTGACTAAGCAAGTACTAGCGATTCTGAGACTCTCCTTCGGACTCTCTTCAGCATTGGTGGAGTGCACTTGTCCAATCTTCTGCCTGTAGGGTTGATTACGCTTAGGTTGTGGGCAAAACCGGGAAAAATGTCCTGGCATCCCACAATTATAGCACTTTTTGCACGAAGAAGTACTATCAATACCATCTCGTCCTTGCTCCCGGAGCGGGTGTAACATAAGCCTTCCCGTGGCGAGGATTCTCAAAGCCGTGGTTCTTCTTGCGGTGGTGCATCCGGTTGGTAGCCCGGATGATTAAAAATCGAGAACCTTGTTACGGCCCGGAGCTGGACTCCATTGGTCTCTTCTTGCTCTTAGCAACAAATATATGCATTGTTATTCTTCTCTTGCACCAAGCAGTCATTTACGAACTCATTGAAGTCCGTCCTGAATGTGGCTCCAATAGTCTTCTGCATCTTCAGATTAAGCCCTCTTACGAAGCTTGCTATTTTCTTCTCTTCGTGTCCACCATATCCGGTGCATATCGGGACAAACGGTTGAAATCTTCAAGGTATTCGGTGATAGTCTTGCCATCTTGATTAAGCTTGATGAATTCACCCAACTTCATAGCAATCACACTTGGGGAATATAGGCTTTATGGAAAGGCTGCCGTGAACATATCCCAAGTAATAGAAGTATTAGCTGGGTAGGTGGCACGATGATTTCTCCACCAAAGTCCGGCAGGGCCTTCAAGCAAATGGGCGGCAAATTCAGCCTTCTGCACCTCAGTCAATTCCAACAATCTGAACTTGTCCTCAACCGAAACCATCCACTCTTCCGCTTCGGTTGGTTCACTTTCGACTCGTGAACTTAGGTGGATCGGTGGTCTTAAAGTTCTTGTATAACCGGAGCCTATCTTCGCATTCTTGTCTCGATTTCCTCCACCACCGTGCAATGTTGCGCTTAATGTTGCGCAACTCACCCGCACATGCGTTAAAGAACGGTTCGAAGTTGGCGGGAGGTGGTGGTTGGTTGCTCCCTCCAAAGACTGGCGTGTTTTTAACCATCTGCATAATCCAACCAATAAAAATTCTCGATGATGTTGATATAGCATGAATTCATCGAATTTAAAGTTACGCAGAATTTATTGCGATAATAAATTCATTCAACAAATACAGGTAACCATAAATCCAATGGCATCACACCCATCATCGCAATAATCATGGTCGATACGGATTATATAGCAAATCAACTTCTCCATCCAATGTACGCATATTCCAAGGTTCGATATAGTCACCATGACCATAATATCGAAATTGCGCACATTGCTTCACCAAGTTGGAACTCTTCTATTAAACTCTTCAAGGGCTCAATTGACATCTGTAGGGGGTCAGGTTACTTCCAAGTCTTCAATGTTGATAATCTCTTGTCAAACAGGATCACTAGATGATAGGGTGTAGGGAGGTGGCAACTGAGGGTACGATCTTACTTCTTACGATAGACATACTAGCTAGGGCTAGCGGGACCTAAGGAAATGGTTTGCAGCGACGAACTCCTAGGGACAATAGGGCATCACTAACGTCCTTGTTGTCATTGTCTTTTCCCAAAATCTTGAGGTTCCTCTCTAACTTCCTTCTATTGACAAATGGCGAACAACAGTCCATTCTAATGCAACGGGAGGCGGCTATCTCAAACAAAGCCTCGATTGTTTCCAATCATCCAAACTTATTAGGGTATTGGGCGTAGCAATTGTTGACCACTTCTTCAAGTGATATTCCAACTTCCCAAACGGAATGATAAGGTAGGGCAAGGATGACAAGGTCAATTCTAGTGGCGATCAATTTACTTAGGGTGCGGTAATCTATGGTTTAGGTCTCTGCACCGTCTGTTTTGCTGAAACACCTACAACACCGTGGTATGCGAATCAACTTGTCTTCGATGGTATTATTGCGGATCTTGTATCCGGAAACCATTTGTAGCCGATTTGGAAGATTGTGTGAGATTGAGAACGGGATAGGTCGGTGTCAACAAAACGGGACAAGGACTCACTAAAGGGGGACAGACGGAAGTAAGGATAAGAAAAGAAATTCTTTTGTTTCATTTTAATGATGCGAATGCATGAATGACATGATGCATGAGCGTATCTTACGTTCTCACGCGAGGAAAGATAAGATACTACTGCGTATAAATGGTGGCACATCTACGTTCTCTCAAAAGAAGCAAATCGCAACTAGTCGATCTACACGTTGGGTAGTTAGTGTACCGCAATTTCATTTCAGCCCACAATATATTTATGCAATGCATAAATTTAAATTGCATATACCGCTTCGTCGGGTCCACCCGACGACATCGCATACCATGCGGAAAAACAAATTTTACACCCGGCACACCCGTGTACCCATACACAAGTCTACGGGGGCACTACCCGACCACGGAGCTCTCAAAACATTTTATTTTTACCCCTAGATCGGCGGTTGTCCGATCATGCTCTCACAACTCACATCTCACCTTGGGCGTAGGGCAATGAACACCATTTACCCAGGGCGTAGAGGTATTTCGATCCATTCATGACTACTCAAGTGAGTAGCCCGTACTCACGGCCGTCACGGCAACCAAGCACAAACAACAAAATATGATGCGGATCCCAACCCAAGTTAGTAAAGCCACTGACCGTCCTTAATTGGGCATCGGGGGTATGACCATGGCACTATTAATTTTACAATCTTTTTTTACTCACACCAAAAAGATTTTATTTCGCAAAATTTTCACAAAAGATTAGTGGTTCATTTTAATTTTAATACCAGATCGGACTGTTAAGTACCGAACTAAGCTCGATGCCCACCTGTAACATAGCCGACCAATTTATAAGAAATCAAGTATAATTACGCAATCACCGAAGCAATCGCAGTCTACACTTGAGTCCATATAAACCCTGTATTCCGAAATCTCAGTGATTTCAAACTCATCAACAATACAACAGGGATCGTTGAGCTCGGTAGTTAAAATCGCGGTATCTTAAACAAATTTCATATATATTAATCGAGTCACGATGTACACATTGATTTCAAAATAATTCGAGTGCGGAAAGCAATAGCTTTCAAAGCAAAGTAGTTGTACAAATAAAATAAAATAAGATAGTGCCGATAAGATGTCACCCCCAGTAACGACAAAGAGACGGGGAACTATGGAGACCGCCATGCCCTAGGCATTAAACTTCAAGCACGACACATCACATCTGGATCAACTCATGCTAGACGGATCACCGCAACATCGGGAATTAACCCGTGAGTACTCAATTGTACTCCGCAAGACTTACCCGTCTTAAACCCGAGAAAAATAAGGAAAAGACTCCAAGGATTATGCTTGGCTTTATCCGGAGCCGGGCCGACCGACATTTAAATTCATAAAATAAGGTTGATTAGTGAGCCTACACATACTACTTAGATTCTTCCAAGTTAAAAGGTTGTTATTACTTACATAACCATAAGTCCTGTATAGTCAAGATTAAAACATATGCTCGGCGATATATAATAACGAAGATAGTAACTTGATCAACATTTTATCAACGGCGGCATGAATATAGTAACCATTGTTGTGATATTAGACTACGATGTCGTGGGCGCAACTTCGGGTTCTCACCGACCCGGGAGAGATGGCGATTCGAATCGATTTGCAAACCAGGTGGCGAATACCACATCATAAACCCGGGACTTCCCCGTCGAGGAGTCCCGGATCCTCCCAAGACATTAGGGGGCGTAAAGTCTCGGACTGTCGGCAACCCCCTCCTCTCGAGTACCAAGTGAGCGTGCAACGAGACCGACATCATCGTGCGCATCTTCTTATACCCAATCAAAACCCCTCTTACCACGCCTAGGAGGGACGTTAAAGCGTGCGGTACCGGCCCCTAACATTCTCACAAGCTTAAGTGGCTCACGACTCAGCGGAGCCTACTATATGAGCAGTACGTTCAACTTCCGACCACATTCCGACAAAGGGATTAGTCCTTAACCGATCGGATGGAAGACCACAATATCCATCCGATCTCACATGTTTTATTACTCAAGTTCTCTTGTTAACCACCAACGTGATTAACCCAACAACAAACCTCACAAGTGACCAGGAAATCATTTTCGCAATCATGATAATCGAGCATTTATTTAACCTAGACTCGCTACTAGGATAGGGTCACAACTTCAGCAAGGATATTTGTGCATCAACGGTTTCAACCACTTCCTACACTTAATGCAGCATTCATAAAAGGACTCAACAAATTAATTGAGAAAGCATAGGTAAGTTCAGCATGCACCGGGGCTTGCCTTCAGAATAGTAGCAGGAAGAAGTCACGACACTCGGAAGCTTGAGTCGAGGTCCTCCTTCTCCCGTGGGGTCTTTTGGTTGCACTCGGGACGATGAAGGTTGACCTCACGCTCGTTGATCTCCTCCCAGAACTAACTCCTCCGATCCTGAGATGATGCATGCACATGCACGAGTAAATATTACGAATGCTCATAAACATGCTTGTATATAAACAAGGTAGCATGATGGATGAATGCATTATGATGAATGATACTAATAAGTGCATATCTCTTCTGTAGAAACATAAATACAACTACACAAGAAACCCTAATAATCTACGTAAAGCAAACACTCTATTTCACTAAACATTGAAAATGGCAGCTAGACAGGCCTACACTAAAACAGTCACACAGGGAGTTCTATAACTCCAAATACAGCAAACGAACACTCGTTGGAAAGCTAACGAAATTATCTACAAAACATTCCATATTACCCTGACCTAGTTCTAACATCTACAGTCTCGAAAACAGCAAATACAGAGGCTCTGTTTTCACCTAACAAGCATCATACAACACCTATAACTCTCTAACCAAGCATGCAATTCTTACCAAACTTGAACAGCAAGTAAAACAAACCATAATCTACCAAATAAACCTACTGGTCAAGCCAAGAGATGAAATAAAGCACATGAAATGACATTCCCTAATAAACACTACACATTCACATAATAAAATGCAAGGCTAGAACTATACTAGTTTAATAAAAGCATGCAACCAGCAAACTAACCACACTAACAGGTCCTTATTATCACAAGAACAAACAATAAAATTACCAATACACTTTACTCTAATATAAACATGCATTTCTAGGCTATTTTCTATGCAACATAAATATGGCAAATACATAGCTACTTCAGAAAATTCTACAAAATTACCAGAGCATCTTACTGGTCTAACATGCCTGCTGTAAAAATCTCATATCAAGAACATGCATATACTGTCCTACACAAAAAAATGACAAGCTAGCATAAAAACAGGGAATGAAAATACTTTGTACTATGAAATGCATGAAACTGCTTAACTATGAACATGAAAAGCTATCTAACAGTAACAAAGGCATGCACAAAAATTATCATGGCAAAAACCCTAGTAACTATTTTTCTATGAATTTCCTAAGAAAGCATGGTAAATAGCACATAAATCAAAAATCACATTTCTACCACAGAACATATCACACATGATATTTTTACTGCACTATACATCCAAAATCATGAACATTTCATAAAGGCACCACTATTTTACCATGCACCAAAAAATTATCTATGCATTTCCTCTATTTTCATGGAAATAAAGCAATAAATCTAAATAAATATAAAAGCTACCAGAAAATACCAACTCATATTTTTATATTGTAGATCTACTCATGAGGATCACAGCAAAATTTGTCCCATGCAAAACCGAGCTAAAACGAGCAAGTTATGAATTAAACAAGCATGCATATGGTTTCTGGAAACTAAAAACAGAAAAGAAAAGGGGCCCGACAGGTGGGACCCGCTCGTCAGCGAGACGATGCAGGGCAGCGGCGCTGCTCCGGTGGATCTTCACCGGCGTTCGTCCTCCGGCGCATCTGAGCACACCTACGGACTCGTGGCGTCGAGATCTATCGATCTAGACACCTTCCCCAAGCTATCGTGCACTGTGGCGGTGTCGACGGCGAACGGCGGCGCTGCGCGGGGCTGTACGGCGGCGGTCGTCGGCGTGCAGCGTTTTTCCGGTGAGGGCAAAGGCAGGCGAGGCGCACACGAGGTCCAGGGGCTCCAGGCGATGCGGAATCACTGGCTGGTTGACGGTTTTGGACGGCCGACGACGTTCGACGGCGGTGAACTTCGACGGCAGCCACGGACAGGGCGGCGGCGACGCGGCGTTCCGGCGAAACGACGGCGGAACAAGTCGAGCCTTTTTAGTCATAGCACAAGTATGACAAGAAGACCACGGAACTCAAGTTAGCTCAGGAAAAGGGTGAACGATGACGACGGTAAGGCGCTCGCCGGGGCGGCGGGAACCATGGCGGCGGTGCTGGAGCTCACGACGGCGAGGTGCCGTTCCGGCTTACCTAAACTCTATCCTTCCGATCTGTCTTGGTCGAGGCTGGCGCACGGCTCTGGGGATCTAGAACACGAGCTGGATCGTGGAGATACGGACGAGGACGGGCCGGCCGCGGAAGACCGCGGGTCGTCGGTGTTCCGGTGGACGGCGGCGGTGACAGAATCGTCGATCTGGGCTCGTTTCCTTGCTCGGCTGGTGCACCTAGCGAGTCAGGGAGAGGGAGCAGGAGCTGGCGAGGCTGCTGGCAAGGAGGATGGGCTCAGCTGGAGCGGTGGTGGCACTCGACGGCGAGGCCGGGGAGAGTGGCCGCGGCGGCTGCGTTTCCTGTTGCTGCGCGCTGCTTGGAGCAGAAGGGAGAGGCAGAGGGGAGTGGGGAGCAAGGGACGGAGCTTCCTCCTTCTACAAGGCACCGACGCGGCAGAAGGGACAGGGGAGGCGCGCCACGCGGCGTGAGCGGCAGGACGCGGTCCCGGGCGTGACGGTGGCCGCGGCCACACCCCCCTTTTTTTCTTTTTTTTTTTTTTTAAAAAACTCCTTAATCCAAACTGTTCTGGCCGGTGCATCGCGATCCGAGCTGAATTAGCAAAAACTCTAATTGAACGAAACGTTCCTCGCGAAAAACTGAGCAAAATACATATAGAAACTTTTCTCTAGTTTGGCTCGGATTTGAAACTGCGATCGGTCGAAGATAATTTACTCGGGGTCGTGAAACCCTAATTCAAACAAACTTCGGATTTTCGAACTCGATCCACTCAAAATCTCGAAACCGACCTGTGACAACTTTTGATCTACTCAAAATTATCTACCAAAGTCGTGAAGGGTGCACACACATGCAAGGTCTATAGCTAGGGTTTTCGGACAAAACAAGATAATTACTTGGAAAGTCAAACGAGATCAAATTAAATCACACTATCATTATAAAACCTAATTAGCAAACATGACTAACATCAAATATGCTCTAACACCCTCTCTAAACCTTTCTAAGCATAAATAAAGATTGAACCTCTAATTATGCAAACACTTCATACATGAAATGACGAGGCAAAGCATATCAAGCAATTTGAATGCGGTTAAACAAGCAATCTGGATTTTATCATTTCATGTGAATGAATGCATGTGATTATGTGATGATTATGCCCATGAAATGATGATGCTAATGACATGCTTAGAAACGGGGTGTTACACCGATCCTTTTCCGACGGCCAGCGGAGCATGCGTCGACTTCGGTATGTGGCCGATTCTTGTCGCGGCTGGAGTTCACACGCTCCTCGTGCTCTCCCCGTTGCCGATTCGTCGTTCGGTCCGCGTCGTCCACAGCCGGGCGGCCGTGCGCCATGGCGGCACGACGGTCGTGGCGCTGGTTGGGCGTGTTGACCGGCGCCACAATGCGGCGGCCGGTTACCCGGCTAGGGTTTGCGCCTCGCCGTGCGGCACCCGTGCCGGGCGCTTTAATGGGTCGGTCCGCCCGTGCGACCTCGTCGTGGTCTGCCGGCGACGCATCAATCAGCGTCGCGGTGTTATACCCGAGGTCAAAGGGCGCGAGTCGGCCCTATGCGATGGGGCGTCTCGGTGAGAAAACTCCGTACCTTCCACGTCGCGCGGTCGCCTTGTCCTCCCGCGGCATGGTGAAGCGGGACCGGCGGGTCGGCGCGGTCGTAACCGCAGGTGGGCCGGAGGTAGACGGCGACACGGTGGGGTCCGTCCGTCAATGAGTGGGAGAGGGCGGCCGGGCTCGGCCGCGTGGGCTCGGTGGCCGGGCCGTCGTCGTTGGCGCCGGCTTTTTGCTTGGGCGTCTTGAGGAGGAAGCGGGGAGAGGAGGGAAGGGTCTTCTTGGGCCCGGAAGAATGAGCCCACGAGCGGTTAGTGATTTCCCTTTTCTCTTTCCATTTTCCTTTCTCTCATTCTTTCCCATATTTCCCTTCCCTAATATTTTATGTGTGCAAATATATATTGTAAATATTTATACACGCACTTATATGTATCCTCATGAATTGTGTTCATGAAAATATTTATTTAGTGGTACTTGTATGTATATGTGTATATATATTTGTGCACGCACATAGTTTCGAACTCGCATTATTTCATGTGTAACATATATGGTAAATATTTATACAAGCACCTTGGTATTCCCATGGCGTTAATTGTCAAGAATATTTATTTACTTGTGCTTATAAAATATTCACATATATTTTTGGTACACAGATGTGTCGGTATATATTATTCCCGGGAATAATTCGTAAGTCATTTCTCATGCGATTACTTCCATAAATAAATCTAGAGCTTACCTTGCATCATTGGCCATCATAAAGTTCGACAAACAACAAACAAGATTTCCTATTTTCTATATGATGAGAGTTTGAATGCGGGGGTTTTTCAAAAGCGGGGTTTCGGGTTTAGCGGAAAAATAAATCAAGTTTTAGTTGTAATTATAAAAGTTCAAATTTTTAGTGACTTTTAAAATGATGCAAAAACACGGGTGTTACATGTGTCATGCCTGCAATTGTCGGGTAGCCCGCGTAGCCGCTCAAACTCCCGTAAGTGGTGATATATAGGGGTTTTTCATATTCTCGAGCCCGAAAAGGCTCGGGCTGAACCATAGCTATAAAGCCGGGCGGAGCTCATACTCGGAAGCTTTGTGATTGGCTTCGCGGATTGGCGTGGTTCTACGAGCTCGCCCTTGGGAGCGGATAGGATTTGGATAGTTGGTTGCTCCATGGGTAACGAAAACTCTTTTTGGTATTGTTTGTTTAAAGGATACTACCGATCACGTAGGTTGACTCGGCTCGATATATAACTACGACAACCATCCCGACAACGGCGCGAAAATGCTTGTTGGTGTTTCTTACGCACACGTAGAAAATCCAAGCGCCGTAAATACCGTTGTAGCACTTCACCCTGGTAAGCGGGGTATCGTATTTTTCACGAGGGGACGGTCGCCTGGTGGCTTTTCGTGTCTAAGTCAACCTAAGGCAAGGGTTTGTTTTCTAAGAGTAGCGAGGTATCTATAGGCTAAGTTTTCCAGCAAATGATTCCTAAAGTCCTGTTTTCTACTCACTTCGGGCACCGCCCACGCCCAGCGACGGTGTCCCAAGCAATTAGCTCTACGACACGAGCCGAGCGTGGGGGGATTTCAAAGGACGGACAAGGCTTGTCACGACCAAGCCGCCTACCCCTCAACCGTGGGATGCACCGCAAAAGGTAGGTGAACGCTAGTCCAAACACCACGTTTGCACTATTGGTCACAGTTCTTGATGTTGGCCAAGGTTCCCCGGTCAAAAGAGTCCCTCCATCAAGAACTAACGTAAAACGATCTACCAATCCCGCAAGTCTACAACAACTAAGAAATGTACGAAGGAAATTAAGTAGTCGCAAGATAATCACAAGACTCCTTACCAAAGTGTAAGCAGACTTGCGAGAGGTACAAGCCGGGTGGGTGCCCGGCAAGTCCGACACTCCAGTCCTCCTAGGAACCGCGGAACACCGAGGGGCGGCCGGCAACTCCGTGTAGAAAGAATTAAGCTTCTTTCTAGCCTTTCCCTCTCTCACTCTCTAGAATTGGGAGATAGAATAGAAGAAGTAGTAGAAGAAGAAGATCTAATTCTACTCTCTTGCACAAGTAGACTGGTTTCTCCTTTGAATTTGTATATATCTTTGAGAGGGAGAGAGGGGTCTATTTATACACAAGGGGAGGGACCTAAGTGCTAAAAACACCCAAACCGACCTAGGAAAACCTTCCATGTACGCCAAACCGACCATCCCACGTCGGTTTCACCCGCTTTGGAAGGTAACAAACCGCCTCCCCCGGCCGGGCTCGAATCGCCTCGGCCGAGGGTGCGACCGCACCAGGTGGTGGTGCGCGCAAGACGGGGCCGGGCTTGCCCGAGCTTCGGCATCTTTGGGCTTCCTTGCTCAAAAAAGTTGTAAGGTGGACTTGGCCCGGCCTGGTTTCGACGTTTTGTTGCGATTTCGTTTGGGCTTGCCATTTGCTCCTTTGGGCCTTTTTCTATTTGTTGATTTTATTTCTTTTTCTTTATATTTTTGGCCCAAAGTGATCATCCTTGAGTTTGTACCGCAAGTCCAAATAAACACCAAAACTTTGGAGTATGTTAGTTGAAAACTCTATTTCTAGGTTGTTTTGGTGTTGTGTTGACGGTATTTAATTGGTCGTTGGTTACCGTCAACGACCTCCTTAGCAAGCTTAATCCCCCTACGTTGTTGGGCAATAATTCCTCGATTTAGGAGTCTCCCAGTTCATCATACTTGGTGCCATAGTCGACGTCTATTTTTGTCCCACCCCCGATTCGAGTGTAGGCCAATCTGAATTTATCCCCCTAACATCTCCAGATTTGTTCCTCCCCTGTTGGGAATAAAATTTTCCATCCCCTTATTTGTGATGGATCCCTCGGTATTCTCTCGGATTTGAGAAAGCACGTCTTCCTTCCTCACTAGATGGAATCATCCCCCCCGACTCAATCGCCATCCATCTCGAGCTCTAATGGCGACTCCCCGAGTCGACCCCCAACCATTCCTCCCCCCCGCTCGAAGAAGCCATGCTCGAAACAAGGTAGTAAACGAGAACCGACCGGGTCAAAATGGCAAGCACAGTCCCCCCGTGTGCACCCCTACTTTTCCGGCGGAGAGAGGCCCCTCCTCGCCGAATTGGTCGGACACAGTCGCCGCTGTTGTAGTCGCCCTAATCGCCCTCTGTTTTTCTATTTCCCCCTCGCACCGTTTTACTCAAGACCACCGTGTATTCTACGTAGAAGCTCTTTTACCGGCTGCTAATTTTCAAAATATTATTATTTTTATTTGATGAATACGTAATGCTCTTATTACCCCACAAAATAAAAAATACTTCATAGGGTTGGACCAGATTTATTTTTGTATATAATGGTTAGCTCTTTATCTATCAACCCATAGAATCAAGCCAATTATTATAGAGTTCCACTCATAGGCACACACTTTGGCAGTAAAAAACCATCTTATAACCAAACAAATGGAAAACCGAAACCAAGATAAAGTTTTTTTACGAAACATGACCAACTCATAACAACAATGACAACGAGTCCAATTTCTAAATGTTTTGGGTTTCATGCATTTTTATTATAAGATATATTGTATTTAGTGAAAAATATTAAAGTTTAATATAAAGGATAAAACGTAAATTGGTATGCATAATTTTCTAAAAATAATTGGTTTTACGGCTCCCGTTGCAACGCACGGGCATATTTGCTAGTAAAGTAAAAATAATGGGAAGATCAAACGACGTGAGCTATTGGGCCAAATAAGGTATGGCACACTTTCGTCCGTTTTCGTCAGAACGGACCCGTTCCAGGTGGTTTGGGCCGGTTTGGAATGATGTCAGAGCTCAGTCGGCGACGCCCGTAAACTTGACGCCCCCGTTGTTGGGCCGCTACGAGTCTAGAAGTCCAGAGTCCAAAGAGTACCATAAATAAAAGGGAAATTTGGATCCATACCCCTACAATTTTGCGTCCTTTATTTGCCCTTACAATTAGTATAATTGGAAAGTTACCCTTCATATTCTCATCATGCTGGACATTTGCCCTTTTACCTCCTTGGTCCCACTTACGGTACTCGTATTTTTGATGCGTTGTCCTGTATTGCCCCCGGGATAATAGGGAAAGGCAAGCGAGAGGTCCGGTGCGTGCGTGTCTTCCCCGTCATTCTCCGTTCCCGCTCTTCTCCACCCATTCGTCTCACGAGTAGAGCCGTGAGCGCCGGGCGGCGGCCGGAGGCGTGGCGGCGGCAGAGCGCGCTGTTGAGCTTGCTCTCCCGACGACGACGGCTAGCCGGGCCGCTAGCGGCTTGAGCGGCGGCCGCGGCGTGGCGTGGCGATGAGCTGCAGCGGCGACTTTACGGCGGCATCGGCTTGCTCTCTCGATGGCGGCGATGGCGACAATGGGTGACGGGCTCCGGCTCGACGGGGGGGGCGCGCTCTCCTCGTTGACTGTCTAGATTGCCATGTTCAAATGCTTCAAATCGAAGCGGCGGCGGAATATTAGGGTGTGTTTGGTTGTAGTGCAAATTGTAGCCCGACTAGCCCATCCTAGCATGGCTAGAAAGAGCTGACTACGCCTAGTCGCATGAGTTTGTTTGGTTGAGTTTCGTTTTGGTGGCCCATTGTAGCCCGGTTTAGAGATATGAGTGTGTTGGTTAGCCGGTTTGTTCGATATGGTCACCTCTTCTCAGATTGGGTAAACTTACGGCACATTTTATCGAACATGTCAAGTGCAAGAATTTACATGTCAAGCCATTAAGAACTTTCAATCCAAGAACAGCATAAGAGCAAGAATTTCATTCCAAGTGCAGTATGAATCAAATTTTCCTCGTACACTTTGTTGGCAACGGATAAAAAGAAGAAAAAAAAAAAGAAAATTAAGTTGCATTGCATGATTGATCACATTGCAAATACGCCAGCCTGTCGTTCTCGCTGCCGCTGGCAACCTCCAACGAGCAGTCCATGCGGCCAACGACGGTCGTCCTGAAACTGAACGCCGGCTCCGGCACGGACGACCACCTCGCTGAGCGGCACCCGCTTCCGCGCTCCGGCGCCGACGCCGCAGCAGGCGAGCTCGGGCCGCTGCTTGGGCGCGCTCTGGGACCGCAGCACCCTCCGACGCCTGCGTGCTCGACATGGGTGCCCCGAGTGGACTTGTTCGGGCAGCCGCCGTGGAGCGACAGCGAGTAGTTGCCCGCGACGGACTTGGTCGGGTTGGCCGGCGCGTGCCCCTGCAGCTGCAGGTACCGTGGCGTGCTCTGCGCCGTGCCCGGCCGGGCCTTCTCCAGCGCGTACCAGTCGTAGTCCGGGTACCGGCGCGAGGTCGGCACAACGATGCGCGGCGGCGGGCCCCGCCGGCGGACAGGTAGCACAGCAGCGGCGACGACGACGCGGGGTTGGTGGTGCACCAGTCCTCGTCGTCCAGCAGCGGCGAGCTGGCGTGGACGAGGAGTGCGTTCCCAGCGCCGCCGTGGCCACCGAGTCTGGGTGCGTGGAAGAAAATCGATGGTCCTCAGGTCCTCAGGATGGGTCAGGTGAGCGAGTTGTTGCTCGATCTGGAGCGCGCCGGAGAGGGGAGCACGCCGAGGAGTCTCGACGAGGGACGGGAGGTGACGGGGAAGGGGAGGCCGCGGAGGTGAGACGAGCGGAGTCTCGCGGCCGGCTGGAGCCTGGCCAGGATTGAATTGCCACCCCTGATTTCATTCCCCTACGGGCTAACTTCGCCACTTTTGGCCGGCTTGGGCCCACGGGACCGCTAAACCAAACCAAACACACATGAGGTGACCCAATCTAGCCTGGCTAGTCTAATTTCTAGCAACCAAACACACCCTTAGTACATGCAATGGAACACATTCAATTTGCTATAGTACATGCAATGGAACACATGTATCTAGTATTTGTTGGTTCCCAGTTCGTAAGTAATTAGAAGAACTCCCCGCGCGTTGCGTAGTGGTTACGAAGAAAGAATATAAAAGGACTTGAAATGTTGATCACTAAAAATTATAAGATATATTTATATATATACACATATAGCGTGCACTTTCAGATGCTTGAGTAGTTACTCCTCCTTGATTTTTCCTAGTTAGTCGTAAATGCCTATAATTAAGGAAGTTGTTTATTTGTTTCTCTAAATGGATGGGATACGCAAGCAAATTTCATTGTGAAATTAATAGTATTTATATTTCATAAAAATAAAATTCTAGAGACAACAAAAATTTCGTAATTTCTATGCACAGGTGTTCGTCTAACAACGTAATTTAGTAAATCTTGAGTAGTAGCTACTAATGGAGCGATACAAACTAAACCAAAATATTCAGCAGTAATTCAGAGTTTCCAGTAGAAAATCTGGAAGACAATAAAAAAACATTGAAAAATATGTGTACACCGCTCTTCACGTAAGATCCGTCGAACACGAACAGTAAAACAGATCAACGGACCAAAGCTCTCAATGGAAGCAGTGAATGCTTCCATGCGGAACAAACTCCTTGCGACTTCATGATCCTTGCAGCATAATCAGCACCAAGAGGGATGTCGCTGCCGCCATCGCATACACCAGATCGAGGCAGGAGCGGGGCATCGCGGCTGGTGAGCACTGACGGAGATCGACGGACCCGCTTCCGCCCTGCCGGCGGCACCGGGTCGTCGTCGACGGCCGGTCGCGAGGGCCACCAACGGCGAGCCACTTGGAGACGTTCCTGCGCTTCCCCGACGCAGACCTGCTGCTGGACCTGGGCGGCGACTTCTCCTTCTCCGACCTCGACTTCCCTCCTTCTCCGGCGACTCTCTGCCCGATTGAGTGGCGCGCGCTGCGGAGGCCGTAGTCACGCCGGGGTTTCCTCCACTGTGCCTCGCATGCTTTAAATAGCGGGAAGGAGGACGGGGATGGCCTCGATCGATTGTTGGCCTCTTCGGTTCTTCCGTTTCGACAACCGAACAGGGCATGCGAACGAACGGGGTGGAGCCGAAGGGCCTACGTGCGGAAGGGGAACGGCGGGTGGGCAACGGAAGGAACCGCGATGGGTATAGTGCGGGCGGCCGGAAGGGAAGGGAAGGACGGGTCGGGTCGAGCCGAGCGAACCGAGCGGAATTACAGATTAACTAAAATTTTGGCGCGAATCGGTTGTTAACTCCGCTAGTGGGAGGCTCTCTTATAGGAGATTTAGATTTAGATTTAGATTAGTACTCTTGATCATTAACCATCGTCAATGCCTCGAATTACTGCCGTCGCCTCCAATCAAAGCTAATCAGGGGCAATACAGGGACATACGCAAATACGTCTGTTGCTGATGGGCCAGTAGGCCGACAAATGTAGAAAAGGGCAAGAATGGAGGAGAGGCAAAGTTGTAAGGGTAAATTTCCAATAACATGAATTGTAAGGGTAAATTTCCAATAACATGAATTGTAAGGGTAAATTTTCAAGATTGAAAATTTGTAAGGGCAGGAATCCAAATAACCCTAAATAAAAGGCCAGGGCAGGTAAGATGTGGAGAGTCCAGAGTCCGCAGCAAAGGCGTCCTCACCTCTGTTACTCAAAAAAAAAAAAAAAAGGCGTCCTCACCTCTCCTCCTCCTCACCTCTCCCCAATCTTCCCAAATTCCCGTCCCCGCTCGGTGCGAATAGCCGCCGCAGCTTCGATGCAGAGCATTCCATTCCGATTCTTTAGACGCGTCAGTTTGATCGTTTCTATCGCACCCCTGTGGTGTCCCTCAACGCTTGCGCGACGGGCTCCACTGAATCCGGCGGCATCAGCCCTACCGGGGAAACGACTGTCTCCCTTTCCACGGTGTGTTCTTCCGCCTTCTGTTTCTTACTTCCAAGCATTTGTTTTTTCAGATCTGGACGGACGGGGAGAGCTTCTTTTCCCTTCACTTAAGACCCCTGTTCATGAACCTTTAGATATTCTGGCCAAATTCGATTCAGTTTTCATATTGTTATGGGGTTACACTTTCAGTACTGGTGGGTGGTGCTGGGTTATGATAATTTTATTTTATTTCAAGTCTCACACAGTGAGATGCTAAGATTGGCTCTTCCTTTTGTTCCTTGTGATACAGATTCGCATATGGACCATTAGGTTTTTATCATGGCACTGGCTTAAGATTAGAGAAGACCCAGGATAAGATGGAGCAGCCCCTGAAGGACTAGATGCAGAGACACAAGAGGTCAACGGTTGTTGTTTATGGCATGCTAGCCCCTTTAACAACAGTAGCCACCGTGATGGTTCTATATACAAGCGAGATTGGAGTAGTTATCTTATGGATATGAATGAGAGAGACGAAAGTAAGTACTACTCAATTCTCTTTCCATATTCTTAGAGCATTGCGATACTAAGTTATTAATTGATCTGACTTTTACGAAAATCTTGAAGATAAATATACAGTTTATTCTTTGTTCTCGTTAGATTAGAGTTTAATTATGATTGGCCCTAGCTATTATTGAGTTATGGAAAACAACATTGTATAACAGTATAAGTAAAACTCCTAACAAAAATAGATTCATTCAACATATGGTTTGAAACATTTTAGCATTTCCTTCGATCATAGTTCTCAGAATTGTAGATCTTAGATCTAATCAACAAATTAATGGTAGGATGAACTTATGGTCTTTGACATGATTCTATTGTTTTTTCAATCAATTGTGGTATCCCAGGAGATATTGAATTTTTACATTTATTTATTGGACACCCAATTTTATTCACATGCAATGGTCTGGCAACTTCCACATTGCAAAATGGAATCTCATAGGGTTAAATAAAACCTAGTACTATCTTTCCATTCCACGGGATCTTCCTAATCATTCAGATTTTATTTTCCCTTGTCAAACAAAAAAGGTGCTTCTGCCTTAGATCCACCACTGTAGTCAGTGATTTTGTTTGCTTTTGGTGGCCTTGGGTAGGAAAGAGAAGATGCTGCAAAATACTTGAGAGGCACTAGTTCATAGGTTCCTAGCTATCTCTTCAATTCACATTTGGTCGCAGCTCACACCTCTGGAGTACACGCTGACCACAATGTGTAGACCACAAGTCCGCAACCACTGACATACTTGTATAACCATTATAGCTTTCCAAGCTTTGCATTAGCTGGAGTTCCAGAGCTACTCTGCTCTTCTACAGTTGGCATGGACTCATTAACATATTGATACTAGCTGGTATAGAAGTAGGGCTACTACTACATGTAGCTGCTCATTTACTCTTCACTTTGAGTTTGGCAAACAGATCGATTAGCACCTACACGATTCGAATACCACCAAGGAAATGGATTATAGGTACTTAACAAAGTGGATTCGTAGTGCACCCTCTTTCAATTTTGCAGTGGCTTCAGCTTTTAATCCTGACCTTTCTCCACGTAGGGTTGAAAACATTTGGGATAAATTCCATACCGTTTTACCCTGTTTTGTAGATTTGACCCAAAGCTCATATTTGTATATTTGGGCAAGTTTAAAAGCGAGATGAAAAATGGGTTGTAGATGTGAGATTGGGATGGAGATGATTATGGTGTCTCCTGACCATTTTCACTTTCCCCATTTGAGGTGAGATATACTGTTTCCCCCAAGCCGGGATATCCAATTTTTTGGCATTGTAGAAACTCAGCTCTCGCTGATCTACTGCTTGCTGTCGTACTGTCTTCCCCTCTCGCTTCATCTCAGGTCCATCCCATGTTGGAGGCTGCTGCTGAGCTTGGCACATGCCACATTGCAAAGGTACAAGTGCACACAATGCTCGTGTGTTGCCTATGTGTTCTGTACCACCTGCAGCGCCGTCGTGGCCTACCCTTCTCTGAATCCATTGCAGATGAGCTCGTCGTGTACCAGGCAACCAATTCCAACCATTGCTTAAAAGATGTTAGGGCATGGTGAGGCGACTGACCACCTTCTGGATGCCTATGCGAGTAAGGCGGATGCCTAGGCAATGTCATAAGAATATCGTATACAATGGCACTAAAATTCAGAACCAAATCAGACCTTAATATTACCAATTCTTAGCACACACATAATTGTAGACCATTATAAGGATTAAGGATGATAAGTAGTGCTACTAGAGTACTAGACTACTAGTGCACAATATGAAGTAGTAAAGGAGCAAATCTGAAATGTCTCAATAGCTAAAAACTACTCTCTAACGCCATGACTTAATTAGCACTGCTAGTGCACATCATATATGAAATGGCAACATGTATCTAAAATCTCTCATCTCCCAATAGCCATCATCAAACTCTCCAAACCACCTGCTAAATGCTGCTTCAACCTTTTTATCCATCCATGAACTCTCCCACTACACATGGTGTGTGCTACCTCATCTTTGTTGCTAAGGTTTGCTAAGGTCTGGCCAGTAGGCATACTTCCACCCTGGATCAGTGGATGCTCTGATGTTAAATGATTTGGATGTTAATCTAACTGAAGTGCTGGCTCAGTTAGATTTGGAGGATGCTTTGGCTGCTGATTTTTGTTCTTTGCCTATAAATGCTGTTGCTGGTAGTGAGGAAGGGGAAGCTGAGTCTAAGGGCTTTGGTGAAGAACAAGGTTATGCTCATGTTAGTAGATAGTGATCCTAGACATCCTTTTGTCTGGGTGGTCAGTGGCTGCCTTCAACGTCTAAATGGAAAGTGGTGTCGTGTTTTAGTTTGTAAGGTGTGAGTTGTGGGCCCAGGTGGTCAGTGGCTTTGTTCGGGCTTATAGGCCGGCAGCTAGTAAGTGAACAAGCAACTGTGTTTCCTTACTCTAATTTAGAAAAAACTTGAGGTGCCAGGGTTCATCGCCCAGCTAGTAAGTGAACAAGCAACTCTAATTTCCATCGGTGGCCTACAGGATGTAACAAGGTGCCCAGCTGGAAGACATGTCGGAGCTGGGGACCTACGGAAAGCAAATCGGAGCCGCCCCTGGTGCCTGGTGGAGAGCAGACGGCGGACGGCTGGTCTCCATTCGATTTGGTGACCTGCAGGTTTCATTCAAGCAGTGAATGTTGGGCTTCGGTTGCTGCAGGAGGGGGTGACAAGTGCAGATGTGTGGGGCTGCCGGCTGTGCTGTGCTCTCGTGAGGATTTGACGCCAAACTGATGGGAATCGCCGCGTCGGGAAGGAGCAGAGCGGCAGGCCTTAGGTTTCTGTCTAATTCCTCTCCCTCTCCTCCCGCGCTTATCACTCCTTTTGTTCCCGCGCGCTGTAGAAGACGGTAAGGCCCAGCGCAGGGCTGATTTCTTCCCATCCCCCCTTATTTTGTGAGTTCAAGCATCCACCGCGGGCCCCTTGTCAGCAACCGGACGCCTAATTGGCAAGGTGGATGCCTTGTACGTTAAGGTGAATGCCTTACATGCTTAGGTTAGGCGACCTCGAGACCCAGAAACTTTCCTCGCCTGGATGACTAGGAGATGCCTTTTAAAACCATGATTCCAACCCATACTTGCCTTCCTCGCCTTGTGGGCCTAAAACCCAAACTGAAATTTGATCACAGAGGAATTGGTAGTGCCTATTGCCAAGCCATGTTGGGTGGACTGGATGACTGTTTTTACTGTGTGGATAAGGGACTAAACAACTGGTTGGCTTTCTGTATTTCTGTACTGTGTCATGGTCTTGTACTCTAATAGACCTTTTGGTATGAATTAGAATTACTTATGTGTTACCATGTCACTAACATTTTTTTACATCTTTGGTGAAGCTGTGTCGGAGCTTGAGAAGAATTCAGAGGGACCTTGCTATCCTGACGAGGAAAACTGCGTGGAACATGCGCCAGCTCCCATGCTCCAGATTTTCTCATTAAAGTTGGCCAAAACTCCTGTCAATAGTGGCAGCATACAGTTATATGGATACATGGCAGCGCGGGATGATGTAGATGGACTACTTAATTATGTTTTCAATCGTAGCAGGGATAATCCAGTCATCATACAGCAGGTGCATATGTATATCTTATGTGTATATGCTCAATAGCAGCAATAAGATGAAACCATACTTTCTCATGTCTACAACTATTATCCTTTAATCACAAAGCTGGCATAGTACATGGGATGGAGGATGGATATGTTGGGGTTTTAGTTTTTTTACCAGGGTTACTCAGAAGTTTATTAAATTGAGATGTAACACAGTATAAAGTCCATTTTTTCCCTAGAAATATACCAAGCACCATGGAGTGTCTCTTCTAAAAATCAGAGAAGTGATGATTAACATAGCAAGCTTGGCCTTCTTGGTAGTGAAGGGATCGTTGTAGGAAAACACAACTCTTTGTTATTGTTTTTAGGGTTTAGAGTTTCAGCTACTATTTGAGGTCTATTGGCATCTGGCTTGTAACGATAGTATTTAGCTTCAGATAATTTATAAGTATTTTGCTATGCATTACTAAACAATGTTTTGCAGGGTTCTCTCATGGAGATGTCTGGGCCTAAAAGAGGCATTCTGTTGCTTTCTGATGTTTTAATGGAGTTTGACATGAGGATCAAAACCGTGAAAAAGAGGAAGATGACCTTCAGCTGATTGATGGAGTAGAACACTTGACCCAACGCATACCAACAAGTCCATTCGTATTTCGCTTTAATGGCAGCTGTGGTGCAGTTGACATGTGTTTAACATTTGTGGAGGCTGGAATGGAGGCCAGAATAGAAGTGGTCATATGTGAAGTCAAGACAGATTTTAATTTATCCCTCAGTTCCTTTGTGTCCATCGAAGAGGAGCTTACAGAATTTCAGATTTTTCATGGAACAATTGGTGGTTTGGTGAAAAAGACGTTTGTCGTTGCTTTTCCTGCGCTCACCATAATGCATTTGAAGTTTAAGGTAGGTGCAAAGGGCTCTGTAGATGCTGAACACTATTGCTCCTTCAATTCCAAGCAGCATGGATGTGTCAATCGACAGATTAAACTGGACATGGCTACAATATTGGTGAAGGTCAATGTGTCCCCACCTTGGCTTTGAATACCTGGTCGAGAAATGAAGGTGTCCTCTGCAAACATGGTTCCTGGTCGGGAAAAATGATGCTGTCTTCCTGGTCGAGAAATGTAGCTGTCTATCTTGGCTCTGGTGGTTAGGTGTTTCTTTGATCATCACTAGAAGGGTGTGTGCGTGACTACATTTTCCTTTTGTGCTGGAACATGTTTAAGCTTTGCTTTCTGGAACATGTTTACAATTTCCACTAGTCTTTGTTTACATGTTTGAAACTTGTGTTTGTTTATTTAGCATATTTGGAGTGTAATTGTCTAATACTAAGCACTGAATTTATTGATTTTCTATAGGCATAGAGCTTAGTGCGATGGCATCGATATAGAACATTTACTGTGAGAATAAACATTTGGAGAGAATAAACATTTGGAACACAGATTTTGGTAAACTAAAGAAACATCGTATTATTCTTGTGAAAGGACAGGCTTTGGAGATGATTCTTTGTGTGTTAAGGTCCTGTTTAGTTGGTCAAAAATTTGGTAATGTTTTTTGAACTCATTAAACATAGACTAATTATCAAACTAATTACACGGATGGACGGGGATGGACGGGTAATCGTAAGATGAATCCATTAAGTTATCATTAGCGATTGTTTACTGAATCCAAAAAATTAGGGATGGACGGGGAGGAATGGAGGGGAGGGAGGTCGCTGGACCTAAAGTCGTGGAGCGCCAGAACTCTAAAGCGACGTTGCGTCTCGAGGACGATGACGGCGAGGTCGACGGCGTGGCGTGGGTTAGGGTTCCGCGGCGCGGCCCGAGGAAGAAGATGACCGGTCGCCGTCCTGGGCCTATTGGGTCACCAAAGTGATGGACCGGCCCAGTAGGAGGAGTGGTTGGCACCATCTTCGCCGCGCTGGAGTGCAAAAACAATCAGCCAAGCTAGCAAAAATCCAGAAGCTCATTAAAAGCATCTCTTATCATGGGAATCCTAAAAGGATCAATGAGATTATCTTGAATCCTAACTGAAGCAAAATAAATATTTTTATTCTTAGCAAACTCAAACAGATTGACAAACTTCATGGAGAATATGATGTCCAACAAAAGATCATTCCAAAGGCTGACAGTACAAAAGATCATTCTAAAGGCTGCCAGTATCCCCAACAACAGGAATGCTATATATTTAGTGTAGTCGCATGAGATCCTTCAACTAGAAGGATCCTTTCTCCTTAGCCAAAAGAGGAGCATCATTGTTATTAGCATAATAAACATTCCCAACCAACTGAACCCACTTGGCGGAGCCAGAATTATTTATAAGGGAACATATCTAGTGCAAAAACACAACTTTATGAAAACCCGTGCAAAACCATGTCAAAAAAAGTTGTATAAATTCACAAAAAATCACACATGTAGATGAAATGATGATATACAATTTTTAAAAATATCTTGTCCAAACTGACATCGCTTGTGAGATATAAAAATAACAAGTTTCTAACAAATCATCCGACAGCTTAATGGCTTAAATTTGTTATTTTTATATCTCACAAACCAAGTCGAGTTTGGACACGAAGTTTTACAAGATTATGTATCATCATATCATCTACACATATGATTTTTTTAGGAATTTAGGCGACTTTTTTTTGTCATGGTTTAAACGGGTTTTCACGAGCAAATCCAACTTAGGTTGTGTTTAAATCACCCGAATTTGACTTGAAATTCCAAAATTTCTGTCACATCGAATCATTTAATGTACTAAAAGACGTGTGCATGAAGAAAGAAATGTAAGTAAACAAAATAACTAATTGCACATTGTAGATGTACATTGCGACACAAATCTTTTGAGCCTAGTTAGCCCATAGTAGATAATCTCTATAGCTAAAACATTGAAAGGTAATCGTCCCCCTAAGGTGAAGTGAAACCACGCCAGCTATCACTCCACCCGCTCCCTCATCTCTCTTCGCCATGTGGTCCCCGAGCACGCCCCGTGAACCTTGGACCCGAGAAAGTAGGGAGGAGAGAAGGGGCGCGTGGCTTCGTTGTTGTCGGCGTGAGGGTGCCGTGATCGGCAGAGAAGGAGAGCGACAAAAGAGGGATGGGAATAGGAGCGCCAGGCGCCCAAGGGTGACAATATGTCACAATCCCAGTGCTGCCTTCTTCATTAACATAGATGGGACTCTTATAGTCCTTACGTAAACTGACTCCAACGCTAACAATCTTCTAACAAACTCCAAGTATCTAGGACTCCAACTAACCAATGACTGGACAAACCAATCTGCTAACCCAAGAGCCAAATAGGTTGACGACCAACCGAACCGGCCTAACCAATCGCCTAACACCCAACCCGACTAGCCATCTTGGTGGCGCCTCTTGTAGGTCTTGCCGACCATAACATTTCTCCTCTCGGAAAACAGCTTCGCCCTCGAAATGAAACGAAGGATAAGCCGCACGAAACGCAGGGACCTCCTCCCGTAGCTTCGTGAGACCGGCATGCCGCCCATGCCACCGGGACATGCCAAACACCACGACGATATTGAGACCGGATGATGCGTTCCGGCCGCTGTAGCGCCCGCCATGACGGCGGGAGGCGTAACCGGCCGGGTCGAGGTCGGAGGCGGACCGCTGGAACGGCTTCGTGGACGCCCACGTGAAAGACGCCGTGAATGCGGGCGCCCTCCGAAGACGGGCGATAGGCCACCTCGCCGATGCGCTCCAAAGACTGAACGGACCGCATAGCGAGGGCTGCTTGCTGCCACCCCTGACCCCGCGGTCTTCGTGTGGCGGTGTAGCATGCGGAGGAGCACCCGCCGCCAACAAATAACTCCGTGGCTCGATGGTGAGCATCGTAGAAGCGCCGAGCGTAGTCTCGTGCTCGAAGAAGACGGGCCAGCGCGACCTCCTCCGTGAACTCATCCCGTTGGCAAGCGGACGCCCATCGCCTCCGTGGGCTGTACCCAAACACATAAGGCAGAAAGTCCGGCGGTGCACGCCCATAGACCACCAAACGGAGAAGTCCGAGTGCCGTGGGTACGCCGTGTTGTAGCAAAATTCCGCCCACGGCAACCTCAAGCCGGGCCGCGAGGACGATCCCCTGGAGACACCGGAGGTACATAGCGATGGTCTTGTTTACCGCCTCGCATCGCCCATCCGTCTCGAGGATGGAAGGCGGTACTCATCCGGAAAGCCGCACGCCGGCATGGCGGAAGAGGTCGCGCCAGACGCGGCCCCGTGAACACCGGATCACGGTCATCGACGATGGACTCCGAGAACCCATGGAGCCGCACAATGTCCCGAAGAAGGCGCCCACCGACGACGCCAGATATCCGGTGCCCTCCCGGGATGAAGTGTGCATACTGAAAACCCGTCAACCACGCGCGAGCAGCACACTTTTTACCGTGGACCTTTGGGAGGGCTTCTATGAAGTCAATGGAGATGTCCGCCTTACGCTGGACGGTGACGCGCAGCGGCCGCAGCGGCCCAAATTTCGTGCAAGGTCTCCGCCTTGTTCCTTTTGCGGTGGCGCAGAACGGACAAAGTCGCCCACCACACGGCGGTCGTGCTCAACCGCAACCGGAGCGAAGGCGCCGCAGCCGTCTTTGATGCCCTCATGGCCACCCGTGGTGGGCAAGCCGAGCACCTCGTCGAGGTAGGCGGACGCCGCAGCCGATGAAGACGCTGCCACGGTGTAGAATAAGGCCGCCTTGGACCGCGCCGTCGTCGCCGGGCACCCGCAGCCATCGCACCCTCGACGGCGCGCGGGTTAAGCACCGTGTCCAGCCTCCCGCCTCGATGTCCTCAAAGAGCCGGAAGGTCGACGCCGAGAGAGCCGCCATCGATGGAACAACAGCGCCCTCGAGGCCACCCAACAGCGGAGCGTCGCCGTCCACGGGCGTGATCAGCCGCCGGGCCACGATGTTCGCCTTTGCCCGCCTCAGACTCGATCCCCGAATCATACCCGAAGAGTTTGCTTACCCAATGGTGCTTCGCGGATCGTGGGACAGCGCCGGTCGAGCATGAACTTGAGCGCATAGTGGTCGGTGCGCACGATGAAGGCGCGCCCCCACAGGTATGGCCTCCAATGCCGGACTGCTTGAACGAGCCCAATAAGCTCGCGCTCATAGGCCGCCACCTTGAGATGCCTTGCCGCAAAAGGCCGGTTGAAGAAGGCGACGGGGTTGCCTCCCAGTGCAAAGACGGCTCCAAATCCCGACCCCGATGCATCACGCCGACGGCGAAGGGGCGCTGGAAGTCGTGGAGATGGAGCACCGGTGCGGCGCACGTGGCCGCTTGAGTGTAGCAAACGCCGCTGCCCGCCGCTTTTCGACCAGCGGAAGCCGTCCTTCCGTAGGAGCTATGTCAACGGGGCTGCAATTGTACCATAGTCCTTGATGAAGCGGCGTAGTACCCCGAGCGAGCCGAGGAATCCGCGGAGGCCACGCGCAGAATGAGGTCGCGGCCATGACCGACAAAGAGCGACCTTGGACGTGTCCATGGCCACCCCCTAGGCTGTGATGACGTGGCCGAGGTACTGTATCGAGGAAGTGGCAAAGGTGCACTTGGACCTCTTGAGGTGGAGCTGGTGTCGCGAGGACACCCAAAGACCGCCCGAGATGTTGTAGGTGCTCGGGTCCAAGTTGAGCTGTACACCGGATGTCGTCGAAAAACACCAAGACGCAGCGTCGCGCAGAACGGCTTGAGGACGAGATTCATGAGTGCCTCGAACGCCGATGGCGCGTTGGACAAGCCAAAGGGCATGACCAGGAACTCGGCGTGCCGTGATGCGTCCGGAAAGCCGCTTCTCCACATCTCCGCAGGAACAACGCGAACTCCGATGGTACCGGATCGGAGATCCAGCTTGGTGAAGAACTTGGCGCCATGGAGCTCGTCGAGAAGCTCTTCAACCACCGGTATGGGGAATTTGACCTTCACCGCGGGATCGCGTTCAAGGACCGGTAGTCGACGCATCGCCACGCCCCATCGTGTTTCTTGACCAGCAACACCGGGCTGAAAACGGGGAGGTGCTCTCCTAATGACCCCCTCGGGCGCAAAGCATGGTCTCACACCGAGCTCCAACTCATCTTTTCGCAAGTGTGGGTAGCGGCACGGGCCGTACGCGATGGGTTCGGTTCCCGGCTTCAAATGGATCCGTGGTCACAGTGCACTGGTGGCAGCCCCCTCCTAAGCTCTGCAAACACTTCGGCGGGACTCCATGGCGCCCAAAGAGCCCTCGCTCGGCGCCCTTTGTCGGGTGAGGAAGTGGCCCGAGATCACGCTCCCAGCGCCTGCGTTGAACCGACGCTGTCCGGGCGATGCGGCGGCCACGGAGGATGCGGGCCATGCACAGCCCCTCGAATCCCACAAGATCGCCCCAGGTGCGCAGCGCCATGCCACCCCTAGGACCATGTCATAGCAGTCCGGCGATCGAGAAGCGGTCCCACCACAAAGGTGTCGCCCCCGATGTGCCACGCTGCGGCCAGCCCCTTGGCAAGCGACCCCCGCCGCCGTTGGCAACGACCACATGAGCACCTTGGCTGCCCTCGCAAACTCGTGCACGCCGCCTGAGCCGCCGAGCCACAAATGAAATTGTGGGTCGAGCCCGTGTCCAAGCAAATAGCTGAAGTCCTGTCTTGCGAACCCGAGTTGCATGGTCTTCTCTCACGGATGCCGGTGATAGCCGACAGCGAAATCAGCGGCTTATCCGGGTCGAACGGCGGTGTATCCGCATCACTTTCCTCCGCAGAATCCTCCTGGTTCTTCCACGATGTAATCTGGCCGCCTCCGGGAAGAAGAGCCGCTAGCGCATTTATGGCCGCGGACGTGCGGCTCGTTGTTGGTATTTCTAACGTCACTAACTAGTAATGGCGTTTAGAAAGATATCGATGTTGCTTCGGATAAAACTAAAAGAAATATTCATTGCGCTTCATAGCATATCCGAAAGGTTGTCATCCCTATAGTTAAACTACTAATATGCAAGGAATAAAATATTCATACTATGCCTTGATAACTTCTTAATAAGTAAATAAACAATTATAATCGGGTATCCGCAGTTTACGTATATGAATATACCATTGTAGCATTTTAACCGGGAGTAAAAACCAGGTTTTGAATTTATATTCTACCACGGGGAAAGAAGTCTTCTATCATGAATTAACTATGCATAGGTGCTAAACATCTTAATCATCTCTCGTGTGCAAAGTGTTAAACTTATCAATTAATTAAACAAGGATCAAAGTTCACAATAAAGATAATGATAAAGTTCTTGATAAATAGATTCAACCAAGTCATATCCAGTGTGCAACATGGAAAGTGTCAAACAATGGACGATAGCAATTCATAGGTTAGCTAGCATTAGAAACTCCAATATGTAACTCTAAACTATAAGTTAGGATCTACCCGATTAGTGCAATACATTTAACAATCATCGAAGAAAGACTAATTAAATCCACACATGAGGACAGAATCCGTGAAGACTAAGGCGAAAACTTAGAACAACCCGAATAATATCATCCGCTAGGCCTACATACGGGGATGGATTGCAAAGGACTCAATGGTGCTTTGTCACCACCACGATCTACCACACGACCCCCACATAGGGTGCAAACGCAGTAAATAAGATCTAATCACCACGATTACATCGTCTCTACCACTCACCCATAATATTGATGGATGAGAGCTATACGAATCCATGCATGAACATAAAAAATAATTCAACTATGCTAAACATGTAATCAAAGTAAATACTAGAACAAATAATCTCGAATATAAACATGATCAAGATATTCATATTAAGAACGTGTCCGGAACTTGAAGACTACTTACAATGAAGAACTTACAAGAACGAGGCCTGATCTTGAGCCGGCCTCCGACGATCCGGAGCGGATTTCTCCCTTCCTACTAGTTCTAATCTTGATTGCTACTCTTCCTAAAGCGGTGTTTCTAGAGCGTGGGATTGATGACTTGGATCTTGAAGTGCTGATACTTGATTGAGAACTTGATGATCCGAAAGAGGGGGTCTAGGGGTCCATATATATGGGTCTTCTTCTGTCCCTTCGCCTTCAAGCAGCGATGCGCGGTACTAATCCGGTGTTTGATCTTGATCCATCCCGTGCTTCTACCGACGCCCTCGGATCGAACCGACGTTAAACAACCGGTTTTGATTGTGTCTTAGAGGCGGTGGAGGAAGCTTCCGCAGGCGGGGCCTGCGTGTCGCCACGCCGGGCCGATCGGCCCGGGGGAGCCCCTGCGGGTCCCGTCGTCGCGTCGTGGCTTCCGGAGTCTTCTAGATGATGTATTTTTAGGTGTCACGCTTGATCCACGCCGGGATTAGTCCGGTGCCTTCTAGGGTCTTCTCTCGAGTTGGATTGCGTTACGCCACGTAGTCGCACGGCTCGCGAATTTTCGTGTTTTCCTGTTTAGTCCCCGCAATTCACAAGTTTACCAAAACTGATGGAAATATGTTAGTGACCCCCTATTCTAGGTTGTTATTATTATTTATACCCTCTTCTCATGTTTAATTGATTAATAATTTTATATGATAATAAGTGTCAACAAACTCCCCAAGCTTACCCTTTGCTAGTCCCTAGCAAAGCTTATATGCTATAGTAGGATCGGGAGTTGCTACTACGCTTTCATACCTCGGAAGCTTGTGTTTTATCGAGATAAATTCTCCTCTTAACCAGATTGCTCTCTCATACCTGTTTACCATGGGGCGTAGCCTTTTCACGAATCATAAGCAAGATAAAACAATCAAGTTAAGTACCATGTCTCAAGTTCTTTGATCAACTATCATCCCGGGGTTTTGCAATATTTTTCAAAAGAAAACTCGAGAGATCCTATGTATGACCCTCTTAAGTAGATGGTAGTAGTGGAGTTACACATGTGGGGGAACATACATAGTGGGATGATAGTGGTGAAATGGATGAGGATGAAAGGTAGTAAATAGCCTTTAGCCTTTTCTATTATTTTTCTTCTCAAGCACCTTGGACTATATCTCTCTTTCTAAAAAAATTGCTAAGGTCCAGGGGCTAACCATTCTTGGAGAGGTGGGCTTCGCCCGGACTTGTGTCCATTTTCTCTCTCCTTAGAGATGTGGGCCCTACTCACCCTCGACACGTGTCCATTATTCATCTCTAAATATATTTTTATTATTAGGGAGGTAGGCCCTTCTCGCCTAGTATGACTTTTTGTCCGTTACTCTCCCTCTCTCGTCTCACTTTTCTCTCAAAATATTTTATTTTTCTTTTCTCTTTTTTCTCTCTTTTTTTATGTAGCCCAGCCTTTATAAAAATATTGAGAGAGACATATCCAAAGATTGCAAGAGTTTATTTTTATTTATGGCTAGCGGCTTAATGGAATATGGGGAGGCGTACTTCGGGTTAGAAGCAGCGTATTAGTGGAGTGGGATGATCTTGATGTGAATGATAAACTCTTAAGGGTCATAGCTAAGGAACTCATCATGTAATATTTTATAATTTTCAAAGATAAAAACCAGGAGTCAAGTATCTCTAAGAATATGATAAACAATAGCTCAACTTTTCATGTACTTTTATCTTTCAATACTAGGACTCAGATTAAGCATGTGCTTCCCACAGTGTTTTGGGTTCAGAGCAAATTAAGCATTTAAGCTTTGGGAGAATCTAAGTCCAAAGTGTAAGTACTTTTTAAGAGGAATTAAGGCGGAGCAACTATTCATCATTTCCTTAGCATGTATTATCAAGATCATAATTAAAAGGAAGAAAGTAATCTAGCAAGTTCCAAAGATTTATTTGACTCTTTAACACTAAGACTTTTTAACTAAGACTCATTAACTAAGACTCAATGACTCTAAGCAAATATAACTAGCTAATAAATAAGACATAAGATAGTGATACTTATAGTAATAAATGGGGGTGCTCTCCTCCAAGCTTGATCTTGAAGTAGTCCTTTGTTCATCCTTGGAACTTGTTCCTCTTTTAGGGGTCGCCTTCAATGTTCTCCCCTGTTAATATTAGTTTCGCACATACCCGAAGGGACAAATTCTAGGATGTTAGTGTGAGCCTTCATGTGCTCACTTTTTTTGGATTTTCTATATATAAAGAAAAGGTGTGGACCTTCATGTGCCCACATATTTTTGAGAATTTTCTATGCAATAGGGATGCTGATGTAAAAACATATGAATGCAATATTTTTATATTTTTATTTTTATGCCACCACAAAGAAGGTGTACTTGCATGGGGCTTTTAGTAAACCGATGCAAATGCAACAAACATATTTTTGTGATTTTTCTAATGCAAGTTTAGAAAGAATAAATATGCTAAAGGAAATATGCTAATTGAAATATGCCGTGCGTAAAATTAAATATGCGAGATAAATACCGAGTTACCTCTCGGCCGAGTTTAGAGTACTTACTCCCATGGCGTGGTGTCGCCTATGGGCCCTCGTGTAAATGTTGTACCCGGTAAGGGTCCTTCTATGATCTCAATGAGTGGCGTAGACGAAGTAGTCGTGGAAGTCGATTGTTCAATTGGTGATGCCTTGCGCCGGTTGGGTCTCTCGAAGGTGTATTCCTTTTCTTGGTAGGCGCAGCTCCTCTCTTCTTCCGTGTTTGCTTCTTTGGCGGAGACCTTTCTCGTGTGGCTGGTCCGAGTTCAAGATGGGTAGGAGTTGAGTGTACTTTTCCTTGATATCTTTCTCTATCCTCTTGATGTCCTCCATCTTTGAGTCCAACTTCTGTTGTAGTCTCAGGAGACGCTTCTGGCCCTTGGTCTTTCTTGGAGGCTGTTTCATTGTTAGTATAAGTATTAAAGAAACAAACGTATCTTTTTACCTTGAAATTGGAAGTGGATCTCGCCCGCCCCGATGTAGATGATGGCTCTTGTAGTGTTCAGAACGGTCTTCCAAGTACTATGGGAGGATCTTGTTCTTCTTCTCCCATGTCCATGACTAGAAAGTCGGTGAGGACATAGCGCCTTTGATCTTGACGGGGGGCGTTTTCGCGTGCAATACCTTCCGAATCGGTGTGATTGATCCGCCATCTGTAACATTACATAGGTGGAGCACAAAGGCAGATTACCATATATTAATGATACGTTACCTTTGACATTAAGTTGATGCCCGATCCCGTGTCGCGAGATAACTTGCCGGGAAGTTCCATTGATTGATGGAGCAAAGGATTGATGGAACTCGGGGTCATCTAACTTCTCTAATGGTGGTGGAATGCGCGAGTCTTGCGTTAAAGTTGACTTGATTGATCATCAAGACTTGCTCCACGGTGGTCGAGGTTGACGGTTCCTCCCGTTCTTGCTTCTTCTTCTTGTCCTCTCCTCAACAAATTGGTACGCGTGTACTTCGTGGTACCGGTAGTGGTACGGTTGGGAGCGAGGGGAGCTAGGGTCTTGTGTTTGCGAGTTGAATCTCTCCCTCGTCCATTGACGGTGAAGACGATCTTTGCGGTGTCGGGCGTAGATGATAGCCTTGGTGGTCGCAAGGAACGGGCGTCCCGCAAATGATTGGGGCGTTCTTACCTTTGCCCGTATCCAAGACCACAAAGTCGGTGGCCACGTAGAGCTTACCGACGTAAAGACAAACGCGTCTTCCGTGATCCCCTCGTGGTAGCATAGCGATTGATCCGCAAGTTGTAGGCACATGGTTGTGTATAATAAATTTGAACCTCGCTCAAGGTTTACCTTAGGCATGATGTTGACACTTGAGCCGAAGTCGCAGAGTGCGTCGAGGTGCGGCCGCCGATCTCGATGGTGATGACCGGTCTCCCCGGATCTCCTTTCTTGGCGGGCATACCCCCCAGGTCCAGTTCAGTCCTTCTCGTGCGCCCTTGGCCCGAATACCCGCATAGTAGATATCGACAAGATTTGCAGATTCTAATTCTTCCTACCGGCCCGAATCTTACCCGGTTAGGCATAGGAGTAGATAAAGCCAGCCGAGATAATTGAGATTCAATCATTTTATTAAAGCTATGCTTGGTTCTTTATTGCGTAAGAAAAGCTTTCCATTTTAGCACTAATAGTTTCTAGCATTTTATCATTGGAAGCTAACTTCTTAGGCAGATTATCCATGAGTCTACCTTGGTTTTGTACTAACTCTCTTAAAGGTGGGAAATTATTGAAAGAGTTATTACCTTGATAGTTACCCGAGTAATTACCTTGGTAGTTGGGTCTCTGTTGACTCCATCCTTGATTCGGGGGGCGATACTTGGTTGTTGTTGTTGTTGATGTAGTTCACGTCCTCCTCCAGCTCGGGACATTTGCTGCCCGAATGTCCGGTGTTGCCGCATTCTTCACATGTCATGCGGGAATCGAAGAGTTGCATGACTTCCTTCTTCTCAGGGGCTTTGTCTTCAAGCCTCTTCATGATTAGGTTCATTTTGGCGGATAAAGATGTCTACCTCTTTCAGCTGGTGCATTCCTCTTTCTTTCTTGCGGGGTTGACGGTCCTCATTCCAAACTTGGTTTGACGCCATCTTCTCCACAAGGTCAGTAGCTTGCTTTAGTGTAAGGGATAGGAAAGCACCTCCAAAGAAGAATAAGCGTCCATGGTCTCACGGGTGTTGCTATTGAGCCCGTGATAGAAGGTCCGCATGAGTAGCCGCTCCATTCCATGGTGTGGGCATTCTCGAGATGTAGTCTTGGAAGCGTTCCCACGCCTGCGGAACGGATTCTTCGTGTTGGTGCTGAAAACTTGAGATTTTCCCCGTAAGGCGTTGGTTTTGCCTATAGGGAAGAACTTTGCCAGGAAGGCAGTAGAGCAAAGTGTCCATGTAGTGAGCTTGTCTTTGTTGGCATAAAACCACTGCTTTGCTCGTCCCAAGAGTGAGAATGGGAACAGACGAAGTAGGATTGCATCATTTGGGACATCTTTGATGGTGAAGGTGCCACAGATCTCTAGGAAGTGTTGTAGGTGAGCATTGGCATCTTCATGGGCTTTTCCACGGAATTGGCTAGCTTGTACCATGTTGATGAGTGCGGGCTTGAGCTCAAAAAGCTTTGTCTCCCACATCGACCGCCGGCCCAATCTTGCGGATGTTGGCCGTAGTCGGTGCGCAGTACTCGAAGGGTCTTGTTTGCCATGACTTCGAACACGGGTGCTAAGCTTCGCACAAGGAGGAGTCTTCCGAGGCGGCGATCTTGAGTTGAGACTTCAACTTGGATCTTGCCTCCTTCAAAAGTTTTTCGATCGGATTGGAAGTTTTCGTGAAGATTCCTTTTTCATACATTACCCTCGAAATAGATAGAAAGAATAATAACAAGGGTAAACTTGTTTAAGAAATTGATAAATTTAATACTTTACCATGCGTGAGAGAGATGCATGCAAGTTAATTCTATATTTTTATTTTATTGGGCTATAGACTTTCTTTCCCGACGGCGCCAAAAATTGCTTGTTGGTATTTCTAACGTCACTAACTAGTAATGGCGCAATAGAAAGATAAATATCGATGTTGCTTCGAGATAAAACTAAAAGAAATATTCATTGCGTTCATAGCATATCCGAAAGGTTGTCATCCCTATAGTTAAACTACTAATATGCAAGGAATAAAATATTCGTACTATGCCTTGATAACTTCTTAATAAGTAAATAAACAATTATAATCGGGTATCCGCAGTTTACGAGATATGAATATACCATTGTAGCATTTTAACCGGGAGTAAAAACCAGTTTTGAATTTATATTCTACCACAGGGAAAGAAGTCTTCTATCATGAATTAACTATGCATAGGTGCTAAACATCTTAATCATCTCTCGTGTGCAAAGTGTTAAACTTATCAATTAATTAAACAAGGATCAAAGTTCACAATAAAGATAATGATAAAGTTCTTGATAAATAGATTCAACCAAGTCATATCCAGTGTGCAACATGGAAAGTGTCAAACAATGGACGATAGCAATTCATAGGTTAGCTAGCATTAGAAACTCCAATATGTAACTCTAAACTATAAGTTAGGATCTACCCTGATTAGTGCAATACATTTAACAATCATCGAAGAAAGACTAATTAAATCTACACATGAGGACGTAATCCGTGAAGACTAAGGCGAAACTTAGAACAACCCGAATAATATCATCCGCTAGGCCTACATACGGGGATGGATTGCAAAGGACTCAATGGTGCCGTCACCACCACGATCTACCACACCCGACACATAGACATAGGGTGCAAACGCAGGTAAATAAGATCTAATCACCACGATTACATCGTCTCTACCACTCACCCATAATATTGATGGATGAGCGCTATACGAATCCATGCATGAACATAAAAGTAATTCAACTATGCTAAACATGTAATCAAAGTAAATACTAGAACAAATAATCTCGAATATAAACATGATCAAGATATTCATATTAAGAACGTGTCCGGAACTTGAAGACTACTTACAATGAAGAACTTACAAGAATGAGGCCCCGATCTTGAGCCGCCCTCCGACGATCCGAGAGCGGATTTCTCCCTTCCTACTAGTTCTAATCTTGATTGCTACTCTTCCTAAAGCGGTGTTTCTAGAGCGTGGGATTGATGACTTGGATCTTGAAGTGCTGACTACTTGATTGAGAACTTGATGATCCGAAAGAGGGGGTCTAGGGGTCCATATATATGGGTCTTCTTATATTCAGTCCGAAGGAGGTGCGGGTACTAATCCTGTTTGATCTTGATCCATCCCGTGATTCTACCGACGCCTCGGATCGAACCGACGTTAAACAACCGGTTTTGATTGTGTCTTAGAGGCGGTGGAGGAAGCTTCCGGAGGCGGGCTCGCGTGGCGGACGGAGGGGCCGATCGGCCCATTATTGGGCCGAAGCCCCCGGGAGCCCCTCCGGGTCCCGCGAAGGCCGTGGCTTCGAGTCTTCTAGATGATGTATTTTTAGGTGTCACGTCTGATCCACGCCGGATTAGTCCGGTGCCTTCTAGGGTCTTCTCTCGAGTTGGATTGCGCTACGTCGCGTAGTCGCACGCTCACGAATTCTCGTGTTTTCCCTCGTTTAGTCCCCGCAATTCACAACTTTACCAAAACCGATGGAAATATGTTAGTGACCCCCTATTCTAGGTTGTTATTATGATTTATACCCCTTTCTCATGTTTATTTGATTAATAAATTTATATGATAACAAGTGTCAACAACAATGTAATAGAGAGGAGAGAGTTCCCTATTCTTCCATCTCCTCCTCTTAGTTCTTATGGAGTGTAAGAGAGGAAAGGCTAGAAGGAAATTTGGTTCCTTCTACACGGAGCCGGGCAGTCCGCTCTAGTGTGTGCCGTAGGCCCTAGGAAGCGCATGGCGCCGAGTTGCAGTCACGCAGTCGCTTGCCCCACATCCACACGTACTTTGGTGAGAAAGCTTGTGATTATCTTTTTGGCTTATTGTTCTTCAAGAATATTATCTAGCAGTAAAGAATTACGGAACGATAGTCGTTCCTTCGGGCGCTCGTAGAGGCGACCTGCAGCCCGCCGTAAGCCTTGATTGATTGCGCCGAGTAATAATCACTAGTGTAGATGTGGTGTCTAGACTAAGGGTTTTCTATCTATTGCACTCGCATCCCGCACGGTTGAGGGGTAGGCATATGGGTTGTGACCAACCACCTTGTCCCGCCCCGAGTTTGTCCCCCCCGAAAGAACCGGGTGTGGCGGCAGAGCGCTAAATGCCGGTCTCCATCCCTCCCGGGCGATTCGGTGCGAGCTGAGGACATAACGGCCAAGAAATCCCCTCTCGTAACGCCCTGGATCCCATAAAGAGGCGTCGCTATCCATAGTTATCCTAGGGTGACCCCTCAAAGATTAGAGCGCAATCGCACCCGCGAGGGAAAATCGAAGTTGGATATTTCGGTGAAAGCTACAGCGACAATTCCGGGCGGCCGGGCAGGAGCCGTCGTAGGCCGCGTTAAGAAACGTCAACATAAGCTTCTCCACCATCTTGCTCAAAGTGTATCCTGCGTGCAAAGTCATGGTAGTGATCAAGTGCATGGGCTGCTGGTGGGAAAACACCAACAAAACCAAAACTTCATTCATTCTCCTCTATCCACAAGCACAACAAACAAAAATAGAGTTGATTTATACACTTTTCTTAAACCTAAAGGTGACAAGATTAGATGAAGACGCATGATTGTAGTGATTAAAACATTTGACGGTCAAATCAAGCTCATTGACTCTTAGAAGGATTTTCTTATCTAATTATAATTATGTTCTTCCAAAACAAGGTAAGCAAAATTAGAGGCTGGTGACAAGATTGAATCTGACTAAGAGATCAAAAGAATGGTGATAGGAACAACTTAAGGAAGGGCCGGGATATTGAGGATGGTTGAAGGGCGGATCATGGTTGGCTTGAAACTCATGTTTTATTCTTTATTTATGAACAAGGCAAACTTTAGATAAAGGGGCGCGTAATGACAACTTACCTCAAGATGTTACCTTATTATTGAAGGAGAGCGACAAAAAAGAACACTTGTGGTGGTTGTTGGTATTTGTTAACCTACAGAATATATGATGGATAATCCACAGCTTTAACGATACCGGTGAGCACTTCACCCGGAATAGGGCTTTAAATATCGAATCCACAGGGGAGAAGGTGAGAGAGTATGTCAAGGTGTATAGCTAAATCCAGAGTGGCTATAAAACTAGATTAAAAGAGAGGTAAGGAGTTCTATTAGGAAGGTCTTGTTCTCACTTCAAGTAAATCATTTGCAACATTGGTCTTAAGAGGGGTTGTCATGAAGAAACTCTTAATAAAGGGGTTCTACGCTAACAACGCAGGGCTCCTACGATTTCTATAAACGGGAGCGGGGCATACGAAGGACTCAATGGTCTTTGTCACCACCACGATCGGCCTTAAACGTTGGTGTTTCACCCCGGCCTATAGAAGGTATTCGTAATAAGCTAGTCAATCTAAGCACCACGCTTACATTAATCTAACAACTTTAACTCAAGAGCAACCAAGAATCAAAGTAATCTTATCAAAGAAATACGAACCTTAAGAACAATAGAGACAATACCACTTACTCGAATGGAAGTCGAACAATCCACAAGATCTCGAGTTGCGCTCCAATGGCACCAACTCCAAAGGAAGAAGAAGATGGAGGCGCCGACAACTCCGGGCCTTCCTTCATCTCCGCCTCAACCGCGCTCTAATTCTCTCAACTTGAAGCTCTACTCTCAACTCTAATCTAAGGCTTCTAGTTCTACATCTTGTCTAATCTTCTACTTCTAGTTCTTGAACTAGAGCTATGGCCGTCGACTAGAGCTGGATCTGATCTGATATGATGATGAGTTGATCTCGAGATTGATTGAATCCAAAATTGGGGGTCTATATATATGGGTCTTCTTATGTCTCTTCAGCCTTCAAAGAAGCAATGTGGTACTAATCTTCATGTATCTTGACGATTAATGACCATTGGATCAAACCGACATTAAACAACCGGTTTAGATTGCGTCTTAGAGGCGGTGGAGGAACGTTATGGAAACAGGGGCTGGCGTGGCCCGCGAGGCCGATCGGCCCCATTATTGGCCGATCGGCCCGGGGGTGGGTCCCACCCCGTGCCCTCGCGACGCCGCGTGGCTTCCGGAGTCTTCTAGATGATGTTTTCTTGGGTGTTATGTTTCGCTCACGCCGGGTGTATTCCGAGCCTTCTAGACTTGTTTCGAGTTGGATTGCGTTACGAATTCTACCGCTTTCTGTTAAGTCCCCGCAAATCACAACTTTACCAAAACTCATGGAAATCATTAGTATAAACCCCTAATAAGGTTATCTAATTATATTTTAGTCCTTTTCCATGTTTAGTTGACAACTAAAAGTATACGTTAACATGTGTCAACAAACTCCCCACACTTAGGCTTTTAATCGTCCTCGATAAAAGGATGGTCTAACTTTAATGTAACCGTAGAGACAAAGAATGGATCATAATTATACTCCATGGTCATACCTCGCACTTTGGGATATCCGAGCATGAAATGGTTAGAAACAGATCACCTTAAATTCTTAAACCAAGTCACTTGGAGAGATTTTGCATAAGTTTTGAAAAAGAAAACATAGTTCTACTTACTCCTTTGTGACACTCTCAAATCTCTCAAAATATATTATATCCTCACAGTTCATTTATTATATCATATGTGGAGCTCAAGAACATGTAGCATACTTACCTTGTATTTATTGCTAAGTCAATCTGTGGATCCATGGAGATAGATATCATAAGTCATAGATCAAGATGTGTATGTGAGTCAAGATTATTACCACTTTGCTCTCTAGTTGAAAATCGTTCTATCTCCCTTTTTGGAACATTTATATTTATTATTATTTTTCAAGCGAGGTAACCAGCTATTTAGTGGAGAGTTGGGTTCTACTCACCCTCGGACACTTGTCCATTTTTACTCTTTATTTATTAGAGAAGTGGGCCCTACTCACCCTCGGACACTTGTCCATTTTTTCTTCTCTTTATTTTTGCCTTTTTTTTTTTTTTAGAGAGGGGGGTTCTTCTGACCCGTAGAACACTTGCTCATTTTCTCCTCTCTCTCACTTTTCTCTCCCACTCTTAGAATTTTTTGAACATTTGGCTTTTTCATAGCTGTACCTTTTTCAAAAATTAAAATTATGGGGATAGAGATTAAAACTTTTAGAGCATGGATACTTTAGTGAAAGCAAAGGTAATGCGTGATCTTGATCTTAGACTTTAGACAAATTTAAACATGGGTCGTGGTTTTGACAAAGCTCAACACAAGAAAGCAACAATTAATTAGATATATCTTTAATGATTGCTATGGCTCTATTAGGATGTATCATTGATCACAAAGGAGAAGCATAACTAATGATTTTAATATTTTGAAATAAATAACTCTCCAAGGACAAGATACAAGAAAGAGGATCTCATTATTCTAACTTTATTCTTTCTCATGTTTTTAAGCAATTAAGGCATCCCAACAAGTGACAGTATATATGTAGGAATTTAATCATGCAAAACTTTGTTCATGGGTTAACAAGATATCTTTTTCATATAGGGAAAACATACCATAAAGAAAAGACTTATTTTAATTCGAAAAGTAATTTGCGAAAAATTGAAAAGTTTTAGGAAGCAAACCGAGCGGTGGGACGAAGCCGGCCTCGAGTGGGACCAAAGGGGCCGGTCGGCCCGATATATGGGCGGTCGGCCTCCCACTGGACCGTGTCGGGGCGTTCGTCGTCTTGAAGTCGATGGTTCCGTCTTGGTTCCAATTTCTTGATTTTGGTCGCAAAGAATTCTGTTGGGTCGCCAAGGATCTCCCCACACTTATTTTCTCATTATCTTGCATACAAAGCATGGTGGAGACAAAAACATATCCGTAAAATATATGGAGAATAATTGACTCAACTTGTGGATGACTTCCATAAGAGCACTTTATTATATAATTCTGAACCCTAATATTTAAAGTAAACTAATTTTAACTAAACCGAACTAACCGAATTAATCGAACTAACTTTAAGACTTAAACGCTAAGACTTATTAATTCTAATCAAAGCAAAGCAAACATATATAATAACTAGCTAAAAGAATAGTGATACCTATCGTGATAACTTCGGGGTGCTCTCCCCCAAGTGCCGATATTGAAGTAGTCCTTTGATTCGCCCTTGGAACTTGTTTGCCTTCGGGTTCTCCTTACATGTTCTCCCCTCAAAATATTAATTCCGCATATACCCGAAGGAACAAATTCTAGGAACATATTGTGAGCCTTCATGTGCTCACATTTTTTTGGACCTTCATGTGCCCACATATTTTTGATAATTTTTCTATGCAAAATGGATGATGATGCAAAAACATATGAATGCAATATTTTTGATTTTTATGCCGCCACAACAAGGAGTACTTGCATGGGGCTTAAAGAAATCGATGTAAGAAAATAGTAAACACATTTTTATGATTTTTTTATGCAGGTGTAGGAAAGTAAATATGCTAAAGGAAATATGCTAATTTAAATATGCCGTATAGAAAATAAATATCCGTGATAAATACCGAAGTTACCTCTCGGCGAGAGTTTTGAGTACTTACTCCCATGGCGTGCGTCATCGATGGCATCTCGTCGGAATGTCATGTTTGAAATGGTGCCTTCAATGATCTCGACGAGTGGCGTAGATGAGGTGGCCGATTGAGATAGTGTTTGTTCGGTTGATGACGCTGGTAGTGGTAGGTCTTCCGAAGGTGTACTCTTGACGCCCTCTTCAAGAGGTGATGCTTCTTTCTTTTTTCCATGTCGCTTCGAGGAGACCTTTCTTGGAGTGGCAGGTGCCGAGTGTTCGCTTGGTCGGGGGCGAACGAACTTCTTTAATCTTTCTTAATGTCTTCCTTGTTCGTCAACTCCGTTCCAACCGGTCTTGTGATTTTTAGCGGCGTCTCCGCGTCTTGTTCTTCTTGGGTCTTGTGGTGAGGTAGGCAATAGTGGTGGTGTAAGGCCCTCTTGATGGAGTATGGAGATGAATGACCCATTACTCTTGTCAAGTGGTCTACACCTCCCGGTCATGTCGTGCTCACTTTGATCTTCCTTGGTCACTCCTCAAGTGCATCATCCGATCTTAATAGCCACTTGGTGATGGCGTTGCCCATGTTCTTCGCCGATTCACCGCTTGAAGGAAGATTGGATGGTGGCAAATGGTAAAATGCTTGTTTAGTGTGCATATTTGTAGGTTGGGGACTTCCACTTGTAGGAATTAGGGAAATAAGACTTCTCCTCTTATTGCGCAAAGTGAGTCCCGCTTACAAAGACAAGGTAGAGATCAAGTGCATGGGCTCAAGTGGTGGGAAAACACCATCGAAACCAAAATTTCATTTACTTCTACTCTAACCTTGTGGGCACATTGAACAAGATAAAGATAATGTATAAGTTCATTTATGACAAGGGTGATAAGATCGAAGATAAATCTAGCATGTAAATATTTTTAGCAAAATAATGAGCGAACAAGAAAGTGATGCTAGAAATAGTTTTTAAAAGCTAACATGTCGAGTTAACAAGATTGAATCATGTGAAACTATAACTCTAGCATGTTTGACTTTTTTCATTTATGAGAATGCCATAGTAAAGAGGAATTAACGACAACTTACCTCAAGGTGTTACCTTTATTATTGGAATATGATGGCGCTATTACACCTTGTGGTGGTCCTTCTCTTCTTCTTGAGTGGCATGTGGAGTGACAGTGCATGTCGAGGAAGAGGATGGCTTAATTATCTTCAATGGAATTGGCCTCCCTCCTTGATGCTTCCATCACCCATGAATTCCTCCTTCGAGTGAGTGCTTCTCTGATTGTGGATCTTGTCTTGTGTCACTCTTCTACTTCTTGGCTCATCGGGAATTCTTTTTATCCATAAGTCATGTCTCACATGTCTTGCTCCATCTCTAGTGAGTTCATCTCGACCTCCCCCCAAACTTGTTTCAAAGTTTATTATTTTTTTCGCAGGGGTTAGTCCAACAATGATATACCAACATCTACTATAGTTTACTATGGTTCAAAAGTCAACCTAGACACCACGTCTAATTTGATTTAGGAAGGCGTTCTAACCTAAGCACCACGCTTAATTTAAAAAGCCTTTAGAAGAAAGATCACCACACCTTATGGTTTCGTGAATCAAACTAAACACCATGTTTAACTCAAGCCATGAAAAAACAATTTAAACTAAACACCATGCTTAATCTAAAAGGTGTATGAAAATACTTCAAAACCTAAGCATACTATAGTAAACAATGGTAGCATGAAAAGCATTGCGTAGATTTATTCAAACGAGATGATAAAGCATGATGTGTGTTTAACAGTCGAGCATGCATAAAGGTAAAGATAACCAAGCTAGTGTAGCAACACGACAATAAATGTTTCTATTCATGTAATTTAATGTTGCATAATGACTGGTTGGACATACCTTGTATTGTCATCCTTCGTTCTTCTTTACTCCAAACCTGGCATGGTCAGTGACAAGAATACCCGAAGGAAAATTTTTATAATCATAAGCTCATAAAGTAGGGGTATATAGCAATATATAAGTCTTATAGTATTTCCCCTAGAGTGCTTGTGTTAGGACAAAAAGCTCGTCCTTGGGAAACTTTCAAATTATGAATCAGGATGATGAAGCGGTTTCCCTTATATTTCCAATCAAAATTTCAAGCCATAGGAAAATTCATCAACAACCACCCTTTCTAAATTTTTAAGAAAGAGAGTATTGGAGATCTCATTGTGCGGCAAGAATTGAGATGGCAATCAATTTAGGAGTTTTCAAATGAGCATGGACTAAGTGGAAAAAAGTTCCATTTATGAAGTAGTCTTTATGCTCATTGATGTTCTCCAAAAAAAATGCGCTCCTTTTTGGTCTTCCTTAGATCGTTCATAATATTTTAGGATCGTGAGGAGACGCAAGAAAAGGGCACAAGAGGATTCATTGGGCTCAAGGATGTAGTTAAAGATGGGTTCGAAAAGAATTATCTAATTTGAACATAAAGAGAGAGAGACAGGAGTGGCTTCGTGATGGCTTTGCTCTCTTCCTATGGCATGATTAGATATGCCATCCTTGAGGTTCCCTCAATGTCCTTTGCGTAGCAATAAAGGTGCTTTCTAAGAGATTATCTCAAAAGAGGTTTGGATTATATATGGTCTCTTGTGAAGCCGGAAGTTCATGAAACTCATCATCTAAAGAGATATCCAAGGGTTAAATTTCTTCTCCCCTTAAAGGTTTTTAGCGCATTGATGGTTTGGGGGAGATAGCTAAGTCTTGGGATTGGAGTGATGGTGATATAGCTATCGTAACTTCTATTTTTTTTTTACCGGAGGATGATTCTTCTTCCTTTGGGTGGTCATAAAGAATGCTAGTATATGGGTTTCACCCGCTGAGTTCATCAAAGCAAACCTTGCTTAAAAAAGGGAAAGAAAAGGTTCCTCCAAAAACTACATGATGATTATGCGCACAACACTTTCATGATGTCGGCAAAGACTCCTACCATAGAAGATATGATCCCGCTTCTCACTCCCGAGAAGTATTGCTTCATGATCATTTTAATCAACCGTAGGCGTAGCTAATGGCCGATGTAAGGATGAGATCTAAGGATTCTAGTGGCCGAGCTTCCGCTTAAGGGTGCAATATGAGATAGATAAATATGGAATCAATTGATCCCACAAAGATAGAAAAAGATAAGAAGATGGAATAAAGGAAAAAAAGATAAAAGTATAGTACAAGATTTAGCTATAGTTTTTCAACGTGGTCTCAAACCGTTCTCCCGAAGAACGGCGCCGAAAATGCTTGTTGGTATTTGTTAACCTACAGAATATAATCCGGAGTTTAACGGATAATCGGATACAAGTGAGCACTTCACCCGAAATAGGGCTTTAAATATCGAATCCACGGGGAGAAGGTGAGAGAGTATGTCGAGGTGTATAGCTAAATCCAGAGTGGCTATAAAACTAGATTAAAAGAGAGGTAAGGAGTTCTATTAGGAAGGTCTTGTTCTCACTTCAAGTAAATCATTTGCAACATTGGTCTTAAGAGGGGTTGTCATGAAGAAACTCTTAATAAAGGGAATCTACGCTAACAACGCAGGGCTCCTACGATTTCTATAAACGGGAGCGGGCATACGAAGGACTCAATGGCGCCACCACCACGATCGCCCTTAATCTGTTGGTGTTTCACCCCGCCTATAGAAGGTATTCGTAATAAGCTAGTCAATCTAAACACCACGCTTACATTAATCTAACAACTTTAACTCAAGAGCAACCAAGAATCAAAGTAATCTTATCAAAGAAATAATACGAACCTTAAGAACAATAGAGACAATACCACTTACTCGAATGGAAGTCGAACAATCCACAAGATCTCGTGAGTTGCGCCCAATGGCACCAACTCCGTAGGAAGAAGAAGATGGAGGCGCCGACAGCTCCGGCCTTCCTTCAACTCCGCCTCAACCGCGCTCTAATTCTCTCAACTTGAAGCTCTACTCTCAACTCTAATCTAAGGCTTCTAGTTCTACATCTTGTCTAATCTTCTACTTCTAGTTCTTGAACTAGAGCTATGGCCGTCGACTAGAGCCGGATCTCGATCCGATATGATGATGAGTTGATCTCGAGATTGATTGAATCGTGGGCCCGGGGCTTGCTTATATAGGGTCTTCTTATGTCTCTTCAGCCTTCAAAGAAAGCAATGTGGTACTAATCTTCATGGGCCTTGACGATGTACGATGACCATTGGATCAAACCGACATTAAACAACCGCTTTAGATTGCGTCTTAGAGGCGGTGGAGGAAGCTTCGAAACAGGGGCAACTTGGCGGCCAAGCCAGCCGATCGGCCCCGATTATTGTCGATCGCCCGGGTGGGTCCCACCGGGCCCGCGATCGCCGTGGCTTCGAGTCTTCTAGATGATGTTTTCTTGGGTGTTAAGTTTCGCTCACGCCGGGTGTAATCCGAGCCTTCTAGACTTGTTTCGAGTTGGATTGCGTTACGAATTCTACCGCTTTTCCCCCGCGGTCCCCCGCAAATCACAACTTTACCAAAACTCATGAAAATCATTAGTATAAATCCCTAATAAGGTTATCTAATTATATTTTAGTCCTTTTCCATGTTTAGTTGACAACTAAAAGTATACGTTAACATGTGTCAACAGCCAGGCGCCCAAGGGTGACAATATGTCACAATCCCAGGCTGCCTTCTTCATTAACATAGATGGGACTCTTATAGTCCTTTACAGAAACTGACTCCAACGCTAACAATCTTCTAACAAACTCCAAGTATCTAGGACTCCAACTAACCAACAACTGGACAAACCAATCTGCTAACCCAAGAGCCAAATAGGCTGACCTGACCAACTGAACCGGCCTAACCAACTGGCCTAACACCCAACCTGTAGCCATCTTGGTGGCGCCTCTTGTAGGTCTTGCCGACCATAACAACATGTCTTTTTACGTGTTGTGCCTTTCTTTGTTTTAGGGATTTACAGTTCAAGTATTTTTATGCTGGTTTTTTACTTTAAGTTGGTTTTTGCCGATACAAAATAGTGCTTAGATCTTATAGGGATGACCATACAGGTATCAGTTTCAAAATGAGACTGACACACAGTAAATTCAAGGCATCACTTGAATGTTACAGGCCCTGAATGGCCAATAAACAAGACTTCAAACGATGTTCTTTTTGGATGAGCATGGCTCTTAAAAGCAACATAGAGTTTTGTACTTCTACTGGATATAGCATCCGACTGTTTGCTGTTGCCTGTTTCAGCTCACATTTTCTGGTGCAATTATTGAGGTGTGCACGAGAAAACTGGTATTTTATCCAGAAGTTGTTGGCTTCCTCAAAGAAGATAAGGACAACTTCCCTTATGTGGAATCATGTTATTCCTATGGTTCTCCACCAAAGCTCATAATGCTTGACAACAAGGGTGGACAGAAGGAGACCATACGGCAAGTCGTACTTAACTCTAGAGTAAGCCTCCAATTATCTAATTACATTCTTAGACTTCTATTATTACAAATAATATAGGAACTGTCTGCCTGAATCATTTCATATTGTCATGTCTTAGTTCATTAAACTTATATATGTTGTCTGCTTCCAATCATCCTTGCTCTTGCAGTAATGTCATGTAGTACTCTAATGACACACATTATGTAAAGAAATGATCAGTTTGTTTGTGCATGCATGCTTCAAAAACATAGTTGTATTGATAGGAAGTGTACTGCTACTGGAATGCTTCATAAAGCTGCAGTAGTATAGTCAATACTGGGTAATTTGCTAAAGTGGCCTAAATTTTCCTTTGGCACAGCATTCATCTATATGACAGGTTTAGGTATTTTACTGAATAAATTGTCATGTTTCTATATGCGCCTATTGCTTAAACAGTGTTCTCAATTATTTTTTGGTCCATTTACTGAAAATCTGAAACGGGCTGAGTTGGCAGGATTGAATGCTGGAAGCGAGAGCACATTCGGCAGTTTCTCAAGGAGAAAGTGAAGCCAGTGAAATTAGACAGCTGAATTCTTGCGACAAGTGCCTGAACAGTTCTAATTTGACCAATAGAACCTACGTAACTTGTACTTTGCTAGCCCTCATCAAGCACTCTGTGTGTCCAAGGTCCTGGATCCATCCCTGCGCTGTACCCCTTTCCCCTCTTCAGTTCCATCCTTGTTTTCTGTTGGTTGCCTGGATCTTGTTTTTGTCATGTATGACAAATTGGTGGATGTAGTGCAAAAATACATTTCTCAAAGAGGAAGGGCAGTCGATGGCACCAAATCAGCTTTATGGTGAGATCTTGACGTTCTTGACACAAAACAATTTCACTGTCTCAGACCGTGGGGTGGTCATCACTTAAGCTACATGATGGCTGTGTCCTGCAGCAATATGTAGCAATTTGTAGTTTTGACTATGCTTTTCTTTTTAGAAATAAAACTATACTTAGCAATATGTATGCAGTTAACTATCATGGTAATAGAGTACTGTCTTCTGTGCTGATTGAACTTGCAAGGCCATCAGCTTCTTTTTCTGTCCATAAGTTGACTTATGATTGCTAAAATAAAACTAAATGATGCAGGGCAGCTGTTGCCTATAGATGATATGATATTATATTTTCCCCGTTGCAACGACGGGCATTTAGCTAGTGTTTACCACAAACAAACAAAAAAAGCTACTGGGTTCAATACAGTGCCAATTTTTAGGATCTAAAACACACCCTTATAAAAAAATGAGCACAACGAGTTAAGTTAGATTTTTCATGTTGACTATTAATTCATCGACTCGACACGAGTACTCACAATTTTATCTATGTTTCGGTTCTTCTAATATACTTCATAATATTATCTAATAGTATTTTCTTTGATTTAACTATCTAGAAGATATTAAAAGGTATATGTGAGAAGAATGTTGTTATATTCTCCATCTTAATATAAACAAAAATCATAGACTTGTACTAGTAAAAATATTTGCTTGAAATGGGTGTGTGTGTGTGGGGTGGGGGACCCCAGCTCCGCCAGTGCTAGCCAGCGTCTTCTGCGTCCATATGTATATAATTGTGGAGATCAAGAAGACAATGAAAACAAACGCGCAGAAATGTTGATCCCTAGGCCAATGCGTTGGTTCTTGCTTAAGATAGAAGGCTTGGCTGTGGAATCTTATCTTCCTACTAAAAGCCTCAAATGTTATCGTCATCAAGCTAATCCGTCCGCCACCCCGATCTAATCCGTTCGCCCGGCTCTAATCCGTCCGCCCCCCCGCTAATCCTGTCCGCCCGGCGGTTCCCGTACTTCTCGCCCACAACATCGCGCGGACAGCAGAACCGCTCCCCGCGCGCTTCCTTCCGCACCCGGCGGTTCCCGGCCGCCGCCAACAATCACGCCTTCCCCCTAGCCCTTCCCTGCCCCGCACCCGAGCGCCGCCTCCAATTCCACGCCGCCGCTCCCGGAGATGTGGCCACTCGCTCTGCGCTCGTCTCGCCCGACGCCCGCACCTCCTGGATCTTCGCATGCCACCATGCTGCCTGGATGAATGCTGAGCGCCGCCTCCAGGTCAACGCCGCCGCCGGGGATGAGGTCACCTCCCACTTCCTCGGTGTGTCGATCGCTCCTCGCTCCTTTGCATGCGACTCCGACAACTGCCGCGTCGCTCTGTTGCCGGGACGAACGACCTCGCACATGGGGGAACTCAGCGGACGGACGCGACCTTGCGCACGGGAACCTGGCGGCCAAATGCGCCTAGGGGCACAGATGTCGACGACGGCGCTGCTGTTCTCAATCAGGAACTGCTGGGCCGGCGTGCTTCAGCGCTTCGACGAGGTGCGTTGCATCTACCATTGCTCCAAGAGTGCGCGCTTTCTCCCTCCCTTCTTTCCTGGAAGGACGTTCCCGCTGTTGGCTGGAGGCTGCGGCGCTGCGCACATGGAGGTCCGGACGCGAGGCTGGATGTCACCGCTGCTGGTCGGTTCGGTCGTCGAGGAGCTGCAACGTTGGTGCCTAATGCCAGGAAGGTGGTGACAGCCAGCGATCTGCGGCCCTCTCACACAACCCGTCAGCTGCTTGGGAATTGAATGCAAGGTTTGTGTTTATTCCTTGTCTCCTCTTCTGATCTTCATCTATAAGTTCCTGCTTCAAAATTCCTATTTTCCCCCACATCTAATCGAATCACAACACCATACCTGATCTCGATTCATAACTAAAAGAGTGCTACTGTTAGTACGTCTATTTTATGCAGAACCTGTGTCCTCAAGATCACGATCAGAAAAGTGTGTTACTGTTATTCAGACTTGGACTTGTACTTCCATCCAGGGCTAAGTAAATTAGTTGAGCAAATTAGTTCTGGTTTCAAAATTTTAAAATTCAGTTTCTTGGGTATCTATATTTCATATTATTGTCGTTTACATGTAATTGTAACCAGTCTGCATTCAACATTGTTGCCATCAATTGTTCTCTACAAGCTGAATATGTACTTTCTGAGGACGAAACATGGGCTAGATATCATCTTGAGCCCAATAGCCAATTAAAATGAGCACGTCTCTGTTTTGCTTTCACTCTCTAAAAGAGAGAACAATGTCCTGTATAGTCGTATACACAAATGTATTTAGCTTTGTGTAAGAATTTCTCTTGTGTTAAGCATTAACATGTTAATTAATTATACTGTACAATTGTTTGGGGGAAAAAGTTACCGCTGTTGAGCAAGGCTAGCACAGGATACTGAAGTTTGAATGAATATTGTGATGCAGCAGCAAAAATCCATGTTTGTCCCCACTCCCCTTTTAGAGTAGTCATTTTTTAGAGTGTTATTCTCTCTTTCATGATTGTGGAGTCTTTTTATTTTATATATATATATACAAATTCTGTGCATTTGTGTTAGTGTGCCTGTCTTGTGTGTGCCCGTGCATCTCGCTAGGGTTCTCACAAGGCTGTAAAACTTTCTAACTTCTCTTAATGCAGAACGGGCAAGTGCCTGGTTTCAAAAAAAAAAAAATATCAGAGGATTTAAGGGTGTGAGCTTGCTGCAGACGTAGTCAGACATCACCTGGATGGCAGTGACAGGTCAAGCTTTTCATTTATTTTTAGATTTTGGATATTAAGAGATCACATTCTAATCATATTTTGTGGTGACATCAAGTATCCATCCATCTGTGGTCATCAGAAACAGGGTGAATGGAAAGAGAGTGAGCCACGACATATAGGTCTGCTGTGCAATGCGTATATTATGCTATTTTTTAAAAAAGATGCATGCTTGTTTCTCTGGCATTTTCTATCACCTTGCGTAGTTCCATTAATATTCTTGATCAAATGAACGCTGAATTTCAGAGCATGTTGCACAAATGCATATATACTTCACTGACGATGGAGGTAGCTTTGCTGTTTCATGGTCGAATATATTTGTTTTCAATTCTTCCATTCTTTTTCATGTGGTTAATAAAAAAGATAACCTTAAACTGTAGGATATGCTGAGGAAGATGACACTAATGCTATTTCATCTATTTTTGTTAAGTATGATACAATGCTCCGTGGTCAGGATAGAAGAAACAAGAGCCCACTATTGCATGAAGATGGATCTATAAGACTGACTGATGCCACTCTATTTTTTTCTTCTTTTCAGTAAGTTATTTTTCCCACGTTTATACCTAAAGGAAAAATTGTTTGCACAGGTGGGGGAAGAAGCTTTATTGAAAGAAAGTGGGTTGAGTAACCTTGGAGTTGCCTCAGTGGATTCTGTCAAGAAACTGCCTTTTTATTTCAAGAGAAGCATCTGTTTCAACTTTTCTTGTGCACCTTGCCACTCCATGGAGAGGCATCAATATTTGCAGAGAGAGATACCACTATTAAAAATAACTGTTGCAGCCATTACTACCTACTATTATAACACACTAGGCTTGGATGTGCCATCCAATCTTTTTTACTTTTGAGGCTTTTGCTAAGTTGCTCCATATGTTATCTTCATCAATTGTTCTTCAAGCCTTTCCGATTCATATACGACTAGGCTTAATGCTCACTTGAAGGATAGTGTTATGTAATGCTTCTGTCAAATTGGATTGAACTGAAAGTCAAAAAAGAATCTTGTCTTACTGATTTTAGTTGTCCATTCGTTCCAGTTTTTAATTTTTGCACGGATGCTTAAGAGTATTTGATGTATATGTGTTCTTGTGAATTTTAGTGTTTATAGATGTTGCTTGTGCCCACAGCTCAACTTAATGCTAAAAAGTAGTTAGTCATCTTTAGTTCTTTTTACACCTCTGATTATTGATTTCCTGATAACAACATACAACCATAAGTATTATGCTTTGTTCATGTGATTATTGTCATCCTCTTAGAATGGTTTAAGTGTACATGAACTTGTCATAGATTTTAAACCCGTAGCAACGCACGGGCATTGACCTAGTACTACTAAAAAGAGTCAAATGGAATCGTCGCCAGGCGCTTATGACCCTGCCTCCCCGCGCTAATGACCCGGCCCCCTGCGAACTGCATGGCACTTCAACACTACAAAGAGCTGAGACAAGAGACCCCTTAAATGAGCGAAATAAGAGAGCTAACTAATAATTAGTATGATCGTATCTTAAGGGAGTGTGTTACATACAGCTTGGATTGGCCCTTCAAGTGCTGCCACCGCTTACATCCTCCTCCTCCTGATTGTCCCACTCACGATTTATTTTATAATCCTCAAAATTAAACACTGAATTGGCAGGACACTCGAAGTTGGCTACAGGTCGACCAGGGTGCATGTCTATGGCGTTCCTCAACGCGGACTCTGCAGCACTTCTATTAGATTCCCTGGCACCATGGCCCCCAATTTCTACGTAAATTTCCCTGAGGCCTGACAAGTGCTCGGTTCCGGTTGGTGCAGCGCCGTACCTGTCCCACCCCTTCGCGTTAAACATTAGCTCGAGCTTTTCAAGCTTGGGCATCGCCCCAGCCACAAAGGCCAGACACGATATCCTACTACAGGCAAAGGAAAAACACTTTAGAACGGGGAATCCACTTCCACGGATGATGATCTTATCTTCAGGAATTCCTAGGATGTACAACTGCAGGCTGATAAGAGACGGCAGCTGTGCAAGAATTCCAACATCTTCATCATGCACTTGCTTAACATCATCATGATTTATGGCCGTTTTTCTTTATCAAAATAAATCTTCAAATACAATGAAAATACACCCTGCATGCCCCACCGTGGACCCGATCACGATGAACGCAGGCTATCGGGTTAGCCATTGTCCAGCATAGACTATCTGCACTCAGTCTGGACATTTGCTGCTGAATTCAGTGAGTGCATTATTCAGTGCTGCAATCTTTCTTCACACTTATGTCTTGTGCCTGACATTAACTAGGATGGTTGACATTAACTTTTGATTACCTTTGCCTGACATTAACTCTTGGTAAAGCAAATCGTATGATATGTGTTCAAAAAAGTAGAGTTTTAGTCAATCATGTAATGCTTAGCAGTTTCTTCTTCAGAGCAAACGAATTACTCTGCACTGAATATGTTTACCAATAGCAGTTTGATATGGCACGTTGTTCAGTCAAGAGAAAACTGCAGGTATCCATAGTTACAGAGTGTTCTTTTATCTGAATCTCCTCCTCCCGAGATGTGGTAATGTGGAGCATCTTGTTATTAAGATTGGTCACCAGTTTTTTTTTTTGTTTTTAAGGTGAAGATGTTTCAGCAGTTGAATTTAGTTACTGTTGCAATAGTGGGTTACACCATGGAGATAAAAAAAAAAGCATTTACTCTGGTGAGGCGAGAGGTGCTCTGAACCACAAATGTAAATTATGTTCTTCTAACAGTTTGAAAAAATAGAACTTTTCCAATCCCACTACTGAAGCATCCGTTTCAGTTTTCTGTAGATGTCAGCTAGCAGATAGATCCATTGTCCTTATTTTCAATTTCAAGTCTATTGCTTTGCTATGTAGAGTTCAGACAATGTAATGTACAAGTATGCACTATGCAGTACGTGATAACTCATGTTCAGCATTAGTTCCTGCTTACCAGTGCACAGGATTGACTTTTAGTGTTAACTGGGGGAGGTGTGGGAAAACTAAACGCTTGGGGATTCCCCTCACCCTCGAAGAAGCTAAAGGTTGTGGCTTCACAAAACAGAGTGGTACCACTAGGCTGCTTGAGACCGCATCGCTTATTATTTGGGACGAGGTCACGATGATGCATAGGCAAGGTATCGAGGCATTAGACTACAGCCTTCGTGATACCATGGACCGTCGTGACCTGCTGTTCGGGGGAAAGACTATAGTGTTCGTTGGAGATTTCAGGCAGGTTCTCCCAGTTGTTCGAAAAGGGTTAAGGGCTCAAATAGTCGGTGCCTGGATACAGATGTCGCACCTTTAGAATTCAATTTGACATCTCAAACTGGTGCGCAATATAAGGGCAAAGACCGACCCATGGTTTGCGGCATACTTGCTACGTATCGAGGGAGGCACTGAGGAGGCTAATGATGATGATGAAATCCTCCTTCCTAATGATATATGCATACCGCAGTGATCTTGACACACTAATTGACTCCATATTCCCTGACCTTAATGTCAATATGTCAAACAAGAGCTACATCACCTCACGAGCGATTTTATCGCCAAAGAATGACTGGATTGATAAGATTAACATGAAGATGATAAGCCGTTTCGAAGGGGATGAGATGGTTTACCATAGCTTTGATAGTGCGGTGGATGATCCATACAACTACTACCCATCTGAGTTCTCTCAACACTTTAATGCCTAGCGGTGTGCCTCCACATGTGTTAAAGCTCAAGATTGGGTGCCCGATCATGTTGCTAAGAAACATCGACCCTTCGGCTGACTTTGTAATGGAACCAGCCGGGTCGCTCGAGGGTTTCAAAGAAATGCCATCGATGCGAAATTATGGTCGGAGACCATGCCGCGAAACGAATCTTCCTACCACGGATACCTATATGCTCATCGGATGACGAGATGTTCCCCTTCAAGTTCAAGAGGAAGCAGCTTTCTGTGAGACTCGCTTTACCATGACGATTAACAAGTCTCGGGGGCGACTATTCCCAATGTTGGTGTGTATTTGCCCTGATCCAGTGTTCTCCCATGGTCACCTGTATGTTGCGCTATCTAGAGCCATTGACAGGTCAAACATTAGGGTCCTTGCTGTCACACCCACGGATACAAAGAAAGAGAAAAAGGAAGAACGCGGTAAATGGTAGATACACGAAAAAATATTGTCTACAAAGAGGTCCTCATTTGATGTCTAAGGTATTGTCTTCTATTTTGCACAACTGTTATATTCTTGCATTTGTGTCATTTGTTACTAAGATTTATTGTATTCATCTAAATTTCAGGTAATAGCGAAATCGGAAAGAAAAACTGGAGACAATTAGTTATTTTCATATGTACATGTTATAGATTGAATATATGTAATATATATTTTTTAACTATGTAGCTTTCAGACTTATGTAATATTATATTAATGTTTTCATCATCACGGTTGCATTATAGGTTATTACATTATGGATAATTGAAGTTGATGTTTCACATTTAAATCTTTCTTGCCCTTGTACATATGTTACCATGGTATTTTGTGTTCCCGCTGCAACGTATGGGCATTTAACTAGTTGTTGTCCATATATAGAGTGGATCGGAGGAGCTAACTACAGGAACAGGTAGAGCGACACGGCCGGGTGTTGATCATAATTTATATAGTGGCGCGGGCAGGGACGCCCGGTGGTCTACACCTGGCGAGTCGTTTGGTGTCAGAGTTCCCCGACTGGCTAAGCAAGGGTTCCAGCAGACGGCTATTTTTTTTTTTCAAGCGTGCATATTGCACGTGCTGCATTAAGGGAAAATAGAGTTTTGTCTGTAATACAACTACTAGTACATTGGCGAGATGCCGTGACACGTAGTGGCAACACATGACAGCGCAACGGCTGTCTTGTCTTCATTCCTCACACGCAGCGACCCGATTGGGTCGGACATGTCAGGCGCTACCTGTGTATCTTTCATGGGCTCCAATATGATCATTCTGTAAGGAAATTGCTTACTTCATACACACACAGTAACACATACCTAGCTAAGTGATTTACGATTCGTCAAAAAACTGGTTTACACGGACCGTGTAGAAATTCTACAGGTGCCCCCAAGAGATTTGCGGTCCAGACTTGAGTCCCAAGCCCCGGTGTCCTCGTGGCAGGTCTCAGTCTAAAAACTTTGCTCAAGTGCTCTTTCAGTCACAGACCATACTATAAGTGCATATTCGTGTTTTCTTGTTTGCTCGCCCCCGGATAATTGATTCCCAATAACATCTACATTGTTTGGGATTCTTAGTTTGTTTATTTATGTTATTATCGTGATTCTTTTCTCTGCCAAAGAATTAGGTTGATAGAGTCAGCATCACACACCTAGAGCTAATTAATTGAGTTCCCTTTTTTTCTAAAATATTCACTCTACTATTTTACTTTTTAGTTTTTATTTGGTTAGTGTTAATACTCTAGTCATGTATGTATTTTGCCATGCATTGTTGTTGTTAGTTTGAATCCCCTCTAGTCAAATTCTGGCTCCATCTCTGCCCCTTTGCCTACTCCGCCTCACCCTAGCCGAAACACCGTATAGTCGACGACGGACTGGCCGCTCTACTCCTACGCTAGCCCTGCATTCAATACCCTCTCTAGTTCCTAAGCCGTCAGAGCACAAGCGACTCAAACCTGAATGCTTTGTTGGCTACAAGAGCGTCGTCTGAAATCGATCTTGATTTCATACGCCTATATTGGTATAGGAGGTATGTTCCAATGTTGGAGTCTCTATTTCAGTAGATGTTAATAAGATGACATTTTGAACACTAATGTTGTTTTTCTTTATGCAAAAAGGAGTGCCTAACACTATTGTTCGCTTGAGCTTATCAAGCATGTTTATCAGTAATGTTGCGGGTCACCATTCAGCTTAGATTGTCTGAGACGTCCGGTTAACCGTTCAAAACTGAACCTCGATGACATAAAAAGGAGTTGCAATAGTTTTTATCAAATGTTGCAATATCTCATGGTGCTAAATTTTCAAGCAACAATTATAGACAACCAACTAGCCAACTAAAAGAAAAACAACTCACAAGACATAATTTATATGAAAAACTGTAGTCAACTGAATAACAAAATAATCAGGCATCTAAAATATGGAACAATAATAGACCCAAGTACTTGGCTATAAGCTAAGTTATAAGAGTCAAACTATATAATAGTTAGTGTTCTACTTGACTCCAAACATTTTTTTATACTAAATGGTTTTATTCTTTTTTTCCTCCTCCTCACATATATCTCTGCTCGACTCACTGTTACCTATGCATCCGTGCCTAGCTTGGCGTTTAACTAGTAGCCAAGCTCTCATCTCCCTCCTCTCTTCTCTCCTCCACCTCAGCAAAAAATGCTGACTCGCTTGGCTATAAGCCCATTATTGTACCTGCTCTTAGGGGTTGTTTGAGTTATCTTGCTTATGCCAGTTTCAATGGAGAGTTTTACCTTCCGGTTTCAAGATGTAAAAACTTTGGCATGAAATAGCTATCTCCCTCGATGCATAGTTTCATTGCACAGTTTCATAAGCTCACAGTCCCACAACCTCTCTCTCATTGCACGACGATTTATTGCATAGTTTCATGATGAAACACTATTTTTGTCTCAATGGGGATTTCACCCCGCTTTCCAATGCATGTGAAACCGTGGCCAAAGGTTTCACCATGATGAAACTCTTTGTTCTCTCTCTCATGGGCGTTCCATACAAAAAAATGAAGTTTTACTTGATGTGGCGCCGCATTTAATGTGCATGAAACACCGTGAAACTTCTATTAAGACGGTCTTATACTCCCTCCGCTTCCAAAATATATGCAATTGTGGGAAACGTGTCACCAAATCATTTCATCTTTGATCAAGTTTCTAGCAAAAAACTACTAGCATTTATGTTTTTGAAACAAATTTGTTATGAAAATATATTTCATAACAAATCTAAAGGTACTTATTTTGTCTCATAGATGTTGGTACTTTTCATATAAACTTGGTCAAAGTTCGTGATGTTTGACTCCTCGAGATGTGAAAATTGCTTGTTTTGTGGAACAGTAGGAGTACAATCATAAGCAGATTAAGTCGAGTTGAAATTCTTTTACAACCACGAACATTGCAAGTATGATTGGCATGGTGCACTTGTGAGTTGTGGTCTAGTGGTTGCGGACCTGTGGTGGCGGCAAGGACCACCCAGAGTACTGCATCCGTTGAATACAATTTCAATGAAATATTCTAAGCTTGATTTAGTTTTATATACAAATTTAGGGGCTATTTTGAATTTTGAATATATCTTCACAGCAGTAAATAGTGTAATTTAAATGAAAAAAATAGCGGTTTATTTTGAATGATACATCGTATTATAAACATGATTAGTTTAGACACAAATTCAAGGGTTTGTCCAACCGGGATTACCCATTTTACAAATTCAAGGGTTTACTTTTGAATTATCTTTCATAACGACCGGTAATTTTGATGCAAATTTAAGTGGTTAGTTTTAATTTTGACTAGAAACATGTCTGAAAATATTATTATAAGATAATAAGTACATTGCACATATCAATCCAACGTTACTAATGTTGCAACCGTTCTCCGAGTTGTCTAGATTGTCTCTCCTTTGCATCTATTGCACCTGCTGCTGTCTCTCGTTGGCCTGTAAGTATGATTAAAAAAATTAGATGCTTTAGACTATATAAACCACTAAAGGCAGCTTACTACATTATTTGAGGAATGCTCCACGTTGTTTTGCTTGTATCAATGTAATCCATCCATCACCAAGTAGCCTACCGTGTGCATAGCACGAATTTAAACGTTGAATGTCGTGATTTGGCAATTACAATTACAGTTTGCTGCAGATGCACACCTTTCGATAGTGAAATTCACTTTGCAATTTGAAGTCTCTAATTTGTCATCAAGACACTGCAGTAATAGGTAACTGTACAATGGCTTTGCCTGTAATCTGCATAACTAATTTGAATAGTTTTGATCTGTTTATATCTGAATCACTTCACACCATCAAAAACTAAGGGAGATGCTATATCCCAGCCGTCTGAAAAAAACCGGGACTTCGCATCGAATTTGCATATGCCGTCCAATCTGTATCCGACGGTGGATCCAGATTTGTTTACTTTCCTCTTTGTTTGCTCATTCGCCGGTCAACCGACACTAACGGGCGCGCAAACACTAACGGGTTCAAGGCTTCTCCATACAGATCCGGATTGATGCGCGCGAGAAAGAGTTCTGCTCGCTCAAGTTTGGCGCCAACAATAAACGCGCCAACACTTGGGCCCCAAAGATCAATTTCTCAACCAACAATTTTCAAAAATTTTACAGCCCAATTTAAATATCCATCATATTACAAACGAAAGTCCACAGCTGTAAAATCAACAAGGCTCGTTTTTTTTCAAAAATAATTTTACTATCAGTAGTGCAGTCCCTCCCTTTATTTGATTTCTCCAATCAGCCCATTTACCGCTAAGTGCATCCAATCCTAGGGGAAAAAATTCAAATTAGGGCATTTCATAATTATAAGGGCACGTGAGCCCATTAGCCCATATAAATAGACCAACTTCTTCCCCAAGAAGAAGAAAAGCAAAACAGATCGCCATCGATCTGTTTCGTGAAGGACTTCGCCCCTCCTACACCACACGCAGAGAAGAAGGACTGATCGGGACAAGAAGATTGAGAAGATCCGTATGAAACAAAGATGCAAGAACCGACCTGAATTCCTCAAAAGGTAACAGATGCATATCCACCTCTCTTCCACCATTCCCTCCTCCTCTCGAAAAACCTAGAGAAGGAGAACTCATTAGATTGATTCCAGGAACCCAAGCCTCCACTTACGTGTGATTAGAAAAGGTAACAGATCCGTAAAGGGATGAGAACTCCTCTTATCACTTCTTCACAAGCTACCGATTCATATCTTCCTCTCTTCCGTAAATTCCTTCCCTCCTCACTAAACAAAAAAGTGATTAGAATGATTGGAGGACCAAAACTATAAGGGTCAACCACCCTACTGTATGCACAATCACTGAACAACACTAATGATAGTTTCATTTCCCTATATAGGTCAAGATGGACAATCAAGATTCTACAGGTCAGATGGGGTTTCCACAAGAAGATAATGGATTACAACTGACACAATTATCAGAGATCACATCTACCACACATTGGACACAGGTCTGCTACAAAAACACCAAAACTGAACAATGACTGCATTGTGATTTAACTCTACAAAAAATGCTATTCATATTGATTGCTAATGCTCCAAACATTTTTATATGCATCAGCACCCAATGCATCAGTGTGCCAATGTTGAGAGTTACTACAATTTTGAATCAAGCATTGTGAATCCAAACTACAATGAACAGGTAATTATTGCAAACTGCCAAACACAAAATTGCACTTACAAAGATGCAAGTGCAACTATTCATAGTTGCAAAATACTGAAAAATTCACATCACTTACTATCTATTTAAATGACCGGGACGATGTAACGATTGGAGAAGATGGTTTCATTACACAAGAGCAACCTGAAATGGAGTTCAATGTCAGTATACAAGTCTCCTACTACACAATATTATAAACTGATATGACAATAACTTGCATATTTCTATATCAATTGCAGGAAATGTCAAGAACACCTAATCTGGGAATAAATCCTGAAGGATACTACACAGTTTCAATCAACATTTGAAAATTTTTTGGGAACAAAGGAAGGCACTGGAATAGCAATGCTAGTCACTCAATAGGAACAACGAGCTACAACAAAGAATGGACAAGGTCTCCAGATGCAAACGGAAAATGTGAGTTAATTTGAACCCCGACAATTATTTTCAATCACCGAAGTTCATTTCAAGCTACACTAGACATATCAATCAACCAATTCAAAACTAATGGAAGCTATCCAAATCAGGATTCCAATCATGTCATGTCAGAAGAGCTTAGAGGGAGTTTCATGGACTTTATGAATCAAACATTTGGAGGAGAGGTATTGACATGATTCTCTCTATCTATATCAACAATGATTTCAATCATTTTCACTCCAATCACATAACAAGATAGTACATGTTACAAAATCATTCTTCATTCTAACGATGGACATTTTCTCGCTTACCTTTTTGAAATAACAGAACCAGATGTTGTTTAGTACAAGCAGAATCAATGACGCACCAGAATACCATACAAACACCCTATAGAATGATGAATCGATCGGATCACGCTTTGGCTTTCAAGGAATCATGCAACATCAACAAGTTGAAGATGAGCAAGGCATTCAATACCCACAACATGGCAACATCGCAGATACGTAGAATCAACAAAGTGGAATGAACACAAGAATGTAAGAGCAAAGAAGTCAAGTAATCGAGGAGATGGACTCAAATAATATTGCGTAATCACAAGAGCTCAGCAAATTCAGATTGAAAGTGAAAGTATAATTGCAAAGCAGAGCGTTTGTCCCAAGAACATGCAAGCAAACATGTTCCTCCTGATAAACATGGCATTTGAAACACTAGATGAGGCCAAAGAAATTCTACAATTGTAACATCCCCGATTTCCATGAAAGGAAATCCACGTAATGAAGTATAACACGATGGTCCCCGAGGATCATTCCATCACATTATCCGAATTACAGTCGATTACAGAGTCAAACTTCGAATAAAAAGAATACAAATAGAAGGGTTTATAAAAGTACATCACCACTTGGCGGGAACAACCAGAGTCACACAGCATCCAGAACAGCGTCGAAGACTGGAAGCTAGTTGCGGAAGCATCATCATCATCATCTCCAGCTTGAGCGTAGGCACGAGACCATCTAATCTTTCCAAATACTGCGAGACAGGGAAACTGCACACCGCCAGATGTGTGCAGGCCATGGTCAGCACCGAATGAGCTTTGGTGGAAAAGAGAAAATAAGGGATCTGGCGATCCTATTATTGGGTTGTGGTTTGCATCCTTAGCGCATGCGAAGCAGCAAGTAATAATATAATAATAATATTCACAAATTAAACTCATTCCCAACATATCCTTTCCCCAAGATCCATATCCATCTCTACACACCTCTCATAACTCACAACACAACCGACTCGGGGTGACAAGACAACAACCTGCTCCTTTGCCTTGCCTAACCGGTTCTCAGCCCCGTGCTCTCAACCCCAAATCACCACACTCAACTATATCCGAGGTAAGAAGAGAAAACACCCTCTCTACTCGAAAAGCAAGAAACCCATGGGGTAAACCCAACAAGTAAGCCGGCGCACACCTTTAGGTTGTCCAGCGAAGGCCGGCAAGACACCTTTAGGCGTCCCAGCCTAAAAGTCGATCCATGCCCGAAGGCGGGACAATACGTATTGGTTTAAACTCGCGTAGCGTGTACACAAGATCTCTCGATCACCATCATCGATGCTCTAGAAGCACCTAGGAAGATTCCGGCCGCCTTCCAACTAGTACGATGCCATCCTACCACTCACCCCTGGAAGCCCCGAGTACCACCACAAGACGCCGAGAGGCCTGGAAAGACAACACCGGCCCTATAAGTGGTGCCGCCCTCGAATCGAACGGGCGAGACCTCCATTCCCGTTGACCCTAATCACCTTACAAACCTTGCAGTAATGGCACCGTCCCTAGCTAGTCGGACTACCCGTCCCCCACCCATTTTGGGGCGAGCGATGTGTACTAGGTTCCCATATGATTCCGTCCCAACAATCTGTAAGTCCTTAGGTTGACCAGACAAGACATCTTCTCAACTTATGTGCTAACGATAGCACCTGGGGCTTTGCTCCACAAAGGCTCTCCACCCCGAAACTTTGGGAAAATCACCATGTACCCACCATAGGTACCTGAAACTAGGGGTGCCCAGGCCGCACCTCCTCGGGAAGACTCGTCTCAGCGACTCGTCATCCTGCCCGGTCGACTCAACCCTCACCACCACACACCCAAGACACATGCAGAATCACGCTCCCCAGACGACACAACTCAACAGTCCGGCTCATATACTCCGGCTCTCATATATATACACGTAAGTGAAGGTAAAGCCACTTAGTGGCAAGTGCAAGCAAGCAGGCAGGAGTATATAAGTGCGAGCGCAAAGCAGGGTGATTTGGTGGATGGGGTTTTAATCCAGGCATATCAGGCTCAGGCAAAAGCATGCATCCATATATACTAGCAAAGGAATAAAGTAAAAGCGCCAGCATATCTATTTGCAATGTCTAAATAGGATTCTCTAAAACAAAGTGCTGCCATGACACCTGCGATGTCGAGGAAGTAGTGGTACTAGTCTCCGTCACTTGGTGTAGTCGTACTCCGAGGTCTCCTCCTCCTGGGTCGACTCCACTCCGGGACTGAAACGTAACGTAAAGTCACGATAAGTTTACTCCTATAGAGGTCCACAAAGAAGCAACGACATCCAAAAAGATCCCAATGCACTCATAGATAACCCTATGACGTAGAGCTTGAATTTAGAAAAATTTGGAATCTTGTTTCATAATTTTCTGACATCGTATGAATATTCTATGAATTTCCTAAGATCAAATTATATTCTGAAAATGGAAAAAGGCTGGATTAACCAGGGCACGACACGTGGCAGATTCTGGTTGGTCGGATGACGTCAGCGTGACGCCAGCAGAGGCGGGGCCGTAGCAAACCGACTGACAGGCGGGGTCCACGATGACGTCATAGGTGACGTCATCTATGACGTGTGGGTCCAGGCGGTGGCTGTCACTTACAGGTGGGTCCCACGGCTACGGTGGATGACACGTGGGCCAGATGGGACCGGGTCAACGGTAACTGACAGGTGGGACCCAGTCAGCGGTCAACGTTGACTAGTCAGCTTTTAGTGGGCCAAGTGGGCGGTATTGGGCCAAATGGGCCGAGTATGGGCCGGCATGGGCCGCCCGGCCCGGACACGTGTCGGACGGATAGGTTGTCCACGTGGCCTCGTTGGGCTCCTATTGGGCTTAGTCTACAGGCGGGGCCAGCTGGGCCGGTCTATGATGGACTATAGGCATCGGTCTATAGACCGCAACATGGTCTATCGTAGGCTAAGTCCACCTTCACTTCTCCTCATGGTTCACGGGACCAGTCCACGTTGTGCCGCCGCCCTCCCTTCCCCCATCTCCTCCTCGTTTCTCCGACTACGGCGGCGGTGTACGCGCCGGCGGCGAGCCTCGCACGCTGGCGCGTCTAGGTGGTTCGGCCAGGAGCCAAGGCCTCCTAGGGCTCCGGGAAGGTGATTCGGTGGCGCCGGCGAGTCTAGGTGGCGGCTCGCCGCGCCGTCGAGCCGGTGCGCGGGGTTCCGCGGGCGGCGCGAGGCGGCGAGGCGGTTGCGGCCGCACAGGCTCCAAGCTGCCCCTTTTTCTCTCACTTTCCGACCAACGGTTTCCGGTGGTCCCTCCGTGGCGGTCCGAGGTGGCAATGGCGAACGCGGCGGCCTGGCGCGGCGGGCGGCATGGCCGTGCCGATGGCGATGCGGCGGCGAGACGTCCAAGTGCGAGAGAAGGCTCGCCCTGGTTGCCCCTTCCGCCGATTCGCCATGGCGGGTCCGAGACACGGTTCCACGATGGCAAAAGGGCGCGGGCGGAGTCCGTTCTCCGGCCGAGCGCGCGCGTCGGGCTTCGAGGCTGCGGCCGTGTGGGTCCAAGGCAAGGCGGGGCCTTCTCTTCTAGACGGGTGCGTGGTTGGTCGCAGCTGGTTTAGGGGGGGGCTTGGGAGCGCGGCTCCGATGACCATAGCGTGCGGCGGAGTCCGCGGAGTGGCTACCGGGGCGTGGCGGAGCTCCAACGAGCTCATGGCCGTCGCAGCCGCGCCAAGGCGGGCCCTTTCTTCCAACCAGCTAGGCGCCATGTGCGCGAGGTCAAGGCGGAGCCCATCGGCTCGCTCGCGCCAAGAGGTGGCCGGGGACGGCGAGAACGCCGACGAGGCGGCGGTGCTCGAGGAGCACCGATGCGCCGGCGGCGGGTGCTAAATTAGGTGTCGGGGCTCCTATGGTTACGAGGACAACGGATTGGGGCGTTCTACGGCTCGGCGGTCACGATGGTGGGGGTCCGGAGGCGGCTTTGGCGGTGGTTAGACCGAACGGCGGTGTCTAGGTGGTTCATAGCCATGGCGGTTTGCCGCCACGGCGACGCAGCTAAACATCGGCGTTCCCGAACACAAAGTGCTCGACAAGGCCGCTTTTTGGCTCACGCCGTGCGTGCACGGGCATGGGGTGTTTGGCTAACCACGGAAAGTGGCACCTTTGGCTACTCTAGGCCGGAGAACGCAGCGGCGCATACGGGTGCGGGCATGACGGCGACGTGGAGCGGGAGGGTGCTCACCGTGGTGTTTCTTGGTGGTGAGGCGGCGTAGCGCGGCGAGTTGAGGCCGTGAAGAGTCGGTCTTTGTGCCGTCGAAGGCAGCTACGCCGGCAGCCGATGGGGGCGACGAGCTCCGCTCCGGCAACTCCAAATACACAAAGCGGCCGGCACGAAACGGCGTTCGGCAATGGGTCCGGCTTGGCGGTGTGTCGAGGTTTCGCTCGCTCGCGGTGCTCTTCGTGGCTCCTCCTCGCGGTACTACCGCCCACGGCAGCGGCCGCGGGCAGCGGCAAAGAAGAAGCCTCCGTCGCGCGCTCACGCTCGGCGGCGGTCCTTCTTCTCTTCTTCCCTTCCTCCCCACTCCCCTTCCTTCTCCCTCTTCTCGGTTTGGCGTACAAGAGGCCGGGCAAGTGGTTGGTGAAGCCACGAGTGGCGGCGATGGCTCCTGGGAAACCCTAGTGGTGCCCAAGGAGGCTCTTTATAGGGCGGCGGCGTTCATGGCGAGGACAGGCGGCCGATCGACGCTGGAGCGCGATCGACGACGGTGCTTAGGGCTCTCACGGGCATCCAGGGCTGGGCTAGGGGTCGCTCGCGATCACGCTGGCGCTCGTGCTCTCCCTTTGAGACCGGGGGCCGATGTGGCGGTGTCTTGGCGGCGGCGCTGGCAGCGCGTGCGCTGGCGCGCCACTTTACTCCGACACGGGGGGGTTTTGGGCGTCCGTGTCGGGTGGGCATCTTGGCCTCCAAGGCAGCGTGGAGTCCAGCCGGTGGCGATAAGCGACGGGGCGCTGGGCGAGACGCGGGGGCGAGCGGCGCGGTGCACTCTGCTTTCGCGAAGAAGCAGAGACGGCGAGGGGAAAGAGATGGGAAGATGACAAGCGGGGTCCAGTGGCGTCGGCGTCTCGACGGGAAAGACGCCCCGCCCTCCTATATGCCGGTGCGGCGGCGGCTCCAAAGGCCGGGTCGGCCCATCGCCATTCTTGCGCGAGCCGGCTCGGCGTGTTATCGGGCCGCCCGGGCGCAGTAAAGGCAAAGCAGCCGGGTCGGGCTGGTTCATTGCCTTGGGCCAAAATGGCCTTTGCCATTTCCTTTTCCTTTTTCTAAGTCTTTCTATTTTCTTTCTCCTTTCTTTTCTACTCTACTCCATATCATGGGCACCTATGTGGCAAGGCAAGTGTTGCTAAGCTTGCATACCCCCTTAGTGGAGGTCACTAGGGGTCATTTGTGGTATAGGGTTCCATTTCCAAAGGCTAGCAACACAAGGGATCATTTATAAAAACATAGGGGTTGATTTTATTAGCAATACATGAAATCAAATAAAATCCAACTCAAGCATGGTTGATTAAAATGCAAAATGCCCAACAAAAATTTAATAGGTGCTACTTGTGCAACTAGGGTATGTCTTCCTACATGACATACATCATTCATGGGTTATTTTAGAAAAAATTTTGTTGGTTGCAATTTTTAGGTTTTGAAATTTCCGGGTTGTTACAACAATGACTATGCTTACATAGTTGGCTTCTCCTCCACGAAAAGCTCACTCATACATTTGCAAAAATAAGAAGGACCCAATGTATGACAAGCCAACAAGAGTAACATTGGCGTGCAATAGAAGAGGTAAAGCAAATCAAGCGCACATCATAGATCCTCAAGCAACCCAAAGTGCAACAAAGAAGTTGGGAAAAGTACAACAAATAACAAAAAGCGGATGCCAACTCGTTGCGGGACTCCAAAGTGCAGTGAGGAACTGTTGGTATTTCTAACGCCACTAACTAGAAATAGATATAAACCTATCACTAGCAATGGCATTAAAGACAAATATCAAATGTTGCTTCGAGATAAAACTAAAAGAATAATTCATTGCAGTTCATAGCATATCCGAAAGGTTGTCATCCCTATAGTTAAACTACTAATATGCAAGGAATAAAATATTCGTACTATGCCTTGATAAACTTCTTAATAAGTAAATAAATAATTATAACTCGGGTATCCGCAAGCGCACAGATATGAATATACCATTGTAGCATTTTAACCGGAGTAAAAACCAGGTGTTGAATTTATATTCTACCACGGGAAAGAAGTCTATTATCAAGAATTAACTATGCATTAATCATCTATCATCTCTCGTAAGCAAAGCTTAAGTATTTAAGTTTATTAATTACTTAAACAGGGGATCAAAGTTCACAATAAAGATAATGATAAAGTTCTAATAAAATAGATTCAACCAAGTCATATCCAAAAAGTGCAACATGGAAAGTGTCAAACAATGGACGATAGCAATTCATAGGTTAGCTAGATTAGAAACTCTAATATGTAACTCTAAACTATAAGTTAGGATCTACCTGATTAGTGCAATACATCTAACAATCATCAAAGAAAGACTAATGAAATCCACACATGAGGACAGAATCCGTGAAGACTAAGGCCGAAACTTAGAACAACTCGAATAATATCATCCGCTAGGCCTACATACGGGGGATGGATTGCAAAAGGATCTGAATGGTGCAAGTCACCACCACGATCTACCACATGACCCGGCACATAGGGTGCAAACGCAGGTAAATACGATCTAATCACCATGATTACATCGTCTCTACCACTCACCCATAATATTGATGGATGAGCGCTATACGAATCCATGCATGAACATAATAGTAATCCAACTATGCTAAATATGTAATCAAAGTAAATACTAGAACAAATAATCTCGAATATAAACATGATCAAGATATTCATATTAAGAACGTGTCCGAACTTGAAGACTACTTACAATGAAGAACTTACAAGAACGAGGCCTGATCTTGAGCCGGCCTCCGACGATCAGGAGCGGATTTCTCCCTTCCTACTAGTTCTAATCTTGATTGCTACTCTTCCTAAAGCGATGTTTCTAGAGCGTGGGATTGATGACTTGGATCTTGAAGCGCTGAACTTGATTGAGAACTTGATTGATCTGAAAGGGGGGCCTAGGGGTCTGCTTATATAGTCCGGAGGAGGTGCCAAGGTTTGACCTAGATACATCTCGTGATCCCACCGACGCCCTCGGATCAAACCGACATTAAACGGGTGGATTAGATTGCGTCTTAGAGTCGGTTGAGGAAGCTTCCAGAGGCAGGGCCGACGTGGCGGCAGGGGGGGCCGATCGGCCCTATTATTGGGCCGATCGGCCCAGGGTGGAGCCCACCCTGGGTCCCGTCGTGTGTCGTGTCTTCTGGAGTCTTCTAGATGATGATTTCTTGGGTGCTAAGTCTCGTTCACGTCGGGATTAGTCCGGTGCCTTCTAGGGTCTTCTCTCGGAGTTGGATTGCGTTACATCGCGTAGTCGTACGGCTCGCGAATTATGGTGTTTTCCTGTTTAGTCCCTGCAATTCACAACTTTACCAAAACTGATGGAAATATGTTAGTGACCCCCTATTCTAGGTTGTTATTATGCTTTACACCCCTTTCTCATGTTTATTTGATTAATAAATTTATATGATAACAAGTGTCAACAAACTCCCCCAAGCTTACCCTTTGCTAGTCCCTAGCAAAGTTATATGCTATAGTAGGATCAGGAGTTGCTACTACGCTTTCATACCTCGGAAACCGTGTTTTATCGAAATAAATTCTCCTCTTAACCGTTGCTCTCTCATACCTGTTTACCATGGGGCGTAGCCTTTTCACGAATCATAAGCAAGATAAAACAATCAAGCTAAGTACCATGTCTCAAGTTCTTTGTTCAACTATCATCCTGGGGTTTTGCAATATTTTCAAAAGAAACTCAGAGATCCTATGTATGACCCTCTTAAGTAGATGGTAGTAGTGGAGTTACACATGTGGGGGAACATACATAGTGGGATGATAGTGGTGAAATGGATGAGGATGAAAGGTAAATAGCCTTTAGCCTTTTCTAGTATTTTTCTTCTCAAGCATCTTGGACTATATCTCTCTTTCTAAAAATTGCTAAGGTCCGGGGCTAACCATCCTTGGAGAGGTGGGCTTTGCCCCGGACTTGTGTCCATTTTTCTCTCTCCTTAGAGATGTGGGCCCTACTCACCCTGACACACGTGTCCATTATTCATCTCTAATATATATTTTTATTATTAGGGAGGTAGGCCCTTCTCGCCTAGTATGACTTTTGTCCGTTACTCTCCCTCTCTCGTCTCACTTTTCTCTTTAAATATTTATTTTTTCTTTTCTTTTCTTTTTTTTTTTCTTTTTCGAATGTAGCCCAACCTCTTTAAAAACATTGAGATAGACATATCCAAAGATTGCAAGAGTTTATTTTTTATAATTATGGCTAGCGGCTTAATGGAATATGGGGAGGCGTAGTTCCGGGTTAGAAGCAAATATTTAGTGGAGTGGGATGATCTTGATGCGAATGATAAACTCTTAAGGGTCATAGCTAAGGAACTCGTCATGTAATATTTTATAATTTTCAAAGATAAAAACCAGGAATCAAGTATCTCTAGGAATATGATAAACAAAGTAGCTCAACTTTTCATGTATTCTTTATCTTTCAATGCTAAGACTCAGATTAAGCATGTGCTTCCCACAAAAAGGGTTTAGAGCAAATTAAGCATTAAAGCTTTGGGAGAATCTAAGTCCAAAGTGTAAGTACTTTTAAGAGGAATTTAGGCGGAGCAACTATTCATCATTTCCTTAGCATGTATTATCAAGATCATAATTAAAAGGAAGAAAAGTAATCTAGCAAAGTTCCAAATTTATTTGACTCTTTAACACTAAGACTTTTATGACTCATTAGCTCTAAGCAAATATATATCTAGCTAATATTTAAGACATAGGATAGTAATACTTATAGTGATAAATGGGGGTGCTCTCCCCAAGCTTGATCTTGAAGTAGTCCTTTGTTCATCCTTGGAACTTGTTCCTCTTTCGGGGTCGCCTTCAATGTTCTCCCTGTTAATATTAGTTTCGCACATACCCGAAGGAACAAATTCTAGGATGTTATTGTGAGCCTTTATGTGCTCACTTCTTTTGGATTTTTTTATAAAAGGTGTGGACCTTCATGTGCCCACATATTTTTGAGAATTTTCTATGCAATAGGGATGCTAATGCAAAAACATATGAATGCAATATTTTTGTATTTTTATTTTTATGCCGCCACAAAGAAGGAGTACTTGCATGGGGCTTTTAGTAAACCGATGCAAATGCAACAAACATATTTTTGTGATTTTCTAAGATGCAGATTTTTAGAAAGAATAAATATGCTAAAGGAAATATGCTAATTGAAATATGCTGTGCAGAAAATTAAATATGCAGATAAATACCGAGTTACCTCTCGGCGAGAGTTTTTAGAGCAATTACTCCCATGGCGTGGTGTCGTCTATGGGCCCTCGTGTAAATGTTGTACCTGGTAAGGGTCCTTCTATGATCTCAATGAGTGGCGTAGGCGAAGTAGCCGAGGAAGTCGATTGTTCAAGGTGATGCCGGCGCTGGTTGGGTCTCCGAAGGTGTACTCTTGTTGCTTTTCTTGGTAGGCGCAGCTCCTCTCTTCTTCCAGGTTTGCTTCTTTGGCGGAGACCTTTCTGGTGTGGCCGGTCCAGAGTTCAAGATGGGTATGAGCTGAGTGTACTTTTCCTTGATATCTTTCTCTATCCTCTTGATGTCCTCCATCTTCGAGTCCAGCTTCTGTTGTAGTCTCAGGAGACGCTTCTGGCCCTTGGTTTTTCTTGGGGGCTGTTCATTGTTAGTATAAGTATTAAAGAAACAAACAGTATCTTTTTACCTTGAAACCGAAGTGGATCTCGCCCGTCCCGATGTAGATGATGGCTCTTGTAGTGTTCAGGAACGGTCTTCCAAGTACTATGGGAGGATCTTGTTCTTCTTCTCCCATGTCCATGACTAGAAAGTCGCTGAGGACATAGCGCTTTGATCTTGACGGGGGGCGTTTCGTGCAATACCTTCCGGGAATCGGTGTGATTGATCCGCCATCTGCAACATTACATAGGTGGAGCACAAAGACAAGTTACCATATATTAATTTATAATGTTACCTTTGACATTAAGTTGATGCCCGATCCCGTATCACGCACAACTTGCCGGAAGTTCCATTGATTGATGGAGCAAAGGATTGATGGAACTCCAGGTCGCCTAGCTTCTCTAGTGGTGGTGGAGTGTGCCGAGTCTTGCGTTACGAGTTGACTTGATTGATCATCAAGACTTGCTTCACGCGTGGTCGAGGTTGACGGTTTCTCTTGTTCTTGTTTCTTCTTCTTGTCCTTTCCTCGACAAATGGTGCGCGGTACTTCAGTGGTACGGTAGTAGCAATGGTGGAACAGGGGGAGCTAGGGTCTTGTGTTTGCGCTTGAATCTCTCCCTCTGTTTGTTGACGGTGAAGACGATCTTCGCGGTGTCGGCGTAGATGATGGCCTTGGTGGTCGCAAGGAACGGGCGTCCCTGCATGATCGGGGCGTTCTTACCTTTGCCCGTATCCAAGACCACAAAGTCGGTGGCCACGTAGAGCTTACCGACGTAAAGACAAACGTCTTCCAGGATCCCCTCGGGGTAGCATAGTGATTGATCTGCAAGTTGTAGGCACATGGTTGTATATAATAAATTTGAACCTGGCTCAAGGTTTACCTTAGGCATAATGTTTACACTCGAACCAAAGTCACAGAGTGCATCGTAGGTGCGGTCGCCGATCTCGATGGTGATGACTGGTCTCCCTGGATCTCCTTTCTTGGCGGGCATACCCCGCCGGTCTGCGCTCAGTCCTTCTCGTGCATCCTTGGTCCGAATACCGCATAGTAGACATCGACAAGATTTGCATTCTAATTCTTCCTACCGCCCAGAATCTTACCCGGTTAGGCATAGGAGTAGATAAAGCCACCGAGATAATTGAGATTCTATCATTTTATTAAAGCTATGCTGGTTCTTTATTGCGTAAGAAAAAAGCTTTCCATTTTAGCACTAATAGTTTCTAGCATTTTATCATTGGAAGCTAATTTCTTAGACAGATTATCCATGAGTCTACCTTGGTTTTGTACTAACTCTCTTAAAGGTGGGAAATTATTAAAAGAGTTATTACCTTGATAGTTACCCGAGTAGTTACATTGGTAGTTGGGTCTCTGTTGACTCCATCCTTGATTCGGGGGGCGATCATCGGTTGTTGTTGTTGATGTAGTTCACGTCCTCCTCCAACTCGGGGCATTGGCTGCCCGAGTGTCCGGTGTTGCCGCATTCTTCACATGTCATGCGGGAATCGAAGAGTTGCATGACTTCCTTCTTCTCGGGGGCTTTGTCTTCAAGCCTCTTCATGATTAGGTCCATTTTGGCGCATGAAAGATGTCTACCTCTTTTAGCTGGTGCATTCCCCTCTCTTTCTTGTGGGGTTGACGGTCCTCATTCCAAACTTGGTTTGACGCCATCTTCTCCACAAGGTCAGTAGCTTGCTTCAATGTAAGGGATAGGAAAGCACCTCCAGCAGCAGCATCCATGGTCTCACGGGTGTTGCTATTGAGCCCGTGATAGAAGGTCTGCATGAGTAGCCGGTTCTCCATTCCATGGTGTGGGCATTCTCGAGATGTAGTCTTGGAAGCATTCCCACGCCTGAACGGATTCGTCGTGTTCTTGTGCTTTGGAAACTTGAGATTTTCCCCGTAAGGCGTTGGTTTTGCCTATAGGGAAGAACTTTGCCGTAAAAGGCGCCAGAGCAAAGTGTCCAAGTAGTGAGTTTGTCTTTGTTGGCGTAGAACCACTGCTTTCGCTCGTCCCAAGAGTGAGAATGGGAAACAGACGAAGTAGGATTGCATCATTTGGGACATCTTTGATGGTGAAGGTGCCACAGATCTCTAAGAAGTGTTGTAGGTGAGCGTTGGCATCTTCATGGGCTTTTCCACGAAATTGGCTAGCTTGTACCATGTTGATGAGTGCAGGGCTTGAGCTCAAAAAGCTTTGTCTCCGAGATTGATTTGCTGGCCCAAAAAGGCGGATGTTGGCCGGAGTCGGTCTGCGGAGTACTCGCGGAGGGTCTTGTCCGCCATGACTTCGAACACGGGTGTTAAGCTTCGCCGCAATGGAGGAGTCTTCCGAGGCGGCGATCTTATGTCGAGACTTCAACTTGGATCTTGCCCGCCAAAGAGTTTTTTACGGATCGAAACGAAGTTTTCGGGAAGATTCCTATTCATACATTACCCCGAAATAGATAGAAAGAATAATAACAAGGGTAAACCTGTTTAAGCAATTTGTGATAAATTTAATACTTTACGATGCGTGAGAGAGATGAATGCAAGTTATTCCCATATTTATATTTTCTTGGTTTAAAGACTTTCTTTCCCCGGCAACGGCGCCAAAAATGCTTGTTGGTATTTCTAACGTCACTAACTAGAAACAGATATAAACCTATCACTAGCAATGGCATTAAAGACAAATATCAGATGTTGCTTCGATAAAACTAAAAGAATAATTCATTGCAGTTCATAGCATATCTGAAAGGTTGTCATCCCTATAGTTAAACTACTAATATGCAAGGAATAAAATATTCGTACTATGCCTTGATAAACTTCTTAATAAGTAAATAAATAATTATAACTGGGTATCCTCGCGTTTACGATATGAATATACCATTGTAGCATTTTAACCGGGAGTAAAAACCAGTGTTGAATTTATATTCTACCACAGGAAAGAAGTCTATTATCAAGAATTAACTATGCATTAATCATCTATCATCTCTCGTAAGCAAAGCTTAAGTATTTAAGTTTATCAATTACTTAAACAGGGATCAAAGTTCACAATAAAGATAATGATAAAGTTCTAATAAAATAGATTCAACCAAGTCATATCCGGTGTGCAACATGGAAAGTGTCAAACAATGGACGATAGCAATTCATAGGTTAGCTAGCATTAGAAACTCCAATATGTAACTCTAAACTATAAGTTAGGATCTACCCGATTAGTGCAATACATCTAACAATCATCGAAGAAAGACTAATTAAATCCACACATGAGGACGAGAATCCGTGAAGACTAAGGCCGAAACTTAGAACAACTTGAATAATATCATCCGCTAGGCCTACATACGGGGGATGGATTGCAAAGGACTCAATGGTGCTTGTCACCACCACGATCTACCACATGACCCAAGACATAGGGTGCAAACGCAGTAAATAAGATCTAATCACCACGATTACATCGTCTCTACCACTCACCCATAATATTGATGGATGAGCGCTATACGAATCCATGCATGAACATAATAGTAATCCAACTATGCTAAATATGTAATCAAAGTAAATACTAGAACAAATAATCTCGAATATAAAAACATGATCAAGATATTCATATTAAGAACATGTCCGGAACTTGAAGACAACTTACAATGAAGAACTTACAAGAACGAGGCCTGATCTTGAGCCGGCCTCCGACGATCGAGAGCGGATTTCTCCCTTCCTACTAGTTCTAATCTTGATTGCTACTCTTCCTAAAGCGATGTTTCTAGAGCGTGGGATTGATGACTTGGATCTTGAAGCTGAACTTGATTGAGAACTTGATTGATCCGAAAGGGGGCCTAGGGGTCTCGCTTATATAGTCCGTCGAGGAGGTGCCAAGGTTTGACCTAGATACATCTCGTGATCCCACCGACGCCCTCGGATCAAACCGACATTAAACGGGTGGATTAGATTGCGTCTTAGAGTCGGTTGAGGAAGCTTCCAGAGGCAGGGCCAACGTGGCGGGGGGGGGCCGATCGGCCCCATTATTGCCGATCGGCCCAGGTGGAGCCCACCCCGGGTCCCATCGTGTGTCGTGTCTTCTGAGTCTTCTAGATGATGATTTCTTGGGTGCTAAGTCTCGTTCACGTCGGGATTAGTCCGGTGCCTTCTAGGGTCTTCTCTCGAGTTGGATTGCATTACGTCGCGTAGTCGTGCACGGCTCGCGAATTCTCGGTGTTTTCCCGTTTAGTCCCTCGCAATTCACAACTTTACCGAAAACCGATGGAAATATGTTAGTGACCCCCTATTCTAGGTTGTTATTATGCTTTACACCCCTTTCTCATGTTTATTTGATTAATAAATTTATATGATAACAAGTGTCAACAAACTCCCCAAAGCTTACCCTTTGCTAGTCCCTAGCAAAGCTATATGCTATAGTAGGATCGGGAGTTGCTACTACGCTTTCATACCTCGGCATCTTGTGTTTATCGAAAATAAATTCTCCTCTTAACCAGATTGCTCTCTCATACCTGTTTACCATGGGGCGTAGCCTTTTCACGAATCATAAGCAAGATAAAACAATCAAGCTAAGTACCATATCTCAAGTTCTTTGATCAACTATCATCCTGGGGTTTTGCAATATTTTCAAAAGAAACTCAGAGATCCTATGTATGACCCTCTTAAGTAGATGGTAGTAGTGGAGTTACACATGTGGGGGAACATACATAGTGGGATGATAGTGGCGAAATGGATGAGGATGAAAGGTAAATAGCAAACTGAGATCACAAAATAGGATGACTGAAATGGAAAAGGAGCTCATCGCCACATTCAACAAGGTCAACATTCCTGACAGGAAGATTATGGCAGTATTATCCTACATAAGGGGCGATGTGACACCATACAACAAGAAACACATCAGCAATGAAAAGACAAAGATAAACAGGCAAATAGCGGAAAATGACATGCAACAAGTATACGACTGGTTCACAAAGCAACAGTCTGAAGATCCAAGATTTTTCTACAAGTTTTACATTGATGAGAACAACAAAGTCAAAAACATATTCTGAGCTAATGGGAAAAGCAGAAAGTACTATGAGGATTTTGGAGACTGCATCAGCTTCGACACTACATACAATACAAACAAATACAACATGAAGTTTGCACCAATAGTAGGAATTACTGGTCATGCAGAAAATTGCCTATTTGGTTGCGCATTCCTCATGGATGAGACTATTGAAACTTTGGAGTGGCTGTTTTCTACAATGCTTGAGTGCATGGGAGGAAAACACCCAAGGACCATAATAACTGATCAGGACCTAGCAATGAAAGCAGCCATCAAAAACATTCTACCACACACAGTACACAGAAACTGCTACTTCCATATTGCTAAAAAGGCACAGGAAAAAGGTGGAAGGGTGTTCAGCAAGCAGGGTAATGAAAAACTGCATGCAGACCTGTTTGACATCCTTAGATAATCTATTTCTATCCCAGAATTTGAAACAATGTACCAACAGCTACCACAAAAGTATGACATTGCCGGATTCAGATACATACAAGACATGTGGGAGTACAAACATAATTTTGTTCCAGTTTACTTTAAGGAGAACTTTTTTCCATTCATCAATACTACAGCAAGAAGTGAAGGAACTAATGCACTGTTCAAACTGGATGTGAAGCCAAGGTATAGTGTCATGAGGTTCATGAATGAGTTCCAAAGAATATCAAATGAAACAGAAATAAAACAACAGATACAAGACTTTGCAACAAGATCAAAGCCATGGTACGCGTTCAGATATTAGTTTGAAAGACAAAATGGAAAACTATACAACAGAAAGATCTTCTTCAAGTTTCAGCATGAGATCACAAAGTCTACTCATTATGAAACTGAAGAAATACACAAACACCATGCATATGCTGTCTTCAAATCAGAATATCATAGAAACTTTGAGTTCAGAACAAGAAAGTTCATTGTGCTAGTTGACTAACCCAACAAGCTATACTCATGCATTTGCTGCAAATTTCAAAAGGATGGAATATTATGCTGCCATATCATCAAAGTGCTGACATCATTCAATGTAACTAAACTAGATGAGAAGTATTTCATTGATAGATGGAGAGCTAAGGAGGAAACAAGCAAAGTCACAATGCAGAACATTGTACCACAAATTGACATTGAGAAGAGCAGACCACTCAGGCACAACATTTTATCAAACAAACTGAGCGAAATTGCTTCAGATGGTTCAATGACAGTGCCAATGTTTAACTATGTTGTAGAAGAAGATGACAGAATCCAAAAATACCTCAAAGAACAGAAAGAAAAGCTCAGTCAGAGTAACAATGTACCTGACACACAGCTCCCAGCAGACACAGTCCAACAAAGTGCAAATGGAGAAGCACAGACTGAAACACAAAATGATACAGTCATTTTGCAAGATCCCGATAATGCAATCCAAAGGAAGACCAAGAGTAATCAGCGGAAGATTGGAATAGCCGAGGATATGAGAAGCGCACCTAAACAAAACTTTACATATACACACTTTGCCGTGAAGGAGGCCATAACATCAAGACATGCAAGAAGAAGCACCTCCCGCATGTGCCTGCACAAAAAAAGAAAAGGAAAACAACACAAACCGGTAAGCAACTAGACACGCATCACTTACGTACATTTCTCAAATAAACTCTTACATTGACTAATTCATAATTGAAATGCAAACAGATGCAAACATCACAAATGGCGGTGGAAGTACAACAAATCAAAACAAGAAGAACGAACAGGAGGCCTATGAGACGACTGAAGAAAGGAAGCAACGGTCTACATAATTATTCATATTAGAATTACCTAATGTAATCGGTGCAAAGAACACCTAAAATGATCGAGACATGCAATTTCCATATCGGTACAACATATATTTGCAAGATCATAAACTAGTAATTACCCTTTCATGTGATTGCAATTTACTAATGATTGATCTTGTGCTGTGATGAAATGTCTGTTCGATTACTTTTAATGTGATGATCTATTGTATGAATGACGTGTATTATCACCAAGACATGTAATCTTTCAAATTTAACAACGAGATAAAACTACGATATGCACAAACCCACGTACCTTTGATTTTGTCCTGAACACTTGTTACCACATCATACTGCAATATCCTCAAGAATACCTCAATAAACAAAACATTACACAGCCATAATCAATACATAGATGTCAAGTAAATCAACACCAAAGTAACAACCTATCTGCATATGCTTATACAATTTACTGTATATTTAATACACATTAGTATAAATAAATATCATAAAAAGGCCTCAGCTCTAAATCATTGTGATTACAATCATAAACACATTGGTGGTCGCCACACAAAAAGAGATAAGGCGGCCGGGGGGGAGTTAACAGGGCGCAATGGTGAGGTACGGGTTCAAACAGAGATGACAACCCGATACATTGCCACACGTCCACACACCACCACTCAGCGGCCGGACGCAAGGAGGGAGCGACGCGTGTCAACTGAGCGGCGCGCAATAGAATTCAAGACCAACAAATAGGAAAGAATAATTGATCCATGATACAAAACCATACAAGCCATCAACCGCTTAGGCGCTTGCTTAGAAATGGTCAAGTTCACGGCTCAATTACAGTAAAAAAACCACCAAGGCGACCACCTCATTTTAAAAATAATGCATCATAGGCCTCATATACAAAATAGTACTCCATTCATTTAAAAATCACTCACCCACCAGCACCTACCACCCACCCACCATGGGCGCTAGGGTTTGTCTTAGCTCCGACGAGCTAGGGCCACGGCCCTAGCTTGCCTGAGCTAGGACAACCCTAAGCCTAGGCGACCACCCTCTTCCACCACGAGATGACAGAAAATTCTATAGGTAGGACAAAGATACGTAATCTTTCAAAGTTGAGCACATAGAAAGAAGTAGAATTGGAAAGCACACAAGACCGACCTCAAATTTTAGAGAACAATCTAACAAACCCAACCCTTGTACCAACCATTCAATCTTCACCTCGAAAAATGTACAAAAATATATCATGATTAGAAACATTGCGGTCATTCGGAAAAACACAATAAAGCCAAAAACAACAATAAAACACATGTTTTACCTTACAAAAAAGGATACATCAAGCATTTACTTCTGTAATTGTACTTCTCAAACCTGTACAAACAAAAAAAAATAGACTACAAAGTTTTCATCCCTCCTCCTTTACCAGGGCTTGGGACTGCTTTTATTACACTACCAAATAGGTAGCAACACCATAGGCGGAGTTAAAAACTTTGTTAGCACATTAGACATCGAGGGATTAATAAAGCATTCAACACAAGTTTAATTATGCATAAATTGCAAAAAGTAAACATTCACATTGCATGATTACACATGTGCAATTTCAATTATTACACTTGGCAAATTTGTATTCAAACAAATCCAGATCAAAGCATTTCAGTTTGACGAACCTACAAAGAATGAAACACGTGATACTCTAATTATAAAAAGAGGTGTCAAATATTCAATGAAAACAAGAAAATGAATAACAAGCAATACCTCATCCTGAATATACACATTCGAACATTATTATCAGCAGTATTTATAGGATTAGACAACATTGCATTACATAATTTCACCCGGATTTTAGGAATCTCAAAGATTGTCAAACAGACAACACAATTTTCTTTTTGGCGATGACCAATGCTCAAGAAACATCATTGCAAAAATTCCAGAATCAGCACTGCATAAAGGGAAAGTAGGATCAACAAACAAGACGTACTCAACATAAAAAGAAAAATAGGATATAGAATCAAAGACTTACTCATCATAAGGAGAATGCCTTGGAACAATAGGATAAATAATTTCATACTCTTTGAAATTCATATCGTACTTGACAAGCTTATTCCACCAAAACTTGAACTCGGTATCTAAAAAAGGATAAAGTGATTAACACAAGAGTCATGAAAAGTAAAAACTTGAAACAAGCAACTAATCATATCAGGTTCAACTTACCATTTCTCGACCTTACATATTGTCGGTAGCCATAATCCTCGGTATAAAATGAGTCAAGGAAAACAAACTTCTTATTGTTGTTATCAACAACAAAAACAAACCAATGATCCTCATACAAAGTAGGGAAATAAAGCTACATACAAAATTTAATAAACAGTCATTATCGGGGTTACAAATTCCATCCGGTTAAAAACATTGGAATGTTAAAAACACACCCTCATAGAACATTGAAGTGGACTGGCATCATGGCAACGTTTGAAAGATTTAAACATCACATCAACAAAGCAAGGTCATCATGATCTTTCAGAAGAATGTCCTAATAAAAATATACAAAACAAACAATAGGGAGTTGGTTAAAATATAATTGTAACCAACACTAAATTCATAAATTACGAAAGCAATCAAGTAGCAATAACTTACTGAAATTTCAGGAAAAAGTAATGACAGTTTGATACACTTGGATGTCCAAATGGACGGAATATAAATGATAGCAAAATGTAGCCATTATAATCTTATCCACTTTACCACCAAGTTTGAAAGATTCACCAAGACCCCAATATGTACAAGAAACCCGACGCAAGAACAACCCAATCGCTCTACATAGAATATTCCATCTAGTAAGAATTTAAACAAAACAATGAAACCATTATACTTTAATAATCATAAAAATTATGAAATCGTACCCATTATAAGAAGATTTTGGCAAAGCACATATAGCATTATATGTGTCAATTTCTGAATTAGAAGGTTTAAACTTTGACTTGAGATGGTCAAATTCAGGACCAAATAACAGCAAACAACGACAACCACCTCTAGACATAATGACTGGTCTCACGAAAATTCCAGTTAGAACAAACAATAAGTACTTACATCTGATGATAATTTTTAAAAATTGCAGTATGACCAGGAAATAATCATACAACTCCAAATGAAATCAAATCTAGTCAAACAAAGCAACCCTCCCCTCCAAAAAAAGCAAAAAACAGAATTCCCTCCTCCTTTACCAGGGGCTTGAGACCCGCTACGATGTGACCATAACCACCCCCACCGCAGGCGGAGTTAAAAACTGTTTTAAAACACTTCTAATGTGATTTCACCAATGACTCCCCGCCAAACCCCCACCACCCGCCCCGCGCTAGGGTTTTGTCTTAGCTCCAACGAGCTAGGGCCACGGCCCTAGCTTGCCGAGCTAAGACAAACCCTACGCCCCGCGGCGACCACCCTCTTCCACCACGTAGATGACGTAAAATTCTATAGGTAGGACAAAGATACGAGCAGTCCAATAAGAACATTCCAATAAATATCTTCATTGCTGGACCAGCAACACATAGCCAACAGAGCTATCTATAGCGAGGGGACAATAAACATATCAATCACAGACCCAACAGACATATCCAAAGGATAATGGTACATTACAGCATTAAAATTTAGACAATCACAATCTTAGGCAGTATAGAACCTTACCTTGCAATTACATGGGTTGCCTAGTACAATAGTGGAATACCGCAAATATCCTCAACAATAATGCAGATGGGTAAATTAAAATATCCTGCACAACTAAACATTTAAAAATAGCCCTCCCTCCTTTGCCAAGGATTGGCACCATCAGGAACCCACAGTACGTGGGTTTAAAAACATAATCAATATAAAGTTACACTTAATAGAACTTATATAAGATTAAAACATCACAAACATTAATAATCTTAACTTAGGATTCAGGTCCACAACAAATAAAATTTACATATAAAGCTACAAGCCTTAAGTTAGAAACATCCATCATAGCATTAAGTTCAACCAAACACCAACAACACAAGTCTATCACAAACCATTAATTAATACGACAACAATCCGAGACTGATAAATGTCTTCTTTTGCAGCACGGGCAACAAAACTCTCCACAAGATGAAAAGTCACAGTTTTCGTCTCACCAACAGAGAAAGACCGACCAACCAAGTTGCTAGCAACTGCAGCATTAGGTGTGCGGATGTAAACATCAAGGTTCTTGTCATCCAAAGCATACTTGCACTCGAAAACGTAATCTTCACCAAGGTAATGCCTAATGACACGAGAAACAAGCTTCGACTTTGTCCGAACACCAAGCCCTTAGCCGCAACTAGTTTGTCTTGCTTGCCGATCCAATACATAAATTCTTAATAACAAACAAAGATACAACCTCATCCTTCGAACCTCTCGCTGTACCAACTTCCTAAAAAAAAATTGGCAAACAAGGATTTGTGAATTACAAGAATACCTACAGTTCACAATGCTAAAAACTAGTAAATTTTAAACATTTTTATGCGAAACTATTTTCAAATATGAAACTAACAATGGTACGCCAATAAGAATTTCATATCAAGATTGAAAATAAACTACCTTCTCAACCACTCCAATCTCAATGAAAGATTCAAAAGACCGATTTTAGGCGTGATGTTCTTGTTTTCATGAAGAACAACATTGGTACCACCAACTTCAACAATGGTACGACGATAGCACCGAGCATGATTCTCATCAGAACGAGAGGCAATAAACTTTGTCTCTTTCTTCAGAATAGCAAAACTTCATCCTCTCAACATAATCAGGGACCACCAAGCAATTTGAATGCTCTAGCAACGTATGTCACATCATCATCGGGAAAATATCACCTTGATAAAGCTTTGCATACATCAAATGCGTCCGAGGACCAAAGAACTAGACCAAGGACATCCATCACATACCGAGGCACACTACTTGGATGATTTGCCATCTAGACAAAAAAAAACAGAATGTAATTAGCATAGAGCAAAACCGCAAGATATTTTAAATGCACTTCCTTAAAACTGAAATTGCAAAGTATGTAGTAAAAACAAAATATACAATACTGCAATTATATAACCAAAGAATGCAAAATCTTTTTTTTTCCCGACAACACTAGAAAATCAATTCTAGACTGAACAAACATAACATAAACATTGTAGCACATGAAATGGTCATCTAACAAAAGTAAAAACTGTTACTCATGTAGACTAGACAAAACAGTACCTAATGCAAGTCTGCTTTACAACACATTCATTCAAACATTATCATCTTTAAATAAGACAAACATAAGACTGATAATGCATTAGTTCGAAAAATACAGATCGATAACACATTCAAACTTGAGATGTACAAAACAAAGAGTCAATGAACAAAGGAATATACAAAGTTTATCAACTGTTAAACTCCTATGTTTCATTATGAAAAAGAATACATCAGAAAAGATAGACTCATACAGTACCTTGAGCAATCTAGATCTCGAACCGGAGGGTAGCAGTAAAAACAAGTAGCAAACCTGCAAATGTACATAAAGAAGCCCCATCAGACATGGAACAAGAAAAGTAATCTTTTAAAAAGGTAAAATGAAATCTTTGCAGTTGATAAAACTCGTGAATTCAGATCTAGAGGATAGAATGCAAACATCAATAACAACGAGCAATAAAAACACATAGATGATACAAATATCAAGAAAAAATGGATTTTTTGAAACATAAGATCCCATCTTTAATAACCAACCCATAGCCAATGAATCTATAGAAAAGAAGTAAGGAAATGCAGTATCAAACAACAAGACAAGCAACAAAAGAGACCCAAAAAGATGAAGGACAAGACAGAAAAAGAAAGAAAGCGGATAAAGGATTCACCAAATAGTTAAGATCTAGGAAGAAAAAAGATGAACAGAGGGGCGTTGCTTGCTCTTACCAGAAGAACAAAAGAGACCCACAGAGAAAACTGAACCGAGAGACAGGGAGAGAGAGAGAGAAGAGGAGTGCGAATCGACATATAAAGGGGTTCCCAAGAAACCAAAAAACTCAGTACACGCTAATCAAGTACAAGAGGGGTCAGATATTTTTCCCTCTTCCAACCAACACGACTGGGCCTCAGGACATATTAAAACATGAAATGGGCCTCCTCCAGTTTCATGGGCCTTACCAAACAAAACAAGTTTCATCGAAAAGCCCAAATCAATAGCTGAATGCATTACTAATTTCGAAAATATCCAAAACTAGCCAAGGCAACATGTGAAAAAATCCAAGCCAACCAAAATATGCATTAAACTAACCTTTAAACGTAAAATGAAGGCGTAACAATATAACTTGTTTCCTAGCCTCTCCATTCTTAAACATACTTTTGTCACTCCATCATCCTTACTGCATTTTCCTTCATTAAATGCTCCATCCACCATCAAGTACATGTGGGCGAAAAAAAAAATTCAGTCCATGGTCTCCTTCAGATTATACATTTCAACATAGGCAACCAAATCAAGTATGGATGGATCCACAATAAATTACATTACAGTACAACATAATCCCCATAAGTACCTCTAATAAACAGTATGATACATGTAGTATTGCAAATCAGATATACTAATATATTAGTTGCAAGACATAGTAATTTTCATGACCCCACTCTGCAATTTAATAACCTATGTAGATAATACTCCTATAAATAACAGAGCAACAAGGCAATACTCACCTTCAATTTTTTCAGACCAAGGCAACTCATATATGAATCAATTTGTCTTCTCCTAACACAAAGGATAGGCAATCAGTCAGGTATTTAACAACAGTACAAATACACCCAGTAAATTAATTCACATAAAGAGTTATAACTGTACCTCCTCAAGATACATCTGAATAGTGCAAGAAGCTAAGGCCATGTGCACAACATATTAGTCCTCCTCAACATACACCTGTCAAAAGAAAAGTAAAATCAAGGGGAACAAAATTTTTCCCTCATCCTTTATCCAGGGCTTGGGACCTGCTATGGTGCCATTAACTAGAATACAACCTAGCACCACAGGCGGAGTTAAAAAATTGTTCAGAATGTTAGACATTACATAGATACATGAATATAAGAAACAGTACATAATAGTAGCATACAAGACATATGATGTTCTTACAATAACCTAAATAGAAGTGCCATACAATGCATACAAATTACATAGAACAAGCAAATATAACAAGACATACTACTGAAACTTTATAAAAACAAATCACTCACGACCCTCCCACTCCATCCTTTCCAACAAGGCACTAAGGATGGAGTCATAATCAATCCCTGGAAAACCACGACATTCGGATAGTTAAGGTTCCTCCGAAACCATGTAGCAAGACATTGCTTGTGGAAAACATGATGACACTGCAATGCGCAAATGTAATCAGCCAATGGAACCTTTGGATCACGATTTCCAGGATCACACAACTCCCTCAAACAAATACTACACTTGGAATGAATACAAATCCTAACAACATCTTTGCTGGAACCACCTCCAGAACCCTTATCATCAACCTTCTTTCCCTTGTCACTACCACCACCAGAACTATCTCCAGCACTAGCAACCGAAGCCATTTCCACGTAAGGATGGAGAGCAGATGAGAGCAAGAAGTACTAGAAAGCAATAAAAGAAACAAGGCTACCCTTCATCCTTATAAAGGCACCAGCAGTTGCAAGGCAAGACAAAAAATTTAAACAGTATCAATGCAAAGGAAATGTAATTTGCAGCGAAAAAAAGATTCTTCCGATCAATACATAGATACAGGCACCCAACGTAAAAACTGCTTCCAAAAATAAATACTCATTAAACACATTGACCAAGACAAGAGTAGTCTATTTACAAAAATAACTCACAACCTTGCTATAAATACTAGACAACACAAGCACATAAATAGAGAAGACAAGAATGTACAAAGTTCAGAAGGAAAAGACTACTCCAGCTTCTGCAACATTAAATGCCTGCTATCTGGGCAGGCCTACAAAAAGGTACCTAATAAACCTACTAAACAACAAAAAACAAGTCAAGATACCTTCTAGATAGATAGGCAGACTTATCAATATACTCCGTATGAAACATGGGCTCAGAACAACATGTTCTGAATACAATCATAAAAGTATGCAAAGATTATCATCAATGTAATCAGGCTTTCACAGGATGCTGCTAAAGAACAGGCTTCCCATTTACACATTGATTCAGGCTGCCCATTCACACAATAACCAAGACATGCACATAAGCCTAGCAATATCCCGGAACCTAACAACATAGAAGGCTACTCCTAGGATCGCATCATACAGATCAATGTTCCCGCTCAGCAGACATGAATTGACAAGTATGGAAGCAAGGATGCCATTTATCAGCAATGCAGTTGGATAGAAAGAACTTAGATGCAAACATAAATCAAATTAAGAAATTTTACCTTACACTTCAATAATTGGCAATGTCTCCACACATCAACCACAAAAAAAAACCTCGAAAAATTGTAACAGTTAGACCATAATAACTTGTACATCAAAAAAAAGTGGAGCACTTATATCCATAATAGATATGGCTACTAACCTTGATGACATGTATTTGTGACTCCACCCCATCATTCCCTCATCTACTTCATCACTGCAGAGGAAATAATCAACAAATACATGATGGATTGATACAGATCAATGCACAACAACATAGTTGGAACAAAACTCAAACAGATGAGCAACAAGATTCACATTGTCACTACAAAAGAAGTGAACCAACTTCAAGTTTAACCATCATTTATCAAGAAGAACACTAAGAAAGATGATTACATCTTAACAAACTTAGGCAAACTTGAAATTAATTGACTTCTTCTAAGTAAGAATTGAACTGTATGCACATCAAAAATTGTATTCGAAATATCTTGCCTATAACTAATGAAACCTATCAAGAAAATCAACAAAAAAACCATGACAATTGCAAGACAATAAGGTTGAAAAAAAAATGTGGGAGCACAAAGAACCACTTATCTTAGCATGAAAGCAAAGAGAAGGTCACATCATCAAAGGAACAAGATCAAACTCTATTCCGCAGGCTACAAACACACATCCGGGCACCGCATCCATCACAGAGGCTCCATCAACATGAGACAACACCGAGAAGCCAATCAATTTTAAGATTGACAAATTAGATTCATGAAACTTAAAAATGATTGACATCTTAGGAAGTCAAAATAACACTCTAAAAACCTCAAAAAATTGTAACAGTTAGACCATAATAACTTGTACATCAAAAAAAAGTGGAGCACTTATATCCATAATAGATATGGCTACTAACCTTGATGACATGTATTTGTGACTCCACCCCATCATTCCCTCATCTACTTCATCACTGCAGAGGAAATAATCAACAAATACATGATGGATTGATACAAATCAATGCACAACAACATAGTTGAACAAGACTCAAACAGATGAGCAACAAGATTCACATTGTCACTACAAAATAAGTGAACCAACTTCAAGTTTAACCATCATTTATCAAGAAGAACACTAAGAAAGATGATTACATCTTAACAAACTTAGGCAAACTTGAAATTAATTGACTTCTTCTAAGTAAGAATTGAACCTGTATGCACATCAAAAATTGTATTCGAAATATCTTGCCTATAACTAATGAAACCTATCAAGAAAATCAACAAAAACCATGACAATTGCAGTACAATAAGGCTGAAAAAAAAATGTGGGAGCACAAAGAAACCACTTATCTTAGCATGAAAGCGGTAAGAAGGTCACATCATCAAAGGAACAAGATCAAACTCTATTCCGGAGGCTACAAACACACATCCGGGCACCGCATCCATCACGAGAGGCTCCATCAACATGAGACAACACCCGAAAGCCAATCAATTTTAAGATTGACAAATTAGATTCATGAAACTTAAAAATGATTGACATCTTAGGAAGTCAAAATAACACTCTAAAAACCTCAAAAAATTGTAAATGTTAGACCATAATAACTTGTACATCAAAAAAAGTGGAGCACTTATATCCATAATAGATATGGCTACTAACCTTGATGACATGTATTTGTGACTCCACCCCATCATTCCCTCATCTACTTCATCAACTGCAGAGGAAATAATCAACAAATACATGATGGATTGATACAAATCAATGCACAACAACATAGTTGGAACAAGACTCAAACAGATGAGCAACAAGATTCACATTGTCACTACAAAATAAGTGAACCAACTTCAAGTTTAACCATCATTTATCAAGAAGAACACTAAGAAAGATGATTACATCTTAACAAACTTAGGCAAACTTGAAATTAATTGACTTCTTTGGAAGTAAGAATTGAACCGTATGCACATCAAAAAATTGTATTCGAAATATCTTGCCTATAACTAATGAAACCTATCAAGAAAATCAACAAAAACCATGACAATTGCAGTACAATAAGGCTGAAAAAAATGTGGGAGCACAAAGAAACCACTTATCTTAGCATGAAAGCAAGAAGAAGGTCACATCATCAAAGGAACAAGATCAAACTCTATTCCGGAGGCTACAAACACACATCCGGGCACCACATCCATCACAGAGGCTCCATCAACATGAGACAACACCGAGAAGCCAATCAATTTTAAGATTGACAAATTAGATTCATGAAACTTAAAAATGATTGACATCTTAGGAAGTCAAAATAACACTCTAAAAACCTCAAAAAATTGTAACAGTTAGACCATAATAACTTGTACATCAAAAAAAAGTGGAGCACTTATATCCATAATAGATATGGCTACTAACCTTGATGACATGTATTTGAAACTCCACCCCATCATTCCCTCATCTATTGCAGCTCTGCAGAGGAAATAATCAACAAATACATGATGGATTGATACAAATCAATGCACAACAACATAGTTGGAACAAGACTCAAACAGATGAGCAACAAGATTCACATTGTCACTACAAAATAAGTGAACCAACTTCAAGTTTAACCATCATTTATCAAGAAGAACACTAAGAAAGATGATTACATCTTAACAAACTTAGGCAAACTTGAAATTAATTGACTTCTTCGGAAGTAAGAATTGAACTGTATGCACATCAAAAATTGTATTCGAAATATCTTGCCTATAACTAATGAAACCTATCAAGAAAATCAACAAAAAGCCATGACAATTGCAGTACAATAAGGCTGAAAAAAAATGTGGGAGCACAGCAAACCACTTATCTTAGCATGAAAGCAGTAAGAAGGTCACATCATCAAAGGAACAAGATCAAACTCTATTCCGGAGGCTACAAACACACATCCGGGCACCGCATCCATCACGAGGCTCCATCAACATGAGACAACACCTAGAAGCCAATCAATTTTAAGATTGACAAATTAGATTCATGAAACTTAAAAATGATTGACATCTTAGGAAGTCAAAATAACACTCTAAAAACCTCAAAAAATTGTAAATTCTGTAAAGTTAGACCATAATAACTTGTACATCAAAAAAAGTTGAGCACTTATATCAATAATAGATATGACTACTAACCTTGATGACGGTATTTGTGACTCCAACCCATGCTTCCCTCATCTCACTTGCAGCTCTGCAGGAAAAAAATAATCAACTGTCACACCCCAAAGTTTGCGGTTTTTTTAAAAATAGGATAAAATGATTTAATTATGCATTTTGTGAGCATTCCAATTTAGGTAAATAGTAAATTTTTGAGAAATTAAAATAAAATATAAGGTGTAGATACATGATTGTGCACTCATGCCGATGCATTTAATTTATTGAGTGAGTGGTTTTGATTGAATTTTGAAAAGGGATTCAAAAGCTCTTGAAATTAGTTTGAGTTTTGGCTTTGGAAATGAATTAATAAAAGAAAAGAGTTTTCCTTTTCTCCTTTTATTCTTTCTCGTTTTTTGTCTGCTGCTCCTTTCGGCCCGGCTAGTAGAAGCAAAGCAGCGACCAGCAGCGACACTAAGGTCCGCGCCCCGCCTCCACTCTTGTCGGCCCGGCTCGGCCCTTCGGCCCGGCTGCCGAGCCCCCGGCAAGTGACGTAGCAAAGCCGAAGCCCGTCCCGCCCCGAGTCGCCGCCCGCCGCGACCCGCACCCGGCGACGGTGGGGCCCGCCCAAGTCGGCCCCACGCTTCTGATGTCGTCTTCCCCAAGGAGATTGGGACACCGCGCCGGCCGCCGCACCGCCCCGCGGCGTGGACCCCACCGTGCGCTCGTCCCAAGGTTCGCCGGCCTATAAAAGGAGCCACCCCTCGTGCGCCGCAACCCCGTTGAACCCTAGAGCCGCCGCCGCCACCCGACGCCGAAACCCTAACAAAATCCGCCGCCACCTCGAGCTCGGGGCGCCGCCGCTTGATCTCCCCCTTCGGCGTGCCCGTCGCCATCGATAGCACCGCCACGAGATCCACCTTGAGGTGAGGAACCCGACGGGTGCCGTATCGTTCCCTCTCCGGCCTCGCAGTTCCCACGCCGCTCGCCGTCGCCCGCCGCCGTGATCCATCCACCTCGCGCATGCGCTGCCGCTGCCATCGGCCACCGTCCTCGCGGCCGAACCCCGAAGATGAGTCCGTGAGGCCGCAAGACTTCATGCCCATGCCACCCGCACGCCCAACGGACCCACCGGAGCACTTCTCCCCGCCAACTCCGGCGACTCCGCCGCCCGTCGCCGCCCGCATAGACCGGGCCGCCCGGCCGACCTTGACCTCGCTGGCCATCCACAAACGCCCGATCCGATCCGGACGGTCCAGATCCGATTTAGGGTAACGTTGGGGAGGGCAACCCTAGCCAAGACCGCCAGCGGCCCTCTCCCCGGGAGAGCCAAGAATAGACCAACACTAACACCATACATGTGAAGTTTCAGAGACTAAACCGGGCGGAGGCCCCTCCGCTCATGATGAGCCCGGCTGCTTCGTAGGCTTGATTTGAGGCCTCGCTTCGGAGCCAGCCGGCCGAGCCCGAGCGCCAAGGCCTCCTGGGTGCGACATGCGGTGACAAGGGACGCCCCCAACGACAAAGTGCTCCAACGAAAGCGGCGGAGGTCCGAAGGCGGTCGCGGCGGCACAACCCCTCCGCACGGCCCGGAGGGGCGGCCGGGGGCGCCAACCCTACATGTCCCACTCGAAGGGGTGACGCATGTGTATTCCCTAAACCACCCCTGTACGAAAAGTTACCGACTTGCCCCTGTAGGGGGCCCAGTTGTAAGCGTCCAGTCCCGTACCTACTCTGTACCAAATTGTAAATCAGCCCCTCTGACCCCTGGTATTCCTATAAATACCCGGGGAGGACACCGGAGAGTGGGATTTGGTTATTGGCCGTTTAAGCGCCATTCACTCATTTTCTTACATCACCCCGTTCGCGCTCCCGTAGCATCCCTCGCACCGCGAACGCCGAACCCCTCCCCCGGCCCGCCCCTCCGATATCTTCCTCGCGGAGGCTCGGCGGTCCGGGAGGTCGTACCACGCCCACACTCGTCTCTTTGTCTCATCCCGTGAAAGCCCTCGCCCCCTTCCCATCCCCTCAGGAGCGAAGGCAAAGGGGGGCGAGGCCCGTCCCACGCTTGGCGCCGTCCCGTGGGGATCCGACACAAGAAGCCCAAGGCCATGCCCGCCACACGTCGATCTCGACACTCCGCGCCGCCGGCGGAACAACCCCTCCGCCCACGGAGGACCCGACCGGCTCAAACCCGCCAGCGGACGCCAGCGCGGCGCCACACGGCCGAATACCTTCGCCTGGGGCTTGGGGAGCGGTCGGGGATTTCCATGGACCCCCGCTTGTCCCGATCTCGAGGTCACCGGAGGAAGAAGCCCCCAACCTCCAAATAAACGATACTTCGCAGGTCTGGGGCGGTGGTCCAGCAGTGGCCGAAAGCAGAGATCCCCGGGCCGAAAGCAAACCCGCCAACCCTTCGAAGGGCTCGCCGAAAAATTCCACCTGAGGATGATGAGGAGGAGAGCTTGAGCAAGGGCAGCATGCTTTGTGCCTTGCGTCACGCGGCGCTGAAAAAAGCGGAGGCAACTCCAAGCTATGGATCGAAGGCGTCGCGAGGCTCGTAGAGCAGCCGGCCGCCAGATCGAGCTCGCGCGGGTCAACCAACAGCCGCGGGCAAAGGTAAGAAGTCGCTGGCGGAGGGCAGCCGCAACCCGGGCGACGACCGCTGGGGCCCCCGCCCCTCGAGCAAGCCCCACCTCCATCAACCCTACCACCGCCGCAGAACCCAACCAACCGCTCATCGCAGCTCACCCCTCCTCGCCGCTCTTCGCATCAACCAGCCTTTATCCAGCATCTCCGACGACGCCAACGAGTGCCCAAACCGCCCACCGCTAGGCAATGAACCCCCACTCACGATCCCAAATCTCCACTGTCCTCACGCCCTCCAAATCGCAGAGTGGCCTCCCCCCCCCATGACCCCCAACACCTACCGAGATACTTTCGGGACCACCGACCCCAGGCGGTTTGTCATGAGCTCTGAGCAGCGGTAGAAGCGGCCCAGGCGACCACTCCACCATGGCCAAATCGCCGTGATCATAGCGAGGGAGTAGCCCAATCTGATGCGCACCCTACCTCCGAACACCATCGGATCCCTCGCCGGACCTTCGCGATAGCACTGAGGGCAAACTTCAAAGGTGTCGACTCCGAACTGATGAATAGCACGGAGCTCTTGAACGTGGTGATGAGGCCGAACGAACCACTTTGCAAGATTGGTGGCAATGGTTCCTCCAAACCAAAGCCGTATCGAGAGGGGGTCTCCACCCGCAGGCGTCATCATGGCAGCAGTCGCTTGTATCCGGCCAGGGCCCTGTCACTCTAAGATCGAGCGCAGACAACCAAAGACTGTAGCGGAGCTACATGAGATAATGGACAAATACTGCCGGGCCGACAACAGCCACAAGGCAAAGGTCGAATCTTTCCGACCCCCGCACACCCAACACCAGACAACGCGCCCTCCGCGCGGAGACAACTACCCCAGACCAGAAGCCACAAGAGTGAGCACCATAGACAACAACCCTCCGACGGAACAAAAACTCAACCCACCACCGCCAAGGCCATACAACCCACCAAGAACCCCCAGATCGAACCCGGACATCAACGCCCCGGACCCCAAAAGAAAGACAGCCCGTGTATTGTCACTATGCGGGGAGGGCAAGGGCCACTACACCAAACAATGCCCGTACTTCACCAAGGGAAAGAGGCGATGGACAGAGAGCTGGCCTCGCAAAGTTCGCAAAGGCAGATCAATCATACGAGAAAACCGCCAACGCGCGCCCCGCCCATTACACCTACACCCCCTTCGACTACGGAACCCCAAATAAGCACCGGCTTCCATTACCCCGCCTTCCACTCAAACAGGCTTCAACCAAAGCCTCGCCCACGCTACCATCACCAGGACTACACGGTCTCGCACCCCCAAGAACCTCCGCAACCCGGCTATCATAGCCATGCCTTGCCACCCTGCCACCACCACCCGCCCTTCCTCCACCCCGCCTCCGCCCGTTAAACAAGAAATACGACGATAGTCGGCAAGCCCAACCCCTCGTTCGAGTCATCCTTGCAATCACGGGGGCTCCAACGAGGACCATGGCAACAAGCGCCCGGCGCAAAAAGAGCACTACCGGGAGTTCACCACCTCGGCGCGGAGGGGCCGCACCGCAACGGTCGGTGGTCGCACATCCCGATCACCTTCAATGCCGCGACATGAAGCTCAAAGATTACCCCCACACCGACGTGATGGTCATTGACACCAATATCGGAGGGTGGACGGTAACCAGGATACTAGTCGACACGGGCAGCTCCGCTGACATCCTATTTGCCTCAACCTTCGACAAGATGGGCCTTGACAGGAGCCTGCTGCAGCCGGCCGAACCCGCTCTTCGGCCGGGGGCAACAGGTGGCGACCATTGGAAAAATCACCCTCCTAGTCTCCTTCGGAAAGGATCCCATCCACGTAACGTAAAAACATAACCTTCGATGTAGTGGACATTTACTACGGCTACAATGCTATCTTCGGCCGCGGAGTCACCAACGCATTCGACGCAAAGCTCCATCCAAGCTATCTCGCATGAAAATGCCCTCCGCGGGTGGCATCATCGCTGTCTTCGGAGACCGAGTGCAGCAAGAAACGAAACGAAGGCGAGTAGCCAGGCGGCGCAATGTCCACAACCTTGAACAAAGAACAAGAGGGGGCAAGTGAATCGGCCGGAAGCAAACGCAGAGCCCCCCGTCCCGCCCTCCCGGTGAAGAAACAAAGAAGGTCGGGTTATTCGGCCCGATCCGGGACAAACAAGTGACCATCTCAAAGACACCTTACCCTGGCCTCCGAAGCGGAGTTGCTCCAATGCCTCCGCGAGAACTCCGATGTGTTCGCCTGGTCTGCGGAGGACCTCCAAGGTGTCAGCAGGAACTTAATCGAGCACCACCTCAACGTCAGGCCCGACGCCACCCCAGTAAAACAAAAGCTCCGCAAGATGTCCGAGGAAAGGAAAGCGGCGAGGACGCAGAGGTGAATCGCTTACTAGATGCGGAGGTTATCCGCCCTGTCAAATACCCCACTTGGCTGTTCAACGTAGTCATGGTGAAAAAAGCCACCCTCAGCAAGGACTCGGCGGAGCCCGTCAGATGGAGAATGTGCGTCCGACTTCACCAGGCCTCAACAAGGCACGCCCAAAAGACGACTTCCCCCTCCCGCGAATCAGCTCCCTCTTAGACGCAGCAGCAGGATGTGAAAGGATGTCCCTCCTAGACTGCTTCTCCGGCTACCATCAGATATGGATGAGCCAGGTAGACGAAGAAAAAACCAGCTTCATAACACCCTTCGAACATACTTTGCCGGGAAGAATGGCCGAGGCCTCCGCAACGCAGCTCCTCCTTCGCACGCATGACAAATGAGGTGTTTGGCGGCGATGGCACAATCTCGGCATATGTGGACGACCTCGTAGTACAAAGCAAGCTAGCAGAGGGACCATATAACGGACTTGCAGAGAACCTTCGCCAAGCTCCGCGAGGCAAGACTCAAACTCAACCCCGCCAAGTGTGTTTTCGGGTAAGCAAGGGCAAGTTACTCGGATGTCTGGTGTCCGGCCAAAGGCATCGAAGCCAACCCCTCCAAGATCGCAGCAATCACCGCAATGGAACCTCCAAGAGCGAAAAAGTCGATTAAAGGCTCGCGGCCGCCTCGCAGGCAACGAGCGGATTTATCTCCGATCCGCCCGAACGATCATTACCGTTTTTTCAAGTACTAAAGAGCTCCGAGCTGTTCGACTGGGACCTCCCCGCAACAAGAGGCCTTCGAAGACCTCAAGCGCTACCTCGAAAAACTAACCACCCTAGCCACCCCTCAACCGGGCGAAGGGCTCCTGTTGTACGTCGCCGCATCACCACACGCGATCGTGGCCGTGGTTGTCAAAGAAGCGAGCGAAGGGCACCAGCCAAAGCAGGCACCAATCTATTACGTCTCTGAAACGCTCGAAGGACCCAAGCTAAACGATTCGGAGCTTGAAAAGGTTGCCTACACAGTGGTCATGGCGGCAAGAAAACTCAAGCACTACTTCCAGGCACACGAGATCACCATACCTTCCAAATTTCCTCTCGACAACATATTCGAAAACCCGAGTCGGGTGGGCGGGGATAGCGAAGTGGGCAACCGAGATCGGAGACCACGCCATAAAATTTGTCGCCCGGGACAGCCATCAAATCCCGGCCCTCGCGGAAATTCCTCGCGGACCGGACCCCCAACACCTATAATCAAGCGGCGAACCCGGATCCCATATGGACCGCACACACAGACGGAGCCTGGGGAGCCCGCGGAGCCGGGATCGCAGCCATCATCACCTCACCCTCCGGGATCAAGCTGAGATACGCCGCAAGACTAGAATTCCGGTGCACTAACAACACGGCGTAATCTGAGAAGCGTACTACTACGCCGTCAACAAGCTCCGCGCAATGTCGGCCGCGAAGGGAAATCATCAAAACGGACTCGAGGTTGTTTCAAAGCAAGCGAGAGAAAGAGATCGAGCCAAGCATCCCGAGCTCTGAAATACTTAGCAAAGCTCCGCCAAAAGCAGAGTTTCTTTCTGGAGTCACAACCAAGACCATAGCAGGCCGAGACAACGGAGAAGGCGATGAGCTCGCCAAGGCGGCGGCACACGCAGCCCTCCCGAGGGGCGTGTTTTACGAAACACTTTACAGCTCCGTTTGTCAAGAAAACGACTCACCTCGAAACTAGTAAAAAGCGCCATCCACAGCGGTGGACCGGAGAGCTCCGATTGTAGCATTCATGAAAGGGCACCTAGAACCACAAATCCACGTAAGAGCGTAAAAGTGTTGAGCAAAAGGTTAGGGATACCGCCTAATAGACAACAAGCCGTACAAGGCCTCCGTCACCGCACCCTGGCTGAAATGTATATCCACGGGCGAAGGTCACGCTATCCTAGCGGAGGTACACGGAGGCATCTGTGGCTCACATAGCGGACCCAGAGCACTGGTAGGGAAGGTATTCAGGCAGGGGTTCTATTGGCCAACAGCCCTCAACGACGCGACAGAGCTAGTAAAACGCTGCGAAGGATGCCAGCTCACAGCGCACCACTCCAACAGGCCAGGGGCTCCGACAACCCTCATCTGCCCCACCTGGCCGCTCCAGCGATGGGCTATCGATCTTATCGGACCAATGCCGCCCGCGCCGGGAAACCTCCGCTACGCCGTGGTCGCAGTCGAATATTTCACCAAGTGGATCGAGGCCCGCCCCCTCGCAAACATAACTTCTCACTCAGTGCAAAAGTTCTTCTGGCAGCAAATTGTTTGTCGCTTCGGAACACCGCGGAGCATCACAGTCGACAACGGCACCCAGTTCGACAGCGAAGGCTTCATGCAGTTCTGTCATCAGATAGGCACTCAAATACACTTCGCCTCCGTAAGGCATCCCCAGTCTAATGGGCTCGTCGAAAGGGCCAACGGCATAGTTTTGCGAGGCATCGTAGCGAAGGTCTACGCCGCCCGCACGGGCAAGTGGGCGGAGGAGCTCACCCCGTGGTATGGTCACACAACACCTCCGAAAGCCACACAACCAAGTTCACGCCCTTCAAAGCCTGCTCTTCGGAGAGGAAGCCGTCCTCCCGTAAGAAGTAAAGCACGCACGCCAAGGGTCATCACCGAAGCCCCCGTAAACAAAGGCTCACAAAAGACCTCCTCGAAGAAACAAGAAACATGGCTGTCCTCAACCTCCGGCGTACCAAGAAGAAACCACAAGATGGCGAAACAAGAAGGTCCACCTCCGCACGATTTCCATCGGAGACTTCGTCCTAATCGTAAAACGCGAAGACGGTCGGCAAACTTATCCCAAATGGGCGGGCCCGTACCTTGTCATCAAGTCCACAAGACCCGGCTCCTTCCATCTACAAGACCTTGAAGGCAACGACCTCCCCCGCACACGGAACATCAACGACCTCCGCAAGTACTACTTCTAGCGGTGCTGCGTCCTAAGCATTCGCAAGTTGTAAAGGGCCCCGAGCCCTCCCTTTTTCTTTTACTATTTCTTTCTACTCCCTCCCTTGAGTCAAAAAGCGAAGAAACGATGCAGGCTGCGCACTCTTTTTTCCTTGCGAAGGGGCGCAAGGTTTTTAACGAGGCGTACCAAAATCAATACATGTAGCGAGGTTACCCCAAAACATCGGAGGCTCACGCGTCAAGTCATGTCTTTGAAAGGGGCTGGATGGCGTCACCCGGCCCTCATCGGCCACGAAGAACTAGGGATTGACTGGCCGGCTCGAGGGGGCCAGCGCAAACTACACCCTCGGCCCGTCAAACCGGGTTAGAAATCTTCCCTCCCCGCTGAGGCGCAACTGGGGGTGCCGGCACCTCGGCACTCCCTCCGCCCTCAGGCTCGCACCAAAGCCGCCCGCACCCTCCGATGTGAGACGGCGGAGGCGCAACAAGCCCGGCACTCCGGCACCTCCGCCCGGCCTCCGCACCAGCCGCCCGCACCCTCCGAGTGAGATTTGCGGGGCGCAACAAAGCCGGCACCGGTACCTCCGCCGAGGGCTCGCACAAAACCGCCCCAAGCACCCTCCGACCGTGCGGAGATCGCGGAGGCACAACCAAAGCCGGGCACCCCAGCACCTCCGCCTTCGGGCCCGCACCAAAGCCGCCCCGCACCCTCCGAGTGTGAGATTTGCGGAGGCGCAACCAAAGCCGGGCACCCTGGCACCTCCGCCAGGGGCTCGCACCAAAGCCGCCCCGCACCCTCCAAGTGTGAGATTTGCGGAGGCGCAAACAAAGCCGGCGCCACGGCACCTCCGCCGGGGGGCTCGCACCAAAGCCGCCCCCTACGAAAGGCAAGACAGTAGAAAAGATGCAGCAGATCCGACACCCTCGCAATCCTTCAAGGACAACATCTCCACCGCATAAACGCCCTAACAAAGACCACCAACCAAGGACACCGCCCCCCCCCCCCGCACAAAAACCTTAAGCTGCGCCACCCACCACGAACACGACACCCAATCGACACCGAAAAACCAACGGCCCAGGAACAATATAAAAACATAGCCAACCACAAACCCCTACCCAACCGCTGCACGGAAAAGGAACTAACCTCTCACCATGCCACGCCCCTAGCCAACCCCGATCCTCACCAGAGCGAAGCCAACATACCTCCTAACCTAGAGCCAAAGAACCCAATAAGCAGGCACCACAATGGAAAATGTAAGCGAAGCCCGACCCCTTAGGCGAACCGCGAAGTGCAATGAAGAACAACAAATCTGGTGCCCCCGGCTGCGAAACATCTAAATCTCCGCAGCACAACAGAAGCCAAAAGCTCACAAACTAGAGCACTTCGGCTATCCGCATCAACCCGCGCTAACTGCCCGGGAACACCTCGCCGAAGCCTCACACGGCTTCGAGGGAGGCTCCACCGAAGGAGATACCACAATGGAGAATGTAACATCCTCCCCGTGGGTAACTCCACCAAAGGAGTCAAAGTTCCAAAGGGGGGGCCAAGGCAAAAGCCCCAACACGAACGCGAGAAGGTGGCTCGACTTCACGACGGCCCATGCACCACCGTCAAGCAAAGCAGGACACCTACAACATCTTGTGACATACCCTCATCGCCCACCTTCGCATGGCCCCCGTCGCAGCACTAACTCGGAAGACAAATCGCGAACTCCAGGGACGCCCAACCAGCACCCTCCCCTCCGACAGGAGAGTCAACAGCCGACCCCGCGCCTGGAAGAGGACCCTCCGTGCCCCAAAACAACCTTGTAACAACAATTCCTGTAATACAAAGCGCCCGATGCCGCTGTTCCTCGCACTAAAAGAAGATAAGGGACGCCCCGTCCCCACACCCCCCCTCAGCAAAACGCGCGAGCCTCGCACTAAAAGAAGATAAGGGACGCCGCTGTTCCACACGGCCCCCTCCGCAAAACGCGCGAGCCTCGCACCCAAAAAGATAAGGGACACCGCTGTTCCACACACCGGTCCCTCCGCTGCTTAGCGAGCCTCGCTAAAAGAAGATAACGACGCCGCTGTTCCACACGGCCCCCTCCATAAAAAAACGCGAGCCTCACCCAAAAAGAAGATAAGGGACGCCGCCGCTCCACACCCCCCTCCGCAAAAGCGCGTGAGCCTCGCGCCCAAAAAGATAAGGGACGTATTGCTCCACACGGCCGCCCCGCAAACGCGCGAGCCTCGCACTAAAAGAAGATAAGGGACGCCGCTGTTCCACACGGCCCTCTCGCAAACGCGCACGAGCCTCAGAGACTCCAAAGATAAGGGACACCGCTGTTTCACAGGCCCTTTCCGCACAACGAGCCTCGCACTAAAAGAAGATAAGGGACGCCGCGGCTCCATACGACCCCTCCGCAAAGCGCGCGAGCCTCGCACTACAAGAAGATAAGGGACGCCGCTGTTCCACACGACCCCTCCGCAAAACGCGCGAGCCTCGCGCCCAAAAAGATAAGGAACGCCATTTGTTCCACACGGACACCTCCAAAAAAGCGCGAGCCTCGCACTAAAAGAAGATAAGGGACGCGCCGTTCCACACGGCCCCTCCGAAAACGCCGCGAGCCTCGCAGACCAAAAAGATAAGGACGCCGCTGTTCCACACGGTCCCTCCTTCACCAACGCGCGAGCCTCCGCACTAAAAAGAAGATAAGGGACGCCCATTTGTTCCACACCGCCTCCGTAAAATGCGTGAGCCTCGCATAAAAAATATAAGGGACGCCGCGGCTTCACAAGGCCACCTTCGCAAAGTCGCCCGCTCACGCATTAAAAGGAAAAAAAAGAGCAAGCACCACAAATGTCGGATATACCTCCGGCAACACCTCTCTTATATAACAATAAAAACAAGTTACAACATCTTATGGACAGCCCCGCCAAGCACCGCGACTCGGACAACAAACACGCAGGGGTTTGCAAGGTTACAACAACGGCGCCGACGGACATCCTCCGCTATACAAGTCACAACCCCATGAAGGATAGCCCTAACTAGGACCTTCGCCCAACCCGCTCAACGAAAGCCTCGACACCCACCACCTCCACCAACTCGTCGGCCGGGGGACGACCTCGCGCGGCCGGCTCGAAACCACGAGGGAGGTCGCCACTCAACACCCGACTACGGAAGACCCTTCGTAGGTCGCTCCACTGAAGCCAACCTCCTCCCCGTTTGGGCACCACAACACGCCCTCCGCGATCTACCCAAAGGCGGCTTGACCAAGGGGCGATGGCGACCGCCTCCTTGTCCTCTATGTCATCCTCCTCCAAGCTACCGCGCTAGCCCCAACGCCAAAAAGCGGGCGTTCCACTGCCGATCCGTCAAATCGTGGGACCGCCAAAAGACTCACGAAGCCCAGTTAACCGTGTCGTACTTCGGACCCTCCCCCACCAAAACACCTCAAAGGGCAGACCCGGAAAGCGCCGCATAGCCTGCACCCACGTCTCCCCAGTAATGAACACGTCTTGCCGGTTCATCATCAGCGGCACTACGTTCAACACCCTCCCAAGCAGGCAACGGAGGTACCGCGCTGCCAATAAAGACGTGGCTTCGGATCGGGAACCCCGCGAGAGCCCTGATTCAAAAAAAAACCCACGAAAGCAAGAAACAAAAAGAGCTGATATATATGTAGCGGTAGGAAACCCCACGCTTAAACCTTTGTAATGTATACGGGCCCGGAGGCCAAAAGATTCCATCAACCTACGAACAAACACCTCTACAAGCATAAACAAACTAAGAAAGCAACCCTGGCGGAGCTCTACACCACCTCAGCGTCCGCAGTCGCGTCCTCAGCGAGCTAATAGACGCATCCGTCGCCGGTGGCCCTGAAGTCGTCGTGGATGCAGACACAGGCGGCGGCGGAGGGCGTGGAGTTGGAGCAGCAACGGCAAAGATCGGGCGCAGCGGTAGCGACAAGTCTCAGGCCACGGGCGAGGTGCCGCGGCCACCCGCAGTGACCCTCGACCTCAACCAGTCCCGCCCGCAGAGGCCCGAGGCGCGGCGACGCAGTTGTGGCGCTGCCTCGCCTCCGCCAAAACATAAAGTCAACGCTACACCATGATGAATAGCGCGAGGCCATGGGTGCGTAAAGTAGCTACAACTAAGAAATTCACCTCTTGGCAAGGTTGGCCCTCGAAGATCCAACCGCAGCCTCCCGCCCGCCCCTCGTACTCACTCCGCTGATCTAAGGCTGGACGGCCGCTCACCGGATCCTCCAATCGGCGCTTTCACGCATCAACACCGGAAGGGTGCACTCCCGATTCGAGAGCGAGCCCGGTGATCGTACCGCAGCCCCGCAGTCGCGCCGCCCTCGAAGGCAAGGCCGTGGCCGCTCCGAAATCCGCGTGGAGCTCACCATCACTTCTTGAGCTCCGCGACCTGCAGATCGCATCGCACTGACCCGGCGGCGTCCCGGCCGGAAGGGTCGGGCCGACGGAGTCGCTCCGGCCCCAGAACTCGTGAGAGCCACCTTGAAGGCTTCGGCCTCCGAATACTGTGCCGCCCCCGGCTCCAAATTACGCCGGCGCCGCCTCCACCTCCGTCTTCCGTGCCGAGCCCCGCGCCTCCGCCCGGAGCCGCCGTTCTCTTGGCGGGAGGACCCAGCGCCCGCCCTTGAGATCCTCCACCTCCCCTTGCGAGACGCTCCAGCTCATCCACGGACCCCTTCAGCTTCCGACCTCCCGCCGAAGTTATCCGGCGAGCTCTGGCTCGGAGGCTTTCTTCGAGGCATCCTCATGCCGAACGAGTCCCGGCCCCGCGGATGGGCCGCGCCGCTGGCTGCATGAGCTCCGCCACCTTCACCTTGATATCCTCGTGGATGTCATGAAGGGGGGCGGTTCGCCACCTCCGCCTCGCCTCGGCGAGCCACCCGATCGAAGACTCCGTCCAACCATCCTCCGCTCCGCCTCGTACTCGCGGAACGGAGTGTCGCGAAGGTCGGCGCCGTGTGGAGCTCCACGCCGACGCTCATCGATCCCAATGGACTCCGCCACATACGGAGTCGAAGGGCGCCGCTGCCCCTACGGCGACTTTGCCGCTCCCCGCAGCGGCCTTCGCGGCTCCTCCGGAGATGGCCCCACCGACCCACGCATGGCACCGGGCGTAGGGGCGGGCTGACGAGTACTCCGCCGCAGCGCGTAGCTATTGCATCGCTTCCGCACTCCCCGCCACCGGCCAAGTCCTCTTCCTCCTCCTCGACGGCGGCGCGCTGCTGCCGCCGCTAAACCTCTCCTCCTCGCTGCCGGAGCCGCCCTCAGGCGGCGACTCCGCTCGCCCAAGGCCGCCGCCTCTCGCTGCGTCCTCCGTCTCCTCCTCGGAGTCGGATATGAGGAAACAGCTCGAGGTCGGCGGTGCGGGCCCTCGCGCTGCCGCCGCCGAAGAGCTTCGCCCGCTCCGGGCGAGCAGTGGGGAGCCGATGCCTTGCGCCCCTTCTTGGCGGGGAGGCTCCCGGAGCGCCCGACCCGCCCGCTCGGGTTAGCGGACCCCCTCTTCCGCCTCCCGCATCCATCGCGTAGCGCGGCCTCCGTCGGCCGCTCCCTCGTAGGGAGGCCCCTAGCGGATCGAACACCCGTTGATCCGGTGCCGATCCGCGAGGCACGCCCGGATCTTGCGGATCTCCGGGACTCTCCAGCTTTTGCCGAGAAGCATCTCGGCAACCGGTCGCCTCCGCTATAACGAGCCGGCCAAACTCCTCATTGTCCTCCCCGGCCGCCTCCGCCCATTTCCGCCAGCGCTCCACGAGTCCACCTCCAAGGCCTTCAGGCCCTTCCGGAGCGTGGGCAGCGGAAGTCCCGACCTCGGAAGGTCTCTCGCGCCACAGGGGGCGAGACGTTGGCCCCGACAAACTCTTCCACCAGGTCGCTACGCACACATGCGGCGCCATCGGCCGCGCTTCAACTCCCTTGGCAAACAAAGATCCGTCTTCACTCGGCCGCCTCAAGGCGGCGATGGTCTCTCGGGAGGGGCCCGCCAGTCCCTCCGCGGGCCCTCCGCGCGCGGTAGTAGAACCGATGGTCCAGCCAATCGGCCCCACTTTTCCCCACCCCGAGGCGGGAGGCCCTCCGCCTCCCTCCCCTCCTCCACCCCGAGGGATGAAGGCGCACACCCGGAGTGGGAGTGGTGCACCGCACCGTGCAATGGGCTCCTTGACGGCGCGGCCGCGTGTGCACCATGTGACTCCCCACGCCGTCCAATCGACGGCTCGGCCGACCGGAGCGGCAGCCCACATAAGCGGCCGTACCGCGGGAAGCGCCCGCCGGGCTCGCGGAAGTGGAAACCTCCGCAGAGTTCCACCACGAACTCCGCCAACGGGAAAGCGGAGCCCGGCATTGAAAACTCCAAGAAGACGACAACCACCCCATCCTTCGGCCCGGACAACCCCTCCGATGCCCGAACCGCTTGACGCAAAAAAACCACTTGAACTCCTTCGCGCCTTCTTCAAGGACTTCTCCGTGCACTTGCTCGGAGGGAGCTCGTAACTCCTCACGATGGGGCTCTCGGCCGAAGTCTCCTTTGATGCGCTTACCGCACTCGCCGAGGAAAAGGCCGCGAAAAGAGCAAAACTGTAGCCCCGAGACGAGCGGAAAGGGTCCTCCGCCGGGAGAGCCAAGCACGCAGCAGTGAGCAAAGCGAAGGCAAGGGAGCGAAGCAAGGAAGAGCAGCGAGCGCGAAGGCCTCAAAGAGAGCACGTAAACCCTAACCCCCACCAACCCCTGGTGTACTTATAGGGCAGCCCGGGGAGGACGCGCAGAACCGCGGCCGCGAACCCCGAGAAACGCGCCCGATTCCCCAAACAACTCCAAGCCCTCCGATCCACCCCCAAGCTGGAAAACGAATCCGGCATCCGTACAACCCAAACAAACACACACCACCCCGATCCGCTGCCACCCCCTCAGCCCCACTAACCCCGTCCCCAAGTTGCACCAAGGCAAACCCTAGCGCAAACAAGGGAAAAGGAGGGCCGCGCCCACCCCGAGGCCCACTTGAAGTACGTGGATGCCGGGCTGGGTAGCACCGCTGGGCGCCTAATAGCCACCCGCAGGGACCCTCCGAAAAGATGTTTTTATCCGGCCGCTCCAGCCGGGAGCCGCACCTTCCGAGGGGCCGCCGCTGGGGAGGGCAACCCTAGCCAAAGACCTGGGTAAGTAGTTCGCCGGGCCTCTCCCCCTCGAGCTAAGAATGTACCAACACTAACACCATACATGTGAAATTTCGCAGACTAACCGGGGAGGCCCCCCCTCCGTTTCATGATGAGCCCGCTGCTTCGCCGGGTTGGATCGAGGTATCGCCCGAGCCCGCCGGGAGCCTGGCAAGGCGCCAAGGCTCCTCTCGGTGCGACATGCGGTGACAAGGACGGCCCCCAACGACAAAGTGCTCCAACGAGCAAATGGAGGTCCGAGAAGGCGGCCGTGCGGCACAACCCCCTCCGCACGGCCCGGGAGGATTCGGCCGGACGCCAACCCTACATGTCCCACTCGAAGGGGTGACGATGTGTATTCCCTAAACCACCCCTCGCATGCGAAAAGTTACCGACTTGCCCTCGCCCAGGGGCCCGCTTTATAAGCGTCCATCCCGTACCTACTGCACCAAATTGTAAATCAGCCCCCAGGCCCCGGTATTCCTATAAATACCTCGGGGAGGACACCGGAGAGTGGATTTGGTTATTGGCCAGTTTATTCACTCATTTTCTTACATCACCTGCTCTCGCCTCCCCCCCCAGTCCTCGCACCGCGAACGCTGAACCCCTCCTGCCGCCCCCGCTCCGAGCATCTTCCGCGGAGGGCGGGCGTCCCGGGAGGTCGCACCACGCCCGCACTGCCTGTCTCTTCGTCTCATCCCTGAAAGCCCTCGCCCCCTTCCCATCCCCTCCGGGAGCGAAGGCAAAGGGGGCGTGAGCAAAGTCCCCACGTGTACGGCCAACCCTTGGTCCACCGCCCGGCCAAGAACCACGTAGACTCCGCCACGCCACCACCACGCCCCGCCACGCATATGCCACGCCGCCGCCGCCGCAAGATAGACCGCGGCCATGTCAACAACCGGCCAGTCAGCCCTAGGCGTTTTGCAGAAAAGTCCCCGATGTTTCTCGCTTTTACTAACTCGTCCAACACAGCTCAAAAGTAATTACAGACTAGCCCCCGGATCCTCGCAGATATACCCCTCGACCTTGTTTTAGCCATAACTTGGTCATTTTAACTCCGTTTTGACCCGCTCAGTTATTGCGTTGGGTTCAGAATGGCGTAAGCTACGCATTAGCAGTGACGTAAACTGTGTTTTGAACTTTTAAAATTTAAAGTTTGATTCAATTTGTTTTACTAAAGGAAATCTTTATTAATTCATTATCTTTCACGCTCTAGCTCCGATTTTCGTGATCTTCGCGTCTAGCGTGTTCGTAGCGAGATGTAGATTTGTTTTATAACCCTTTTATCTTTGTTTTCATACTATTGGTGTAATGTTCTAATATAGTTCTATTGTTTGCTTCGTGTATGATTCCTCGGATGCTTGCATGGTGAATTATGACGATGTTCAGTCGGTGAGCTTTACGTTGTTGGCCAAGAAGAAGAAATTGGTGATCAAGTGGACGATGAGCAGTTCGTGGAAGATCAGGAATTATTTGAAGGTCAGGATCCTCAGGAGTTCTTTGAAGAATCAAATAAGAAGAAATCTGAGTTTAAGGCAAGTATAGCATGGGACTATCCTTGTTACCTATACACTTTATAATCATGATTCATATGCATGTGTCCACCTTGACAAACTTAGAGATTATAACATAGTTATTGTTATCTTGTACCTTGTTGCCTATGGGGATGTTTGCATATGGGTAGTATATTGCTAGTGCTCAACTTTATATAAACATGATATAATTATGACTTTGATATATACAATGGTTTATATGAGATGATGTTAACATGGACCATAGGGCAAGAGCTCATGCTTTTACATGATGCACTTGGCTCTCCATAAGGACTTATCCTTTGGCAAAAGCTGGGACTTACAGTACAGCTGTGGGGGCTATGTGGCTTTTGCTTTAGTTGATCAAAGGACCTTCTCTATCTTGTTGAGGTTCCCGAAAGGCGCAAGTGGGGCTCTGATTTGGTTTGATCCACGGCCTTCCAAGGAGGTGCATGTTGGTGTTTTGTTAGTCACCCCTTGGAAGGGGGATCCTACCGGTCTAAGATGGAATCCGTAGCGGCCTTGACAGTTTAGAAAAACCTTTGAAAGGCTTTATATGATTCTTGATGTATTGGGCCTTGCAAACTCATGCATTTGGGAATCATGACTCACAGTGAAAGTGTACACCTCTGCGCAGAGTTTGATCAAACTGGTATATCAGCCGTGCTCACGGTCACGAGCGGCCCGGAAAACTGAGGGAATAGAGTTGTTGCTGAAACATGGATTTAAGTTGATGGTGACTACGATGGTGACTACGATGATGACGTTGATGATGATGGAGACTTGATGACATATGTTGCTCTTAATTATTATGTGGGAATATATGGGGCTTAAGCACAACTTCTTGCTTAATTAATGATAAAATTTGACCTACTAAAATGTTAACCGCAGTTAAACCAGTGTCTAGCTTTTTGAGCTTCATAACCCCATGTTATATTTGCTGAGTTCGACATGGACTCACCCTTGCAATTTCCCACTCAAACCAGGATGTTGCAAGATTGCTAGAGCTTTGAAGGAGATAGGCTTGTGATCAACCAGTCAGTTGGTCCCTGTGGCGAGGAGGCTTCATCTCAAGACCGGAGCGCCTTTTCCGTTGTTCGCGCTTTGAGGTTATCTTCTTGTATTATGTTCATTATATACTAAGCATTATGTTTTGATATTTCCTTTAATTGTAACTATATGTGGGATTTGACTTCCTGGGCTCACATATGGTGTGTATCTGGTTTTGTTCTTAAAACCGGATATGACAATTGGTATCAGAGCTATGTTGATGTAGGGGACGCAAGCCTAGCTAGAAATTGGTCGCCTTAAGGTTTTGAATTGTTTCAACACCCTTGTTCAAGAAGCCTTGGTATTTTCCTCCATTCTATCTCCATCCTTGATGTTTGTCTCCTCCTTGGTGCTTGTTTTAATGAAAACTTTGTTCACATCCCCACTCCTTGCTTTGACATGCTATTAGAGCCTTCTCTTGTCACCTTACAAGGCCATCATCGGAAAGGAGCTTTTTAGGATCTTTTGCCCTTAAGATAAAGATAACGATAGATCCAAAAGTTGAGTCATTGTTTGAGTTGTGCACTTCAATTGCTTTGTTGAGTTGTCATAATGCTTTTGTTTGTTTTGAATCTTTGTTTGATTGCAATGATGTTGTAGATTCTTTCTGCAATGTCATTTAGATAGTTTAATAAGGCATAAGGATTAATGAATAGATAGTTGGGGTGATTTTTCCTGTCTCTTCAGTGTGTTCTTTATCTAAGCAGCAGTGGTTATCAATCTATGTCTTCAAATCTAGATGTCCAAAGATCATGAGGCTTTTATGGATGAAAGTAGACTTCGTATCTATTATGTGCCAATTGGAATTTCGATGAAAGTGAATTTTCTTCGAATCTCGAAGGTCATTATGTCGATAAATCACATAGGAGATCATTCTTGCTACCATTTTGTGCCCTAGTTGATCTTTTTTCTTGAGGGGGTAGCCAAGATAAAGATATTTGTTAATCTCTATGTTTTGGATCTTCTCTTGTCTCTCATCCTATGATGTCACCTCATGAAGTGCATTTAAGAATGCTAGTGATCGATCCCTTTATGCATTCGTGTTGGAAACAGATGGTTGCTACTAGGAGAAGTGCTTCGCAAGGAGACCGAAAGGATGCTACCACTTCCAATCCACCACCAACAACAAATACTTCAATTATTGAGCAAGCTTTGACGACCTTACACTCACCAAGTTGCAAACTCTTGTTCAACATGTGATGAACAACCAACCGCAAGCACCGACTATTAGCAAGCGTGGTGAGTTTATGATGGGACACCCACCAACATTCTCTCATGCTAGTGACCCACTAGAAGCAGATGATTGGCTTAGAGTTGTGGAGCGACATCTTGACATAGCCGAGTGTGATGACCATCAAAAGGTGTTGTATGCTTCCTGGACAACTTCAAGGTGCGGTGAGGACTGGTGGGTATCTTTCAAGTATGGACGTTCCAATGATGAAGGGCGGATAACTTGGCAGAATTCGAGAGAGAATTTCAAATCTTATCACATTCTCGCTGGTTTGATAGAGCTTAAGCGTGAAGAGTTCCTCAACTTAAAGCAAGGTTCCATGTCGGTTTTTGCAGTATCGTGGATCGGTTTACTCGGTTTGTCACGGTATGCTCCTAGAGAGGTTGATAGTGATGCTAAGAAGCAAAGGCGGTTCTTGAAAGGACTGAATGATGAGTTGCAACTACAAATGGTGACATGTGAATATGCTGATTTCCAAACATTGGTGGACAAGGCAATTGTAGTTGAGAACAAACGTCGAGAGATAGAAGGGAAGAAGAAGAGGTGGAAAATGCAACACCAATCTACAAGTAATGACACCCCTCACCCTCATTTTGGTACACAACTAGAGTATCGGTATCACCCCACACATGTTTATGGAAGTACATATCAAGATCAAGATCAACAACCCAATGATGAAGTGCAACATTTCAACTCTCGAGCCATATGCGCCCCACGCTTCTATCCCCTTGATGACGAATGATACTCCTACTAGTGAGGAAGGTTATGATGGTGGTAAGAAAGAACATTATGATAATAACTGTCATGAAAAGTTAGTTGAGAGTAATCAAGTCCAGAACCAGCCCCAACAGGAGCCACAAGATGTCCAGAATAAGAAGGTGCACAGAAATAAGTTAAAGCGAAAGTACATTCTGGCATACGGAATAATGTGGGTATGGTTAATGTTCGCGGAGCTAAGGAGTTCGTATGTGGTATAATTCCTGTGAACTCAAGTAACGCCTTTGTGATGTTTGACCCCAGTGGTTCACATTCATTTATCTCTAGTGAATTTGTCAGAGATAAGAAGATACTTATGCTTCCAATCAGGAAACCTATAATAGTAAACACACCAGAGGGAGAAAAGAAGGCAAACTACATATGCCCAAAAGTTAGTCTTGACATAAGTGGGGTGAAATTTGAGGTAAACCTTACTGTACTAGAAATGGTGAGCATTGATGTTATTCTTGGAATGGGATGGATGTATGCTCGTAAAGGAGTGATTAACTATGCTCAGCGTTCAGTACTTCTTACCACACCATCAAAAGAAAGAATTGAGTATGTGGGTATTCAAGTGGAATCAGACGAAGGTGAGAATGACTCATCGCAAGGTGTGAACACAGAGGACAAGAATGAGGATGGCAGTACTTTAGATGTCAATGGGAGTAACCAAATAAAATAAGAGGCAATGTGAGAAGATAAGGAGTATCATACAAATTTTTACCACCTATTTGAGTTGTAAAGCAATAAGAGTGGCAGTCAAGATATATATGTGTCTATCCGAATAATGAGCTTTTTTCGATGGAATCTTTTGTGCACAAGTTGTAATCTTGAGGCATGAGTTGTTGGATAAGATTGGATTTAAGTTTTGACTTGGAACGTGTTACTAAGATCTTCCCCTGTTTCTCTCCGGTGATTCGAGTCTCTTCCGAATCTCGGGGCGAGATTCATCTTAAGGGGGGTAGAATTGTCACACCCCAAATTTTGCAATTTTTTAAAATAGGATAAAATGATTTAATTATGCATTTTGTGAGCATTCCAATTTAGGTAAATAGTAAATTTTTGAGAAATTAAAATAAAATATAAGGTGTAGATACATGATTGTGCACTCATCTTTGATGCATTTAATTTATTGAGTGAGTGGTTTTGATTGAATTTTGAAAAGGGATTCAAAAAGCTCTTGAAATTAGTTTGAGTTTTGGCTTTGGAAATGAATTAATAAAAAGAAAAAGAGTTTTCCTTTTCTCCTTTTATTCTTTCTCGGTTTTTGTCTGCTTTGCTCCTTTTCAGCCCGGCTAGTAGAAGCAAAGCGGCGGCCCGGCCAAACACTAAGGCCCGCACCCGCCTCCACTCTTGGGCGGCCCAAACCGGAAACCGACCCTTGAAGCAGCCAGCGGCCCGTCCCGTCCATGTCTGCTGCCAGTAGCGACCCGCACCAGCCGACGGTACGGGGCCCGCCCGCATCGGCCCCCACGCTACGATGTCGTCTTCCCCAAGGAGACGGACACAGCGCCCGACCACCGCACCGCCTGGCGTGGACCCACCGCGCGCTCGTCCCAAGGTTCGGGCCGGCCTATAAAAGGAGCCACCCCTCGTGCGCCGGAACCCCGTTGGAACCCTAGAGCCGAGCCGCCGCCACCCGACGCTGAAACCCTAACAACCGCGCCACCTCGAGCTCAGGCGGCGCCGCCTTGATCTCCCCGCCCGGCGTGCCTTCGTCATCGATAGCACCGCCGAGATCCGCCTTGAGGTGAGGAACCCGAGGTGCCCAGATCGCCCCTCTCCCTCTCGCCGGGCCCGCCCCGCCCGGCCTTCGCCGTCGCCCGCCACCGCGATCCATCCACCTCGCCGCGTACGCGCTGCTGCCACCGCCACCGGCCTTGATCGAGAACCCCCAAGATGAGTCCGCGAGGCCGCCAGACTTCATCCCCATGCCCACCAAGACGCCCAACGGACCACCGGAAGGCTCCGTTAACTCCGCGACTCCACCCCGCCGCCAGCGCGGACCGCCGCCCGCGACCTTGACCCCTCGCTTGCCATCCACAACCGCCGATCCGGATCCGGGCGGGTCCAAATCTGATTTAGGTACCGGTCAACCTCGTCCACGGGCCCGGTCGGCGACCATGTAGACTCCACGCCGGCCTGACCATGCGTCGCCACGCCAGTATGCCACGTCGTCGCCACGTCGGCATAGACCGCGTCTCGGCCATGGTCAACAACCGTCAGCCCTAGGCATTTTGCGAGAAAAAGTCCCCACGATGTTTCTCGGTTTTACTAACCGGTCCAACGCAGTTCAAAAAGTAATTCTGACTAGCCCCCGGATCCTCGATATATACCCACGGACCTTGTTTTAGCCATAACTTGGTCATTTTAACTCCGTTTTGACCCGCTTCAAGTTGCGTTGGGTTCGAAACGTAAGCTACGCATTAGCAAATGACGTAAACTGTGTTTTGAACTTTTAAAATTTAAAGTTTGATTCAATTTGTTTTACTAAAGAAAATCTTGTTTAATTCGTATCTTTCACGTTCTAGCTCCGATTTTCGTGATCTTCGCGTCTGCGTGTTCGTAGCGAGACGTAGATTTGTTTTATAACCCTTTTATCTTTGTTTTCATACTGTTGGTGTAATGTTCTAATATAGTTCTATTGTTTGCTTCGTGTATGATTCCTCGGATGCTTGCATGGTGAATTATGACGATGTTCAGTCGGTGAGCTTTACGTTGTTGGCCAAGAAGAAGAAATTGATGATCAAGTGGACGGTGAGCAGTTTGTGGAAGATCAGGAATTATTTGAAGGTCAGGATCCTCAGGAGTTCTTTGAAGAATCAAATAAGAAGAAATCTGAGTTTAAGGCAAGTATAGCATGGGACTATCCTTGTTACCTATACACTTTATAATTATGATTCATATGCATGTGTCCACCTTGACAAACTTAGAGATTATAACATAGTTATTGTTATCTTGTACCTTGTTGCCTATGGGGATGTTTGCATATGGGTAGTATATTGCTAGTGCTCAACTTTATATAAACATGATATAATGATGACTTTAATATATACAATGGTTTATATGAGATGATGTTAACATGGACCATAGGGCAAGAGCTCATGCTTTTACATGATGCACTTGGCTCTCCATAAGGACTTATCCTTTGGCAAAAGCTGGGACTTACAAAAAGATAGCTGTGGGGGCTATGTGGCTCTGGCTTTAGTTGATCAAAGGACCTTCTCTATCTTGTTGAGGTTCCCGAAAGGCGCAAGTGGGGCTCTGATTTGGTTTGATCCACGGCCTTCCAAGGAGGTGCATGTTGGTGTTTTGTTAGTCACCCCTTGGAAGGGGGATCCTGCCGGTCTAAGATGGAATCCGTATAGTAGCGGCCTTGACAGTTTAGAAAAACCTTTGAAAGACTTTATATGATTCTTGATGTATTGGGCCTTGGAAACTCATGCATTTGGGAATCATGACTCGCAGTGAAAGTGTACACCTCTTCGTGCGAGTTTGATCAAAACGGTATATCGGCCGTGCTCACGGTCCACGAAAGGCCCGAAAAACCGAGGGAATAGAGTTGTTCTTTGAAACATGGATTTAAGTTGATGGTGACTACGATAGTGACTACGATGATGACGTTGATGATGATGGAGACTTGATGACATATGTTGCTCTTAATTATTATGTGGGAATATATGGGGCTTAAGCACAACTTCTTACTTAATTAATGATAAAATTTGACCTACTAAAATGCTAACCGTAGTTAAACCAGTGTCTAGCTTTTTGAGCTTCATATCCCCATGTTATATTTCTTTGAGTTCGACATGGACTCACCCTTGCAATTTCCCACTCAAACCGGGATGTTGCAAGATTGCTAGAGCTTTGAAGGAGATAGGCTTATGATCAACCAGTCAGTTGGTCCCTGTGGCGAGGAGGCTTCATCTCAAGACCGGAGTGCCTTTTCCGTTGTTCGCGCTTTGAGGTTATCTTCTTGTATTATGTTCCTTATATACTAAGCATTATGTTTTGATATTTCCTTTAATTGTAACTATATGTGGGATTTGACTTCACGGGCTCACATATGGTGTGTATCCGGTTTTGTTCTTAAAACCGGGTATGACATCAACAAACTTAGGCAAACTAGAAATTCATTGACTTTGTTGGAAGTAAGAATTGAATCTGTATGCACATCAAAAATTGTAATCCAATTATGATGCCTATAACTAATGAAACCTATCACCAAAATAAACAAAAAATTAACAAAAAAATTATCGTCACACATCCAATGAAAACCGGTCCTCATACAATCGGACCCACATCCGAAATCAAAACTCAATCAATAGTTTTCCCTCCTCCTTTTCGGGGCTTGGGACACGCTATGATGGCGCTTTAAAAAATAAAGCTACTGCCAACATAGGCGGAGTTAAAAACTTTGCCTTCAAAAAAAAAATTGTTAGACAACACATTTATCATATGAAATATATTAATGTTCATACAGATCACAAAACAGTAAGCCTTATTACGTAATTTATAAATGTATCTAACATCACAAAAAACATACATGAATCATGACAAAATGAAGCAAAATCAACAAAATAAAGATCCAACTATGAACCATCTGAAAAGGTACACACTAGGAATCTTGAAGAACGTTCATCCAAACAACCATCAATCTTCAAGCAACTGACCGGGGAATAGCAAAGTGATGCAAGTGACTGGCGGGATTCGCATACAGTAACACCAACATCATAGTAAAAATCTTCACCTTTAGGCCTAATTGATATAGACAGAACTTGATACAGAGATAACAATGAACCTTGAACAGTTCACGAACGGCCTTTCATAAGAATAGCATCATCCTCATCAAGGACCTTAATATATATTGTGTTGCTCGGTGGATCCAACACAAACTTATAAAAATGCACAAACTCCCTGCCACGATTTTCCCTAATAGCCCTTGCAACATTTTTAACACTAACAACACCTTTAGCGGCAATAAGATTAGATTGCTCACCAAAGATGGATGCCCAAAATATTAGCAACAAATAGGGACACAGTTTGATTCACAAGCGTAAACGGAACAACAGCATTAGGTGCTTCAGAACTCCTTACTGGAACAACCTGAAAAAATATCGCTGTCAAACCAGTCACAAAATAAGAATCCATTAATTAATAAAAACCAGTCACAAAATAGTACATACCTTGATCCTCACAGGAATTCTAAGATAGGCTGTCAGAGAGGTCTCCTCTTCACCTTTGGCATTTAAAAAGACGCCTTTGAACAATAATCACAACGAGAAGAAAACGAACAAGACGAGGTCCAACCAAGAAACACCAACCCGGCCGCGGGCAGCACCAAAACTATCATCATGCACACGGACATAAACAGTTTCATCATGCTCATCAAGACAAATCTTGACATCCTTGAAATGAGTGTAAGGATACATGGACACAACCGCACGGCCAACAAACATAATTGCCTCATAACGACTGACACCATTTAAACGCCTCACACAAAGCAAACTAGACTGAGGTCCATAATCCAAACCTAGCATTTCAGTAACATAACAAGACACTTCAACATTCCTTTCAACAAACATGCCACTATGTCTACACACTAAAAAAACTTATATATCAAAGGAAAATTATAGACTTAGGAAAAAACATACAACATTATGTAATACCATGACAAATTCAGACCATCAGGAAACAGTGTACTTACAAAGAATATAAGATTGAACAATTTGGCTTTAACAACACATCCAACCGCCTAATATATAGAACAAAAACTGATAAAAATAGTATGTGCGTAATCAATTCAAGATGCAACATTTTTGGAAACTATAAAAAGTGGACCACTAAAAAATGCATGCATTGAATATGACTGCAACTGTAAGAAGTTACTCCACCACTAATTTAGATACATGCATACATTGAGATATGGATTCATGGCAAAGAAAGACACAGACTATATCAATCAAATCAGCATCCATGCATCCATTCAAATTCATTAACTATAAACAAAGCGCAATTTACTCCTATAGTCCAAATATAGGGATTCAATTACATGCACACCAAAATAGCACAAATCAAAACCAAAAATGTTGCAAGGAAATCACCTTTAATATAACAAACTCCTTATAAAAGCCATTCACATGCCTGAAAAAAAAAACAAATTCAAAAGTTCTCCCTCATCCTTTACCAGGGCTTGGGACCTACTACTATGGGACACCTTGCCTTACCACAGTAGGCGGACTTAAAAACTTTTTTTTATCAGAAATAACAATAGCATAGAACAATAACACAAGGGAAACAATTACATATTATATAAACAAAAATTGCATTTCACAAACACTTCAAATTATTTTATATAACATTGTAATAAGGAAACAATGATTATAAATTGAGAATCAAGACAAACTATTACCTATAAGATAACATAGAAAAGAAGAAACAATTGTTTTTCATTGTATTTCAATGGAAAAGAAAATAAATGAACTTCACAAGGCACTCTTGAAGAACACATGTAGCAAGCAAAGAAACAAAGCTGCGTCATCAAGACAAGATAAGACATCACACGTAATTCCCAAAAATAGTTGAATACTCGACAAAAGGAAAACAGTCGAGGAAAATAGATAAACAATGAATACTCTTTACAAATGTAACATAGAGAAATCACACATATTACTACCCGCTTAATCTCGATTGAGCATCACTCTCAAGATTGTGTTGAGAAAAGACCCGACTCATTTAGGTACTTGACACGAATGTTGTTAACATCATGCTGACTATACTTCTCCTTCATATTGACACCAAGTTCATATTGCTCCAAATTAATCATGGCACAGGATGCCAACATCATGCATTGACCTCACGGAACAACAAGAAACAAATAAATCCAACCGGGTAAATCCACACCATCCATACAAATAGCAAAGCGTAAATACACTTACTCGGATCCAAGCTGCGGCATATTTGGTTCATAATAGACTTTGAAACCATGAAAGCCATATTCAATTTTCACAACCTTTTTCCGGACCAGTTTCATATTTTCCAACTAAAATTCAAAAAAATATAACAACACGGTTCAAAACCATATTTACATACACAGCAAATGTGAAATAAAAACCTACTTACCAATTCATCTTGAACTACCTTTTTAAAGCGTAAGTCAATGCTGGAACAGCAGCATGGATCCAGAATCACACAACATCTCCCTATAAGATGCCGCGACAACAACGTACCAACGACCATAATAAGAAATAGGGAGATATAGGCGCAAAAAGGAATTCTAATAAAAAAAACGTACCAGCGACCATGATATCATTAAAGCACTTACGGTTTCACTTTTACCCAACCACTAGGCAAGGCTAGCACCTTGGAAACATTTCACAATATGTTGATAGAGCTCATCCTCCCTCGAATCATTTTCACCATTATTTCCAATTAGGTAATCCTAATAAAACATTGTTTCAATAATGAAATTTGCATGTAAAACAACAAGCATATAATTCTGAAAAAACAAACAAACTCACCCCAACTTTCGAGAAGAAGTAATGCTTCTTTGAAACCTTAGGATGATTCTTTAGAAATAGAAGTCTACACAGAGCATTAACAACAAAGTAGCTCAAGATTGCACCAGGCTGCATAGTAGAAAGTGCACTAAACTTGACAATTACAAGTCTAAAATTGACAGCAACAGCCCTGCAAAAAACCATTAATAAACTAAAACTCATCTTCACACAACTAATACAAAAAGAATCAAACAAAGTCGAAATTCCATAAAACGATTGTACTCACTTGCTATTTTCTTTCCCGCAAGCAAATTCCAAAGTAGCTTCACCACGCATCATTATGCAATCTTGATACTCTAACCTTGGGTTCGGGAACAACATAAGGGCTGCACTTATATCCGCTTGGTCAGTACAAGCCTCATTGGACGACAGTAGCAATATTTGAACTTGCCGGAACAAAACCATCTTCACCGCACAAGCACTTGCTACCAATTGACCTTGAAGGTGTAAAGCAAAAAGCATGAACAACAGAAGATGAAGCCTCTTTTAGTGGAGTAGAAAATCCAAGTACCACCACGGAAAGGATTGCAAAAACAAACAGACTAAATATATACACTATTCAGAAAATCAAGTAGCTCATGTCAATAGGTTAGTTGAGATTCTATTTCATTCCACGCTCTTACTAACCAACAAACAACAACCTGAAAACAAATCAGAGAAAATATGTACACCATTCATCACACCAAAGTTATTTACAAAACATCCCTACAAGTATATACTACAAATTGTTTAAAGCAAGACATAAAAATTCAACAAGGTCTTCCAAACAAATAGTCAAAATATCTCCAAGAAATCCTCAACAATTAATAAGATCGGACAATCCAGGTTGACAATATCAATAAGGACTCGGAAGCATCGGCAAAGCAAAGTGGAATAGGATATTGGTCAACATTTTCACCATCCTCCGGACAATCATCAAGAGCTTGAGACTCGAATAGATGTATCCCTAAGAAAAAAAAAAATTCAAAGAATGGAAAACACCATTTTTTTTAAAGAAAACCAAATCATGACGGGGATTCACAAGCTTACAAATTGAGGAGGAGGTAATCCATGATTAACATTCCTTTGACGCTGAGACGATTCATCAATCCCGATTGTACCACCTTGAGGATTTGGCACCTTGCTTTTCGGAGGAAACAAAAATGAATTTGCGAATAAGGCCGACGCCCCAAGTTAAACATGCTCTGAAATTGGACCTAGATAAAAACAAAATTATTTACCACCATGCTACAAAACAATCAATTATAAAACATATCAATAATTTAGATAGAATAACATACATTGGAAGGCCCAGCAAAACCATGGAATTGACCAGCATTATTGATTCCAAGTGAACCAGATCCATCCTTAACCTACATAGAACCACTATAAATTAAAACTGACAATACAACAGAATGCTCATGATTAACATAAAGAGATGACACAGAACATTTACCACAGAGCTAGTGCTGGCAGCACCTAAACCAACAGGACGTCTTGCAGAAGGATCTTCAATGAAGTTCCCTAAATCATCTTGAAAATCAAACATTCTGAAAGACGGCACACTAGGACTGTTGAAGTAAGGAACATTTTTCTTTCCAAAGAGCAAAGATCGATGATCAAGCTTTCCCTACTCAAAGATAAACAAAATTGCACAAATATTTAGTTGCAATTCAGATAAAAATAAACTGCAATCAAACATATACATCCTAACCTCCAGCATGATGAGCAACAGCAGCTTTAACAACACCAGCATCAACAGGACCTGTAGCATCAGCAAATGCAGCACTAGTCCTCTGGCCTTCAGCAAGAGTACCACTGAAGCCAACAGCACCACCACACTCAACATTTAATTCACCTTGCAGTATTCCTTCAACTTGAACAGGATCACACTGAGAAGGAGCAACACAAGTAGGCCGAGCACCAAACGTAAAATGGGACTTTTACCGGTCAACTTCCTACACACAAAATAACAAATGCAAACAACACCCCCAGTCATGATGATATTAAGACTGAATTTCCTCAACATAGAAAATTACTTTCTAACTTTTATTTTTTTAAAAAAAAGCAAGTATACAAACAAGTTCAATTACTCACATCATCTATTAAGATGGGCCGCTTCCGAACAACTCTCCTATTTTGCACTGGGCCAGCATCAAGAACCAGCGGATTATCAGAAAAAGCGCCAGCTGCTAAAGGACTCAAAGGCGGACGACCAACTTTACTTGTTGCAGATCGAGTCCTCTTAGCAACACTGTTCAGAGGAACAAAGTCAGAACTTCTCCTCTTCCTTCTCCTTGCACTACTATCCGACTAAACTTCATGAACACTTTGTACAGAAGGAGAAGACACATCTATCATCACAAGCTCCATATTTCTTCGCTCATTATCCGACCTCATATTACCTCCACCTGATCCTGGCAGGAAAGCAAAGTTCAAAAAAACTTAAAAATAAATAGAGTACCCAAAGAAATGAACAAAGTTAATATTCAATTTACCTCCAACAACTTCAGTTGCATCAGCAGCAACTTCATTTCCATCAGACTCCAAAATCTCAGTTGAAGGAAATTGAGGTTGCTGAGACACAGAAGGAACTGGAGAACGCACTGGAGAACTTGCACCTACAACACGAGCATTACCAGCTGAACTACTTTCACCAACATTCAGTCCAACATTGAAGACACCATCACCAACTGTACCACGAACCGGAGAGCGCCTTTGGATCAACAAAACCATCGGCATTTCCTTCCGCGAGGTTCAGTGCGGCGGATTCTCGGCATTACCTCCAAATGGATCTATTGCCACAATTATCAACACCATCTACAACATCTTCGGTGCATCACAACATCATTATCCGAGACACCTCCATGCCGACGATGCATATATGTGAACATTTTGCCAACCAGCCACCAAGGACGTCTGTAACCATATCTCATTTGGTGCCTCTCAAAAATACCACACATCTCTACTCTATCCTGTATTACAAAATAATTTACAATCAAATAAGTAACAGGTAATCAATCAAACATGGTTGTGAAACAAGATGGAATAAATATACAACACATACATCAGGACGAATGAATCCACAGCGCTGGTCCAAAGTATCTTTAAAAGCAGCACAAGCATCATCTGGCAAAAGGTATTCATCATAGCTTGTGTCCTCATATTTTTTCAGCTACATGAAAAGATGTTAAACATCACTAACTGATCACTTGAGCATACCAAACAAAGATAACACATCAACAGTAGAGTTTATCAAACTCACCGGACGCTTTCCATAGATATTACTTGAAAGACGATCATAAGATGCAAACTTCCTAATCATATCACCCTTCCAGATTCGCGTTCTTGGAAGAGTATAAGGGAGCAGCTCAGTCTTGTCAAGAGAGTAACCAAAATCCACAAAATCCAAATAATAACCCTAAACACAACAAGACACAAGACAAAATTAACATCAATGCATTAAAAACCAATGCAGCATACGGACTAAAAAGAAAATTTAATCAACTTACAGCTAGAAAATAAATGCACCCTCCAATAGTGCCACGCGATTCTTACGCACTTTGTAGTTTGAGATTGATTTGAACAACCAGTCATGGATAAACTTGGACCAGTCCCAATCTTTAGCAAATCGAAACATCAATCAATGGACCAAGATAATTTGAGGGCTAGGAATGGTGTTTGAGTTTGCACGAAGAAAAGTTGACAAAGCAACAACCATGAAATACCGAAAAGAAGTTGTCATCGATAAAGTGCAAGGCACAGACACCAACTGAGCACCAAAATCCTTGATAGTAGGAAGACTAGGTTGACCAATCTTCTCCGTAAAAATCCTTCTTCACAATTGTCACTATAATTATCCTTGATATCTTGACCACCAATAGGAGCACCCAAAAACAGATGCACAGACAATGGAAGGTATGGAATCAATTTATCTCCCCTCACAATGTCATGACAGTTAAGATCAACCTGATCAGCAATCCACTAAACAAAGCCTCTCGACGGATAGCTGCCCTCATAATCCAACAAGAAACCAAACCCCCTATCAACAATGATCTTCCTCTGATGCTCATTTAGCTTTGCTACTATGTCCGTTGCAAAATATCTACAATTGAACCTACTGCATATTGCAGCTGACATACCTCCTGCTCTACCACCAGCTCTAGAGCCCCCGCCTCTACCTCTTCCCCTCACCGCCCTACCTCCCCTTGCATCATGCCTTGATGTGCCTTCATCCCCACCAAACTTGGTCAATCGGCATATATAAAAACAAATGTAAAAATTACAAACCACCCAACAGTTAACAATTACCCGACAATGAACCAGAAACAAGCTAACCAAATGAACAAAAAAGCATACAAGGGAAAAATTACCCCAGCTATAGCCTTTTGTAGATGATTCAACGTACTAACAACTTCAAAGACGATTCAAATCATAGGCACCAAAGACGACGGTTTCGGTTTTCCACCACCACCACAAAGATTTAGATTCTAGCATGAAACAGAAAATTCAGAAAATTTCATACATGTCAAACTCTACTGCAGTATTATCAGACTATAACAACAACATTTTAACCAAATAAGTACCTCCACATTATCATCCCCAATAGAATCATCCATCTCATAATCATCATCGTCCGTGTCACCATAAACAGAGTCATTTCGAGAAACTGAACCCTCAGAAGCCATGCCCACTGTAATAAGCACTAACAGCAAAGTGCAAAACAATTTAAACATTAAACAAACAAAATTCTGATAATACCGATAATAACAAACATAACACATAGTTCGTACATTCAGATTCTCACCAAATCCTTTATCCCTTTCCCATGCCTATAAGCGCAAAGACGTAAGGAACAAAACCTCAAGCCCTCGATCGAATGGGTACCCATAATCTAGAAATGCCTCAAACAAATAACACGACATAACGCAACATATATTGCAAGATAATTTAACGCTAGATTAATGATAAGCTTTAATAAAACCTTAACCACAATCATATTGTCGATTACATCATAGTAGATGAAACAAAAAGGTCAATCCCTATTCAAATCTTCCACTTTTCGAATGTCGGCCCGGATCCTTTAACCCTCTGCCATGCTTATAGCGGCACGTAGGGCACGTACACCTACCACTAATACCAAACCAATCATGAAGACACTCATCATGGAACATATGACCACAAGGCATATTTGAACATTCAGCCCAAGCCTGAGTCAATGTATAGCCATATTCCAAAAAATACTCCCACGTATAACACCGGCGGTCAACAAACTACTTTAAGCTCCATAATTTCTTCTTTTTTGGATTAAACTGTGTTAATGCGCCCACGTGCTCTTCTTCATCACCAAAAAAGCACGCAGCCTAGGTGAAGGCTCGACTCTCGCACGCGACGCCTCCTCCATTATTGACACTTGTTATCATATAAATTTATTAATCAAATAAACATGAGAAAGGGGTATAAATCATAATAACAATCTAGAATAGGGTGTCACTAACATATTTCCACCCGTTTTGGTAAAGTTGTGAATTGCGGGGACTAAATAGGAAAACACCTGCAATTCAAGAGCCGCACGACTACGCGGCGTAAAAAGCAATCCAACTCCGAGAAAAGACCCTAGAAGGCTCGGACTAATCCCGACGTGATCGAGACTTGGCACCGAAGAAACCATCATCTAGAAGACTCCGGAAGACACGACGCACCACGGGACCCGTGGTGGGCCCCACCACTCGGGCCGAGCGGCAAAATATCCAGCCGAGCGGCACAGGCAGCTCTACTGCCACGTCGGCCCTGCCTCGAAGCTTCCTCAACCGACTCTAAGACGCAATCTAATCCACCCGTTTAATGTCGGTTTGATCCGAGGGCGTCGGTGGGATCACGAGATGTATCTTGGTCAAACCCCTTCGCACCTCCTTCGGACTATATAAGGAGACCCCTAGACCCCCCTTTCAGATCATCAAGTTCAGAATCAAGTTCTCAATTCATCAACAGCGCTTCAAGATCCAAGTCATCTATCCCACGCTCTAGAAACACCGCTTTAGGAAGAGTAGCAATCAAGATTAGATCTAGTAGGAAGGGAGAAATCCGCCCTCGACCGTCGGAGGCCGGCTCAAGATCGGGCCTCGTTCTTGTAAGTTCTTCATTGTAAGTAGTCTTCAAGTTCCAGACATGTTCTTAATATGAATATCTTGATCATGTTTATATTCGAGATTATTTGTTCTAGTATTTACTTTGATTACACGTTTAGCATAGTTGAATTATTGTTATGTTCATGCATGGATTCGTATAGCGCTCATCCATTGAATTCTTGGGTGAGTGGTAGAGAGGATGTAATCGTGGTGATTAGATCTTATTTGCCTGCATTTGCACCCTATGTGCCGGGTCGTGTGGTAGATCGTGGTGGTGACAAAGACCATTGAGTCCTTTGCAATCCATCCCCCGTATGTAGGACTAGCGGATGATATTATTCGGGTTGTTCTAAGTTTCGCCTTAGTCTTCACGGATTCTCGTACTCATGTATGGATTTAATTAGTCTTTCTTCGATGATTGTTAGATGTATTTCACTAATCGGTAGATCCTAACTTATAGTTTAGAGTTACATATTGGAGTTTCTAATGCTAGCTAGCCTATGAATTGCTATCGCCCAATTTTTTGACACTTTCCTATTTTGCACACCGGATATGACTTGGTTGAATCTATTTATCGAACCTTTACCATTGTCTTTATTGTGAACTTTGATCCTTGTTTAAGTATAAATTCAACACCCGGTTCTTACTCCCGGTTAAAATGCTACAATGGTATATTCATATCTCGTAAACTTATGATACCCATTATAATTGTTTATTTACTTATTGAGAAGTTTATCAAGGCATAGTACGAATATTTTATTCCTTGCATATTAGTAGTTTAACTATAGGGATGACAACCTTTTTCAGATATGCTATGAACTGCAATGAATTATTTTTTTAGTTTTATCTCAAGCAACATCCGATATTTATTTTTGACGCCATTACTAGTGATAGGTTTATATCTGTTTCTAGTTAGTGACGTTAGAAATACCAACAAGCATTTTTGGCGCCGTTGTCGGGAAAGAAAGTCTTTAGCCCAAGAAAATACAAATATAGGAATAACTTGCTTGCATCTCTCTCACGCATTGTAAAGTATTAAATTTATCACTAATTGCTTAAACAAGTTTACCCTTGTTATTATTCTTTCTATCTATTTCGTGGTAATGTATGAATAGGAATCTTCCCGAAAACTTCGTTTCCGATCCGTAAAAATTAGTGAAGCGTGCAAGATCCAAGTTGAAGTCTCGACCCAAGATCGCCGCCTCGAAGACTCCTCCACCGTCGCGAAGCTTAACACCCGTGTTCGAATTAATGGCGAACAAGACCCTCCGCGAGTACTGCAGACCGACTCCGCCAACATCCGCCTTGGGCCGGCAAATGATGTGGGAGACAAAGCTTTTGAGCTCAAGCCCGCACTCATCAACATGGTACAAGCTAGCCAATTCTGTGGAAAAGCCCATGAAGATGCCAATGCTGACCTACAACACTTCCTAGAGATCTCGGGCACCTTCACCATCAAAGATGTCCCAAATGATGCAATCCTACTGCCTGCTCCCATTCTCACTCTTGGGACGAGCGAAAAAAGATGGGTTCTACGCCAACAAAGACAAGCTCACTACTTGGACACTTTGCTCTAAAGCCTTCCCCGGCAAAATTCTTCCCAATAGGCAAAACCAACACCTTACGGGGAAAATCTCAAGTTTCCAAAGAAGAACACGATGAATCCGCCTTCAGGCGTGGGAGCGCTTCCAAGACTACATCTCGTAATGCCCACACCATGGAATGGAGAACCCGCTACTCATGCACCTTTCTATCACAAAGCTCAACAACAACACCCGTGAGACCATGCATGCCGCCGCCGGAGGTGCTTTTCTATCCCTTACACCGAAGCAAGCTACCGACCTTGTGGAGAAGATGGCATCAAACCAAGTTTGGAATGAGGACCGTCAACCCCGCAAGAAAGAGAGGGAATGCATCACCGAAAGAGGTAGACATGTTGTCTCCGCCAAAATGGACTTAATTATGAAGAGGCTTGAAGACAAAGCCCCGAGAAGAAGGAAGTCATGCAACTCTTCGATTCCCGCATGACATGTGAAGAGTGTGGCAACACCGACACTCGGCAATGTCCCGAAATGGAAGAGGACGTGAACTACATCATCAACAACAACAACCAAAGATCGCCCCCCGAATCAAGGATGGAATCAACAGAGACCCAACTACCAAGGTAACTACTCGGGTAACTATCAAGGTAATAACTCTTTCAATAATTTCCCACCTTTAAGAGAGTTAGTACAAAACCAAGGTAGACTCATGGATAACTGTCTAAGAAGTTAGCTTCCAATGATAAAATGCTAGAAACTATTAGTGCTAAAATGGAAAACTTTTCTTCGCAAATAAAGAACCAAAGATAGCTTCAATAAAATGATAGAATCTCAGTTATCTCGGGTGGCTTTATCTACTCCTATGCCTAACTCCAGTAAGATTCCGCCAACCGAAGAATTAGAATCAAGCAAATCTTGTCGATGTCTACTATGCGTATTCGCACCAAGGACGACAAGAAGGACCTAAGTGGATCGACTAGGGCATGCCCGCCAAGAAAGGAGATCCAGGGGAGACCAATCATCACCATTAGGATCGGCGCCAAGCACCTACGACGCGCTCTGCGACTTTGGCTCAAGTGTCAACATCATGCCTAAGGTAAGCCTTGAGCCAGTTCAAATTTATTATACACAACCATGTGCCTACAACTTGCGATCGGGCCGCTATGCTACCCCGAGGGAATCCCGGAAGACGTTTGTCCGAACATCGGTAAGCTCTATGTGGCTACCGACTTCGTGGTCTGGACACGGGCAAAGGTAAGAACGCCCCCCATCATTCTGGGACGCCCTTTCCTTGCCACCACCAAGGCCATCATCTACGCCGACACCGCGAAGATCGCCTTCACCGCCAACAAACAGAGGGAGAGATTCAACTACAAACACAAGACCTTAGCTCCCCTTCCTCCTCCCGTGCCACTACCATACCCCCGGCACACGCACCACCGGCCGAGGAGAGGACAAGAAGAAGAAGCAAGAACAAGAAGAACCGTCAACCTCGACCACACGTGGAACGAGTCTTGATGATCAATCAAGTCAATTCAGAACGCAAGACTCGGCACACTCCACCACCACTAGAGAAGCTAGACGACCCTCGAGTTCCATCAATCCACCGCCCATTAATCAATGGAACTTCCGGCAAGTTGTTGCGTGACACGGGATCGGGCATCAACTTAATGTCAAAGGTAACGTATAAATTGATATATGGTAATCTGCCTTTGTGCCCCACCTATGTGATGCTGCAGATGGCGGATCAATTGCACCGATTTCCGGAAGGTATTGCACGAAACGTCCCCGTCAAGATCAAAGACTGCTATATCCTCACTGACTTTCTAGTCATGGACATGGGAGAAGAAGAACAAGATCCTCCCATAGTACTTGGAAGACCGTTCTGAACACTACAAGAGCCATCATCTACATCAGGACGGGCGAGATCCACTTCCAGTTTCAAGGTAAAAAGATACGATGTTTCTTTAATACTTACACTAACAATGAACAGTCCCCAAGAAAGACCAAGGGCCAGAAGCGTCTCTTGAGACTACAACAGAAGCTGGACTCAAAGATGGAGGACATTAAGAGGATGGAGAAAGACATCAAAGAAAAGTACACTCAGCTCCTACCCATCTTAAACTCTGCACCAGCTACACCAGAGAGGTCTCCGCCAAAGAAGCAAACCTGGAAGAAGAAAGGAGCTACGCCTGCCAAGAAGAGCAACAAGAGTACATCTTCGAGAGACCCGACCAGCGCCGGCATCACCAATTGAACAATCGACTTCCTCGGCTACTTCGTCTCACGCCGCCCATTGAGATTCTTGAAGGACCCTTACTGGGTACAACATTTACACGAGGGCCCATAGACGACACCACGCCATGGGAGTAAGTGCTCTAAACTCTCGCCGAGAGGTAACTCGGTATTTATCTGCATATTTAATTTTCTACAAAGCATATTTCAATTAGCATATTTCTTTTAGCATATTTACTTTTTCTAAACCTGCACTTAGAAAATCTCAAAAATATGTTTGCTGCATTTGCATCAGTCTCCTAAAGCCCCATGCAAGTACTCCTTCTTTGTGGTGGCATAAAAAAAATATACAAAAATATTGCATTCACATGTTTTTAGAAAAATTCTCAAAAAAATATGTGGGCACATGAAGGTCCACACCTTATATATATAAAAATCCAAAAAGAAGTGAGCATATGAAGGCTCGTAATAACATCCTAGAATTTGTTCCTTCGGTATGTGCGAAATTAATATTAACAGGGAGAACAATAAAGGAGACCCCGAAAGAGGAGCAAATTCCAAGGATGAACAAAGGACTACTTCAAGATCAAGCTTGGGGGAGAGCACCCCCATTTACCACGATAAGTATCACTATCTTATGTCTTAAATATTAGCTAGATAATATATTTGCTTAGAGTTAATGAGTCTTAAAAGTCTTAGTGTTAGAGAGTCTAATAAATGCTAGATCTTTGCTAGATTGCTTTCTTCCTTTTAATTATGATCTTGATGATATATGCTAAGGAAATGATGAATAGTTGCTCCGCCGTAATTTTCTCTTAAAAGTACTTACACTTTGGACTTAGATTCTCCCAAAGCTTTAAATGCTTAATTTTGCTCTAAACCCAACACCTGTGGGAAGCACATGCTTAATCTGAGTCTTAGCGTTAAAGATAAAGATACATGAAAAGTTGAGCTACTGTTTATCATATTCCTAGAGATACTTGATTCCTGGTTTTTTATCTTTGAAAATTATAAAACATTACATGATGAGTTCCTTAGCTATGACCCTTAAGAGTTTATCATTCGCATCAAGATCATCCCACTCCACTAAATACGCTTTCTAACTCGAAGTACGCCTCCCCATACTCCATTAAGTCGCTAGCCATAATTATAAAAATAAACTCTTGCAATCTTTGGATATGTCTCTCTCGGTGTTTTTATGCCAAATAGAGGCTGGGCTACATTCAAAAAAAAAAAAAAAATAAATATTTAGAGAGAAAAGTGAGACGAGAGAGGGAGAGTAATGGACAAAAGTCATACTAGGCGAGAAGGGCCTACCTCCCTAAAAATATTTAGAGGTGAATAATGGACACGTGTCCGAGGGTGAGTAGGGCCCACATCTCTAAGGAGAGAGAAAAATGGACACAAGTCCGGGGCAAAGCCCACCTCTCCAAGAATGGACAGCCCAGGTCTTAAAGCAATTTTTAGAAAGAGAGATATAGTCCAAGATGCTTGAGAAGAAAAATACTAGAAAAGGCTAAAGGCTATTTAATACCTTTCATCCTCATCCACTTCACCACTATCATCCCACTATGTATGTCGTACCACATTTATAACTCCACTACATACCATCTACTTAAGAGGGTCATACATAGGATCTCTGAAGTTTCTTTTGAAAAATATTGCAAAACCCCGTGATGATAGTTGATCAAAGAGCTTGAGACATGGTACTTAACTTGATTGTTCTGTCTTTTTATTGCTTATGATTCGTGAAAAGGCTATGCCCCATGGTAAAATGTGTATGAGAGAGCAATGTTAAGAGGAGAATTTATTTCGATAAAACACAAGACTTCCGAGGTATGAAAGCGTAGTAGCAACTCCCGATCCTACTATAGCATATAGCTTTGCTAGGGACTAGCAAAGGGTAAGCTTGGGGAGTTTGTTGACACTTGTTATCATATAAATTTATTAATCAAATAAACATGAGAAAGGGGTATAAATCATAATAACAATCTAGAATAGGGTGTCACTAACATATTTCCACCAGTTTTGGTAAAGTTGTGAATTGCGGGGACTAAATAGAAAAACATCGAATTCGCGAGCCGCATCTTACTTACGCGACGTAACGCAATCCAACTCCGAGAAAGTCCCTAGAAGGCTCCTGACTAATCCCGACGTGATCGAGACTTGGCAATCAAGAAACCATCATCTAGAAGACTCCAAAGACACGACGCACCACGGACCCGGGTGGGCCCCACTCAAGGACACTTGTTATCATATAAATTTATTAATCAATTAAACATGAGAAAGGGGAATAAATAATAATAAACAACCTAGAATAGGGTGTCACTAACATATTTCCATCAGTTTTGGTAAAGTTGTGAATTGCAGGGACTAAACAGGAAAACAGCAGAGTTCGCGAGCCATACGACTACGCGACGTAACGCAATCCAACTCCGAGAGAAGACCCTAGAAGGAACCGGACTAATCCCGACGTGAACGAGACTAGAACCCAGAAATTCATCATCTAGAAGACTCCAGAAGCCACGACGTGCGACGGGACCCAGAGGGGAGCACCCCCTGGGCCGATCGGCCCAATAATGGGGCCGATCGGCCCCCCTTGGCGGCCAAGTTTGCTCCGCTTCGGGAAGCTTCCTCCACCGCCTCTAAGATTCGATCAAAACCGGTTGTTTCGTGTCGGTTTGATCCGAGGGCGTCGGTAGAAGGACGGGATGGATTTAGATCAAACACCGGATTAATACCGCATCACCTGTTGAAGCTGAAGGGACAGAGGAAGACCCATATATATAGACCCCTAGACCCCCTCTCTCGGATCATCAAGTTCTCAATCAAGTTTCAATACTTCAAGATCCAAGTCATCAATCCCACGCTCTAGAAACATCGCTTTAGGAAGAGTAGCAATCAAGATTAGAACTAGTAGGAAGGGAGAAATCCGCTCCGGATCGTCGGAGGCCGGCTCAAGATCAGGCCTCGTTCTTGTAAGTTCTTCATTGTAAGTAGTTTTCAAGTTCCGCACACGTTCTTAATATGAATATCTTGATCATGTTTATATTCGAGATTATTTGTTCTAGTATTTACTTTGATTACACATTTAGCATAGTTGAATTACTGTTATGTTTATACATGGATTCGTATAGCCATCATCTAGATCGGAAGGTGAGTGGTAGAGATGATGTAATCGTGGTGATTAGATCTTATTTACTCAGCGTTTGCACCCTATGTGCCGGGTCGTGTGGTAGATCGTGGTGGTGACAAAGACCATTGAGTCCTTTGCAATCCATCCCCGTATGTAGGCCTAGCGGATGTTAGTATTCGGGTTGTTCTAAGTTTCGGCCTTAGTCTTCACGGATTCTCGTCCCTCATGTATGGATTTAATTAGTCTTTCTTCAATGATTGTTAGATGTATTGCACTAATCGTAGATCCTAACTTATAGTTTAGAGTTACATATTGGAGTTTCTAATGCTAGCTAACCTATGAATTGCTATCGCCCATTGTTTGACACTTTCCATGTTGCACACCGGATATGACTTGGTTGAATCTGTTTATTTAGAACTTTATCATTATCTTTATTGTGAACTTTGATCCTTGTTTAATTAATTGATAACTTTAACACTTTGCACATGAGAGATGATTAAGATGTTTAGCACTTATGCATAGTTAATTCATGATAGTAGACTTCTTTTCCCTGGGTAGAATATAAATTCAACACCGGATCATTACTCCCTGTTAAAATGCTACAATGGTATATTCATATCCGTGCGCTTTGATACCCAGCTTATAATTATTTATTTACTTATTAAGAAGTTATCAAGGCATAGTACGAATATTTTATTCCTTGCATATTAGTAGTTTAACTATAGGGATGACAACCTTTCGATATGCTATGAACTGCAATGAATATTTACATTAGTTTTATCCGAAGCAACATCTGATATCTTTCTAATTGCCATTACTAGTTAGTGACGTTAGAAATACCAACAAGCATTTTTGGCGCCGTTGCGGGAAAAGAAAGTCTATAGCCCAATAAAATAAAAATATAGAATTAACTTGCATGCATCTCTCTCACATTATAAAGTATTAAATTTATCAATTTCTTAAACAAGTTTACCCTCGTTATTATTCTTTCTATCTATTTCGTGGTAATGCATGAAAAGGAATCTTCCCCGAGAACTTCCAATCGATCCGAAAAAAACTTTTGAAGGAGGCAAGATCCAAGTTGAAGACTCAACTTAAGAACACTACCTCGGAAGACTCCTCCATCAGGCGAAGCTTAGCACCCGTGTTCAAGTCATGGCAAACAAGACCCTTCGCAGCAGTACTCGCACCGACTACGGCCAACATCCGTCTTGGTCCTAATCGATGTGGGAGACAAAGCTTTTGAGCTCAAGCCTGCACACATCAACATGGTACAAGCTAGCCAATTCTGTGGAAAAGCCCATGAAGATGCCAATGCTCACCTACAACACTTCTTAGAGATCTGTGGCACCTTCACCATCAAAGATGTTCCAAGTGATGCAATCCTACTTCGTCTGTTCCCATTCTCACTTTTAGGACGAGCGAAGCAAAGGGTTCTACGCCAACAAAGACAAGCTCACTACTTGGACACTTTGCTCTCTGCCTTCCCGGCAAAGTTCTTCCCTATAGGCAAAACCAACGCCTTACGGGGAAAATCTCAAGTTTTCAGCGAGAACACGATGAATCCGTTCGGAGGCGTGGGAACGCTTCCAAGACTACATTTCAGAATGCCCACACCATGGAATGGAGAACTGGCTACTCATGCAGACCTTCTATCACGGGCTCAATAGCAACACCCGTGAGACCATGGACGCTGCTGCTGGAGGTGCTTTCCTATCCCTTACATTGAAGCAAGCTACTGACCTTGTGGAGAAGATGGCGTCAAACCAAGTTTGGAATGAGGACCGTCAACCCCGCAAGAAAGAAAGAGGAATGCACCAGCTAAAAGAAGTAGACATGCTGACTGCCAAAATGGACCTAATCATGAAGAGGCTTGAAGACAAAGCCCCTGAAAAGAAGGAAGTCATGCAACTCTTCGATTCCCGCATGACATGTGAAGAATGCGGCAACACCGACACTCGGGCAGCCAACGTCCCGAAAATGGAGGAGGACGTGAACTACATCAACAACAACAACAACCGAAGATCGTCCCCCTCGAATCAAGGATGGAGTCAACAGAGACCCAACTACCAAGGTAATTACTCGGGTAACTATCAAGGTAATAACTCTTTTAATAATTTCCCACCTTTAAGAGAGTTAGTACAAAACCAAGGTAGACTTATGGATAATCTGTCTAAGAAGTTAGCTTCCAATGATAAAATGCTAGAAACTATTAGTGCTAAAATGGAAAGCTTTTCTTCTGCAATAAAGAACCAAAGATAACTTCAATAAAATGATAGAATCTCAATTATCTCACCGGCTTTATCTACTCCTATGCCTAACCTGTAAGATTCCGACCAACCGAAGAATTAGAATCTGCAAAATCTTGTCGATATCTACTATGCAGGTATTCGTGGCCAAGGACTCACGAAAGGAATGAACTGCACCGACCGGGTATGCCCGCCAAGAAAGGAGATCCATCCAGGAGACCAGTCATCACCATCGAGATCGGAGCCCGCACCTCCACGACGCACTCTGCGACTTTGGCTCAAGTGTCAACATCATGCCTAAGGTAAACCTTGAGCCAGTTCGATTTATTATTATTATATACAACCATGTGCCTACAACTTACGATCAATCGCTATGCTATCCCGAGGGGATCCTGGAAGACGTTTGTCTTTACGTCGGTAAGCTCTACGTGGCCACCGACTTTGTGGTCTTGGATACGGGCACAGGTAAGAACGCCCCGATCATTCTGGGACGCCCGTTCCTTGCGACCACCAAGGCCATCATCTACGCCAACACCGCAAAGATCGTCTTCACCGTCAATGGACAGAGGGAGAGATTCAACTGCAAACACAAGACTCTACCTCCCCCTGCTCCAACCGTACCACTACCGTACCCTGAAGAATACATACCAGTTGTCAAGGAGAGGACAAGAAGAAGAAGCAAGAACAGGAGGAACCGTCAACCTCAACCACACGTGGAACGAGTCTTGATGATCAATCAAGTCCCAACAGAACGCAAGATTCGGCGCATTCCACCACCATTAGAGAAGCTAGAAGACCCTGGAGTTCCATCAATCCACTGCTCCATCAATCAATGGAACTTCCAGCAAGTTATTTGCGACACGGGATCGGGCATCAACTTAATGTCAAAGGTAACGTATCAATTAATATATGGTAATCTGCCTTTGTGTTCCACCTATGTAATGTTGCGTATGGCGGATCAATCACACCGATTCCCTAAAGGTATTGCAACGAAAATGTCCCCTCGGTCAAGATCAAAGATCGCTATGTCCTCACCGACTTTCTAGTCATGGACATGGGAGAAGAAGAACAAGATCCTCCCATAGTACTTGGAAGACCGTTCCTGAACACTACAAGAGCCATCATCTACATCAGGACGGGCGAGATCCACTTCCAGTTTCAAGGTAAAAAGATACGCTATTTCTTTAATACTTATACTAACTATGAACAGCCCCCAAGAAAGACCAAGGGCCAGAAGCGTCTCCTGAGACTACAAAAGAAGCTGGACTCGAAGATGAAGGACATCAAGAGGATGGAGGAAGACATCAAGGAAAAGTACACTCAACTCCTACCCATCTTGAACTCGACCAGCCACATCACAGAGGTCTCCGCCAAAGAAGCAAATCTGAAGAAGAAAGGAGCTACGCCTACCAAGAAAAGGAATACACCTTCGAAACCCAACCAAATGGCATCACCAATTGAACAATCGACTTCTACTGACTACTTCGTCTACACCGCTCATTGAAATCATAGAAGGACCCATGCCAGTACAACATTTACACGAGGGCCCATAGAGACGACACCACGCCATGGGAGTAAGTGCTCTAAACTCTCGCCGAGAGGTAACTCGGTATTTATCTCAAGATATTTAATTTTTACGCAAAGCATATTTCAATTAGCATATTTACTTTAGCATATTTATTCTTTCTAAACTTGCATTAGAAAATCACAAAAATATGTTTGTTGCATTTGCATCAAGCACTAAAAGCCCCATGCAAGTACACCTTGCTGTGGTGGCATAAAAATAAAAAATACAAAAATATTGCATTCATATGTTTTTGCATTAGCATCCCTATTGCATAGAAAAATTCTCAAAAATATGTGGGCACATGAAGGTCCACACTTTTTCTTTATATATAAAAATAAAAATCAAAAATAAGTGAGCACATGAAGGCTCACAATAGCATCCTAGAATTTATTCCTTCGGGTATGTCTTGAAACTAATATTAACAGGGAGAACATTGAAGGAGACCACCGAAAAAGGAACAAGTTCCAAGGATGAACAAAGGACTACTTCAAGATCAAGCTTGGGGAGAGCACCCCCATTTATCACTATAAGTATTACTATCTTATTTCTTATATATTAGCTAGTTATATTTGCTTAGAATTATTGAGTCTTAGTTAATGAGTCTTAGTTAAAAGTCTTAGTGTTAAAGAGTCAAATAAATGCCGGAACTTGTTAGATTACTTTCTTCCTTTTATTATGATCTAAATGATACATGCTAAGGAAATGATGAATAGTTGCTCCGCTTTAATTCCTCTTAAAAGTACTTACACTTTGGACTTAGATTCTCCCAAAGCTTTAAATGATTAATTTGCTCTAAACCCAAACACTGTGGGAAGCACATGCTTAATCTGAGTTTTAGCATTAGTGATAAAAGTGCATGAAAAGTTGAGCTACTTGTTTATCATGTTCCTAGAGATACTTGACTCCTGGTTTTTATCTTTGAAAATTATAAAAAATTACATGATGAGTTCCTTAGCTATGACCCTTAAGAGTTTATTATTCACATCAAGATCATCCCACTCCACAAATACGCTTCTAACCCTAAGTACGCCTTCTCATATTTCATTAAGCCGCTAGCCATAAATAAAAATAATAAACTCTTGCAATTTTTGGATATGTCTCTCTCAATGTTTTATAAAGGCTGAGCTACATTCGAAAAAAAAAAGAAAAGAAAAGAAAAATAAATATTTTGAGAGAAAAGTGAGACTAAAAGAGGGAGAGTAATGGACAAAAGTCATACTAGGCGAGAAGGGCCTACCTCCCTAATAAAAATATTAGAGATGAATAATGGACACGTGTTCGAGGGTGAGTAGGGCCCACATCTCTAAGGAGAGAGAAAAATGGACACAAGTCCGGCAAAGCCCACCTCTCCAAGAATGGTTAGCTCGGACCTTAGCAATTTTAGAAAGAGAGATATAGTCCAAGATGCTTGAGAAGAAAAAAAAAATAATAGAAAAGGCTAAAGGCTATTTATTACCTTTCATCCTCATCCATTCCACCACTATCATCCCACTATGTATGTTCCCCCATATGTGTAACTCCACTACTACCATCTACTTAAGAGGGTCATACATAGGATCTTTGAGTTTCTTTTAAAAATATTACAAAACCCCAGGGATGATAGTTGATCAAAGAACTTGAGACATGGTACTTAACTTGATTGTTTTATCTTGCTTATGATTCATGAAAAGGCTACGCCCCATGGTAAAATGTATGAGAGAGCAACTGGTTAAAAGGAGAATTTATTTTTAAACACAAGACTTCCAAGGTATGAAAGCGTAGTAGCAACTCCCCGATCCTACTATAGCATATAGCTTTGCTAGGGACTAGCAAAGGGTAAGCTTGGGGGAGTTTGTTGACACTTGTTATCATATAAATTTATTAATCAATTAAACATGAGAAAGGGGAATAAATAATAATAAACAACCTAGAATAGGGTGTCACTAACATATTTCCATCAGTTTTGGTAAAGTTGTGAATTGCGAGGACTAAACAGAAAATGTTGGCAGAGTTCGCGAGCCATACGACTACGCCGACGTAACGCAATCCAACTCCGAGAGAAGACCCTAGAAGGAACCGACTAATCCCGACGTGATCGAGACTAGAACCCGTAAATTCATCATCTAGAAGACTCCGAAGCCACGACGTGCAACGGGACCCGGAGGGGAGCACCCCGGGCCGATCGGGCCCAATAATGGGGCGGATCGCCCCCTTGGCGGCCAAGTTTGCTCCGCTTCGGGAAGCTTCCTCCACCACCTCTAAGATTCGATCAAAACCGGTTGTTTCGTGGTCGGTTTGATCCGAGGGCGTCGGTAGAAGGACGGGATGGATTTAGATCAAACACCTGATTAATACCGCATCGCTCGCTGAAGCCGGGGACGAGGAAGACCCATATATATAGACCCCTAGACCCCCTCTCTCATCATCAAGTTCTCAATCAAGTTTCAATACTTCAAGATCCAAGTCATCAATCCCACGCCTCTAGAAACATCGCTTTAGGAAGAGTAGCAATCAAGATTAGAACTAGTAGGAAGGGAGAAATCCGCCCGGATCGTCGGAGGCCGGCTCAAGATCGCCTCGTTCTTGTAAGTTCTTCATTGTAAGTAGTTTTCAAGTTCCGCATTACACGTTCTTAATATGAATATCTTGATCATGTTTATATTCGAGATTATTTGTTCTAGTATTTACTTTGATTACACATTTAGCATAGTTGAATTCATCGTTATGTTTATACATGGATTCGTATAGCCATCATCATCTAGATCGGAAGGTGAGTGGTAGAGATGATGTAATCGTGGTGATTAGATCTTATTTACTGCGTTTGCACCCTATGTGCCGGGTCGTGTGGTAGATCGTGGTGGTGACAAAGCACCATTGAGTCCTTTTGCAATCCATCCCCCGTATGTAGGCCTAGCGCGGATGTTAGTATTCGGTTGTTCTAAGTTTCGCCTTAGTCTTCACGGATTCTCGGCCCTCATGTATGGATTTAATTAGTCTTTCTTCAATGATTGTTAGATGTATTGCACTAATCGTAGATCCTAACTTATAGTTTAGAGTTACATATTGGAGTTTCTAATGCTAGCTAACCTATGAATTGCTATCGTCCATTGTTTGACACTTTCCATGTTGCACACCGATATGACTTGGTTGAATCTGCTTATTTAGAACTTTATCATTATCTTTATTGTGAACTTTGATCCTTGTTTAATTAATTGATAAGTTTAACACTTTGCACACGAGAGATGATTAAGATGTTTAGCACTTATGCATAGTTAATTCATGATAGTAGACTTCTTTCCCCTCGTGGTAGAATATAAATTCAACACTGATCATTACTCCCGGTTAAAATGCTACAATGGTATATTCATATCTCGTAAACTTTGCGGATACCCGCTATAATTATTTATTTACTTATTAAGAAGTTATCAAGGCATAGTACGAATATTTTATTCCTTGCATATTAGTAGTTTAACTATAGGGATGACAACCTTTCGTGATATGCTATGAACCGCAATGAATATTTCAAGTAGTTTTATCCGGCAACATCTCGATATCTTTCTAATTGCCATTACTAGTTAGTGACGTTAGAAATACCAACACCCACCCCGGGGCGGCGGCAAAATATCCGTGCCGAAGGCCCGGCAGCCCCGCCACGCCGCCCTTGCCTCCGAAGGTTCCTCAACCGACTCTAAGACGCAATCTAATCCACCCGTTTAATGTCGGTTTGATCCGAGGGTGTCGGTGGGATCATGAGATGTATCTAGGTCAAACCCTCGCACCTCCTTCGGACTATATAAGGAGACCCCTAGACCCCCCTTTCGGATCATCAAGTTCGAATCAAGTTCTCAATTCATCAACAAATAAGCCAAGATCTAAGTCATCTATCCCACGCTCTAGAAACACCGCTTTAGGAAGAGTAGCAATCAAGATTAGATCTAGTAGGAAGGGAGAAATCCGCTCCTCGACCGTCGGAGGCCGGCTCAAGATCGGGCCTCGTTCTTGTAAGTTCTTCATTGTAAGTAGTCTTCAAGTTCCGACACGTTCTTAATATGAATATCTTGATCATGTTTATATTCGAGATTATTTGTTCTAGTATTTACTTTGGTTACACGTTTAGCATAGTTGAATTATTGTTATGTTCATGCATGGATTCGTATAGCGCCATCCATTGAATTCTTGGGTGAGTGGTAGAGAGGATGTAATCGTGGTGATTAGATCTTATTTGCCCACGTTTGCACCCTATGTGCCGGGTCGTGTGGTAGATCGTGGTGGTGACAGCACCATTGAGTCCTTTTGCAATCCATCCCCGTATGTAGGACTAGCGGATGATATTATTCGGGTTGTTCTAAGTTTCGCCTTAGTCTTCACGGATTACGTCCCTCATGTATGGATTTAATTAGTCTTTCTTCGATGATTGTTAGATGTATTTCACTAATCGGGTAGATCCTAACTTATAGTTTAGAGTTACATATTGGAGTTTCTAATGCTAGCTAGCCTATGAATTGCTATCGTCCCACCGTTTGACACTTTCTATTTTGCACACCGGATATGACTTGGTTGAATCTATTTATCGTAACCTTTACCATTATCTTTATTGTGAACTTTGATCCTTGTTTAAGTAATTGATAAACTTAATACTTAAGCTTTGCTTACGAGAGATGATTAATGTTTAGTTACACACATGCATAGTTAATTCTTGATAATAGACTTCTTTCCCCGTGGTAGAATATAAATTCAACACCGGTTCTTACTCCCGGTTAAAATGCTACAATGGTATATTCATATCGTAAACGCTTATGGATACCCAGTTATAATTGTTTATTTACTTATTGAGAAGTTTATCAAGGCATAGTACGAATATTTTATTCCTTGCATATTAGTAGTTTAACTATAGGGATGACAACCTTTTTTCGATATGCTATGAACTCCAAATGAATTATTTTTTTTTAGTTTTATCCAAGCAACATCATCGATATCTATTTTTGACGCCATTACTAGTGATAGGTTTATATCTGTTTCTAGTTAGTGACGTTAGAAATACCAACATCCATGTATTGTGAGGCAAACATCCAATTTCTAACTCTAGTTCATAACAAAATTGAACGACTACGCTTCCTCCCTCTATTTCCAAAAACTTCCTTCCATCTCTGGCCAATGAATTAAATTAAAATTAATTGCTTTGAATAAAATTAGAAAACAAATAACAAAAAAAAGAACACTTTAGAAAGGTCTCTCAAACACCAGGCACAATCACAAAAAAATTACATTTTTGAACATAAATAATTGCGAGAACACGAATCACGCAATTTACTCATTTAAAGATTGCAAATAGAAATAACTGGGAAACTTAATGCTAAACTGCTCATACCAATTAAACATGCACCAAATATAGCATCAACTCTTACAACTCACAAACTTAATGCTAAACTTTAATAAAACCTTAACCATGATCATATTTAACATTGTCATATTACAACAAAGTAGAAAGATGACATCACAAACGTCGAACCCCCTGCGACGACTCTTCCATTCGAATAATCAGACAGATCCCTAAACCCTGACCCATGCCTATAACGGCACGTAGGGCACCTACGCCTCCCACTAATACCAAACCAGTCATATATACACTGATCATGGAATATATGACCGAAGGCATATGTGAACATTCACCAAAACCTAACTAAATGTATACCCATAATCCAAAAAAAAAAAAACCACAGATAACACCGACAGGATGAACACACTACATTCAGGCTCCTTGATTCCATCCTTTGGATAAAAGCGGTTTGAATGTGCCCCGGACTCTTCTTCATCATCGAAGAAACCACGCAAAATCAGGCGGAGGTTTCTCCTCGAACGAGGACGCGACCTCCATGTATTGTGAGGCAATCGTCCCAATTTCCGGACTCTCCTTCCATCTACGCCCAATAAGTTAAAATAAAATCAGACCAACTATAACAAAAAATAAACAATAAAATTACACCTCTCCCCGCACAAGAACAATAACATACAAATTACAATTTTCAACATAAAACAAAAACAATAATTGCATTAACACATATAATCAATTTACTCGGTGAAAGATTGCAAATCAAAAGAACTGGAAACTTAATGATAAACTTTAATACCAAGTCACCAAGTACCAAATATATAATCACCTCTTACAACTCGCAGACACCAACTACTAGTAATATAACTTCCAACTATAACAACACGAGAATCACTCCCCGACTTGGAACATCTTGAGGCAAAGGATACTCCCACCTACAAACCGACAATTAAGACGCACCCCCTAAACCAACTAGATATACAAGTCCTATGGAAGTGATGCTCACAAAGGCAATGCCCAAACTTGCTCACAAAGAACTTCTTCAGGAACCTCGGGGTCCTCACCTAAAGGAAAAGAGAGCTTCTCCCAAAGATATTGCACATTCTTTATTGAGATCACCATAGGTATAGGTAGCCTCAGGATTGGCGTCGGCACCTCTTCTCCTCCCATCGACTACGAAACTTCGGAACTTCAAGAAGAATCTGCTCCATCCGAGGCTGCGGATGAAGTTACACTTGAAGACGGCTGGAGTAGGTCGCTCTCGACAAAAGGATGCCTCCGTGAACGATCCCGAGCGGGCGGGCATCGCCATAAGGGCCCCTCCTAAGACGTGTATACTTGGTTGGATCCATCTAAAAACTCCAAATTATCAATGGATCTAAAATTTTATAACTAATACCTACATTTCAACTATCACTACATAATTCAATTAAATCCACAAAGACAAAATAATACATGAATCATAATAAAGTACTATCTTATATTATACAAAGAACGACATATATTATACAATGTATATACGAATACAAACAACAAGCGTTACAAAACAATCTATTATACTACATTTCATTCTTGTCAAATCTAACATAGATATGTAGGGAAATCTTGATACTTTGGTCAACAAAATACTTTATCACATATATTACATAATACATTATAACACTCATTAAAACCAAAGAATACAATTCAATCAAATACACAAGATATGCAGAGAACAATTTGTTTTCGAACTACACTAACCTCAACAACAGTAAGATCCTTTCACTTCAATCGAGCCTGCAACCCAAGATTACCTCCTGCAATTTTTTTTAAAAATTATTCTAGAAGTACCAAGACAGAAAAACAATTATGGCGACAAATCATGTAGTTCAAGAATAATACACACCGTGGACAAATCATGAGCAATTACGCAAAGATGACAAACGGGCTTCAATTTGGAACAAACACAATGCAACTTGATACAAGGAAACTAAACCAGATGAATTCAAATTGACACAGACAGTAAGTGCAAAACTTTTTACTATTCAAGAAATTCCTTAGAAAGCAATAAAAGGACACTACATTATGACAGTTGCTGGACCAATTTCATGCATGCTCAATCTATCCATATCATAGGAACCACCAAATCCACCACTCGGCATTATATTCCGGATTAACTAAGGATCTTAACTAACTAACTCCTTCTTTCCTCTCAATCAAAATAACACGATACACCATACCAGCACCAACCATATCCCAATCCGCCAAAATCCCCATCAAAGTTCAAAGTGGACCTTACACCGACTGATTACTACTACACTCAATAACGAATTCATAGAAAAAACAAGTAGAGAGCAACAACAGGAAACCCTAAACCTACGGACCAACTACACGAAGCATAGATCCATATGAAACCCTACACCTACCTATTTGATAACAGAGAAACCTAGACCTAATCAGATTACAACACATCAATGCGACAACAAAAAGGACACTTACATCCAACTCTGACACCGAGAAAAACACAAGAAGCAAGAGGGGAAACCAAAACCTTACCCTAGAACTTCGCTCCCGCCCTCGTCGCCCCGTCCCGCCTCGTCCCGACCCTCCACGAATGTAACTCCCCAAGGACGCGGACAACGACGCCCTACACCCGACCCAAGCCCGGCCGCCGCCGCCCCGCCGACCCTCCAAATCGACGCTCTTGCCGATTCGCTTTAGTCGCCTGCCGCCGAAGAAGAGAGAGAGAGTGGAGAGAGGAAACCGAACCGGGAGAAATGAAGCGAGAGATAAAGAGGGAGAGAGAGGGGCAGTCAACAGGCGCGATTCCCAATTCGAACAGAACGGGTGACGATTCCACTTCATAACGGGTATGGGTTCAAACGAGAGAAGACAACCCGGGCGATAAGGTGCAACGCGTCCACACACCGAGCACTCGGCCACCGGACGAAGGAAGGGCGGGCGCGGCGGTCGACCGAACGCGCGCAAATGAGGAAACGGGCGACCAACATATAGGAAAGATGAAAAACTAATGCCATGGCGAGCAAAGTCTATTTAGTTGCGCGATAATTAAGGTATACGGAAGCCATAAAATTCAAAGCAAATCCGAATTTAAGCTACAAAACCATTGCAGGCGTGAGCATCAAATAAAACCCTCACTCACCCTTGTGTAGCTGAAGCATGGGGCTCTGAACCGCCCCCTCCAAGGCACGAGCTAGAGGGGCGTGCCGCCGCAAAGATGGCGGCGCCCGGCCCCGGTGAAGCCGGCTCAGGCTCGGCCTCGATGTAGGCAGGGGCGAGATCGATCGAGAAGAAGTCCGCGAATGTGATGTTCCTCTCTGCGCGCACCCATCCGGGCCGCTTATCTCGTTGGAAGGTGGCGTAGGTCGGCGTCATCCTCGTCTGCCCGCGGCGGCGTCATTGAGCGACTCCTCCGGCGAGAGGGCGAAGGCGCAGGCCGGGATGGCGTCGTAGACCTTGCTTGTGGCGGGACGGACGCCTGCGGCCTCGGCCTCCATCTCCATGGCGGCGCTTTGGGGCTGCGGCAATGGTGGTTGCTTGCATCGGCGTGGAGGAGGAGGAGAGAACGACTTGTTTTGTTTGCCCTTCCTCTTCCTTCGCTTCCCTGACGGCATCGGCCACGTGTTGCAAAATTGCAAACAAAATATACGGATGTACTCCAACATACGTACGCGACCTGGACTGGAACACGAACGGAGTAAGCTAGGCGGTCTGGGCAGGTAATTGTATGCGGAGAGGAAATGTGTGTTGGTGAAAAAAAAGAGGCAGAAAAAGGTGAAAAAAAAAGGTGAGACCAAAAATTTCTCTCTTTATTAGATACTAGCAAAAATGCCCGTATGCGTTGCTATGGGGTACATAATTTTATAGTTCAATCACCTAGACGATATGCAACTTTAGGATTTAGTCAACAATAATTTGCAAGTTATTCTTAGCCTTAAAACCAAACTCTATAATAACATGTCTAGATACACACCGCTAAAACTTGTGTGCAAAAAAGGACACTTGAAATTTATCCAATAAAAAAGTCTAACTAAACTCTCAATCTATTGGTAGTTGCCTATTTCACCTCTCACTCGGTCTCGTGACAACCATGCAAAGTAAACATACAACATCATGCATGAAAGAAAATAATAAAAAACTATACATGGAAAGAAACCAAATCAACTTCTTCACACCTTTATTTTTTTTTTTTTTATTTTTATTTTTCATTTATCTTCTTTCTCTTCCTCTTATTTTCTTTTTTCCCAACCTTATCCGGTAACTCGTGGTTGGCAAGGGGTGCATGCGATCGTGTCGCGTCGTGTATCTCCTTTTTATCCGCAACTCTCTTCAACCTCCAGCAGATCCAAATTCGCGCAAGATCCGGGCACGTTGCTCCAAGATCAGCTCCGGTCTCTCACCATCACCTACTCGATCTACCGGAGATCCATGGCTTTGCCGATGTCGATTTTTTGTGAGGCGCCCAATCCTAAGGTCAACACCCTCGACTCCTTAATCTTCATAGACACATTGTTAGATTAATTGGTCTTAGCCCATTAGTTAACTAGCAATTAATCAAGGAAACTCCAAAAGCCCACACATTTATGGTAAGTGGAGTGAGATTAGTACCACATGGTACACTCACTGAGAGAGTGCTTAACTTAAATAGTGGATTAGTTGGTGCTCTTTGTGAGGAGTAAGAGGGAACATGGGGAAGCCATGCGCGCGCCGCTGCCGCGCCGCACGCGCGCCTTGGCCTTGGCCGAAGGTGAGGTGAGGTGAGGTGATTGTGCCTTTTTGTGGCACACTGGAAACGTCCCAACGTATACATGGCCCAGGCAACGGTCGCAAAGGGCATAAGGGTAAACATACCTGCGCGGAGTGCGCCCTAGCCAAGGGCTAAAGGGTAAATGTACATGTGCAGTGTGCGCCCTAGCCGAGGGCAAGAGGGTAAAACCACTCGTGCGACGTTTGCCCTAGCTGGCACTATAAATAAGACCGGCCTCCCCCGTCATCCCCATCCGGCCGCCGCCACCTCACTCATCCCACTTGTTCTTGAGCTTGAGCTAAGTCTCTGCGCATCTCGGCTGAGCTCCTTGCACGCCAAGGGACTCCGGCGGCGAGGCCTCCGAGAACCTCCTTGCGCGCACAAGGGACTTCGACGAAGCGAGGCCTCCGAACTTCGTCGCGTCACGTGCACACACGGATAGCGGGCAATCAAGTTTTTGGGGGCGGCGCTCTCGCCGCGGCTGCTCCTTCCACGTGGCCGATGGCTCCTATGGCGAAGCATTGTTGGCACTTCTTAACGCAATCAAAGGAAACAGGTATAAAACCCATCCCCAATAAAAGCGTCGAGAAATGCGCGACATTCCCAAGTGAACCACCATGTCGGTGATACGAAATGAGATCATCAACGGGATAGATCTTGTCATTGTAGATATTCATCCCAAAGCGCCGCGGATCTATCGTTGTAGCATTTCACCCTAAGTATTCGGGTATCGTTATTTATATTTTCCCAAAGGAAGGCATGTGATTAATAAATTAGCATGGCATCTGAATAGAGGAACATGTGTTTGCTTAGACCAAAATGTTCATAACGGGGTAAGCAATAACGGTTCATGGATAGTGTGACACACACTTAAGAATCCACCAAAAAAAAGGATAAAGAAAATAGATAAAGAATAAATGAATAAATGAATAAATGAATAATCTAATGGAGTAGCTCTAATGTATCTAGTCATGGCCATACAAATGAATAGTTAGGATCATATGCAAACCGATTTAATCGTGGTTAGGTCTAGAATAACAGGAGACTCCCCGGTGCCATACGGCCCCAATAGAAGCATTTACGAACTCCTACGGCCTGCAAAGCGAACGGGGGGGATTTCAAGGGGCGGTCAAGGCTTGTCACGACCAAGCCGCCCTACCCCTCAACCGTGGCATGCACTCATATTCGCAGGTGTCGTAATACTCACTACAAGAAATGTGACATTTTATGACAAAAATCCTTGTGACGATAGCAAATATCGTCATATATTGTAACATACTATGACGATAAAACTAGTGTCGTCATAAATTCATGAGCCGTTCAACTATTTATGACGCATGTTTTTTTGGTCACATAAAGATGCCGGCGTCGTCACAAAATATACGCCATGAGCGACCAATCGACATTTATGTTTTGTGACAATATGAAGTGTTTTTTGTGACACATTCACTACTACGAAAATGAACTTTTCGTGGCGGGCATTTTTGATTTTCCGTGGCGGGCATTAGGTCCGCCCACGGGCTAGGGTCACGATTGTCGTTCGATTAACCGTGGTGGACCCCATGCCCGCCACGCAAAATCGATTAACCGTGGCGGTTTTTGTTAAATGCCCGCCACGGTTAATCTAAATAAAAAAAAAAAAATAAAAATAAAAAGGAAAGCCCAACCCTAACCCTAACAGGTCGGGATCCGGGCTCAGACGCCGCCGATCACCGCCACACCCGCTAGGTTAAGATTGGGCGCCCCGCCGTGCTCAAAGATACCCACGCCGCCGCCGCTGCCGCCCGTAGCGCCCCCAACGCCCGCACGCCGCGCCGGGACGGAGTGCGCCGCCGCCGAGACGCCGCCGCCAAGCTCCCATCCTCCATGCGCCGAGGGACGAGTGATAGCGCCGCCGCCGAGATCCAGGCCTATCCGCCAACCTCCCTGCGCCGCCTCCACGCGCCCGCGGCCGGATCAGCGCGGCGAGACCGGATCCGCCAGCCGGCGGCCGGATCCCGCCGGCCCACGCGCGCCGGTGGCGGCCGGTGAGCACCTCGCCGCCTTGCCCGGCGCCGCGACGGTAGGGAGGGCTCGCCGCCTTGCTAGCACGCTACGGGTGAGGGTCGGCCGCTGCCGTGCCGTGTCTTTGCAGGTGAGGGGGCGCCAAGGAAAGGAGAGGAAGGGGAGGGGGCCGGTCGGGTGAGAGAGAGAGAGTTGGTGAGAGAGATGGTGGAGTGAAATGAAATCCTAGGGTTGAGACTTGATATATATATGAGAAACCGCTAGTGGGCTAAATGGGTCTTTGGGTGGGCCCGATTCTGCCGTGATTCGGTTATTTGTTGATTAACCGTGGCGGTTTTTTAACAATGTCCGCCACGGTTAATAGTGATTTTCCATGGCGGACTTTTTACAATGTCCGCCACGGTTAATCGATTAACCGTGGCGGTTTTTCCCCCGGCCTGGAGGGGTTGCCGAGCCACCTATTTTCCGTGGCGGTTTCTCAAATGCCCGCCACGAAAAATAAAATTGGAACACCACGTAAAATCAATTTTGTAGTAATGGTTTTCGGCATCACTTTTTTGTTAATTCTAACATGACGGTCCCCAATGTCATTATTTGAAACCAGCGGCGGCAAGTCATTGAGCGGCCTTGGGCCAACCAAGAAGCACGGGCGGTGACCCCACAAGCAACACAAGTCGGCGGGCGGCGAAACACGCCAAGCACGGCCAGCCGGTCCGTGGCGCAAGGACCAAGCGGCGAAGACTATCACACTGGGCCAAACCGAGCGGCGGCCCGAAGCGATAAGGAGTCGACGGCGGTCCATTTAAAAATGAAACACAACGAAGCCACGTACTCCCTCCAACTGTCGAACAGGAAGCGCTAGCAAGCTAGCTAAGTTGTGTACGTGAGCATGAGTGTGTATATATACATACACGTATATATATGTTGCATGCATTTCCTTTTTCTTCCTTTTTTTTTTTTTTCTTCAAACATTCTTCTAAGATCTTGATCCAAATATTTTTTGCTATGTCATCTAAAAAAATATGTAAATCCTTAGGACCATATTTGTATAGTTATCACGTGTTCTTGATGAAGGACCGATTTCTCTTTTTTTCTCGGATTAAAACTTGTAACTAGTCGTTCTCCCTCATATGAACTCCAAATGAGGTGATTCTTTTTCCTAAAATTTACTAAAATCATCTTTGCATCACGTTATGGTGTTGGATTCGAGTCACCTCTTCATGCGCCAAAATTTGAGCAATTCAAGTTTTGAATTGAACTTTGACTTGGTCAAAACTTCGGTCAAACGAGAACATGAAATGAACTTCGGTTGAAAAATCTTTTGAACACGAAAGTTTCATAAATCATCAAGACCAACAAAGTTTATGTAGGTCAAATTTCCATTTGAGGAAGTGGTAATAACATGTAGTTCAAATATAGCAAGTCTCTCACATAGTTCACGAAACTATGTAAGAGACTTGTTATATAACAAAGTCTCTCACATAGTTCACGAAACTATGTAAGAGACTTGTTATATTTGAACTACATAACACTCAACTTTTTGTCGAAATGGCTTGAGATTTTTTAGCGATCATTTATAGGCAAAATATGGTCTCACACACGAACTTACATTTTTCGGACAATTATTTTTATTATTATTATTTTTTTCGTCTTTGGTTGACACAAAATTTGGTGAATTATGCATTGAAAACACTAGAAATATCGGCGACCTCCACATGTATTTGTTTCCTAAGGCATAAGAGACCTTGTGGCAAAGTTTGGCGCCATTCGGATCTTTTCGAGGTGGGCCCGGTTCAACGTATATTACCGGTGAAGTCGCGTGGAAAATCAAATAAACTAAAAAAAGTACCAAATGAATTCGAAAAATCTCAAACTTGGTGGTTGCTTCACAAAAGGCATTTGGAAGCCTGAGGAAAAGTTTGAGAGCAATACAATACTTGGAGCCTTTCATCGAACCATGTCTATGCACTAGGGTTCTTAGGGATTATGCGGTCCAAGTATGGTATTGGTCTCAAACTTTTTTTTCAACTTCAAATGCCTTTTGAAGCAACCACCTGGACTGAGATTTTTCGAAAATCGTTGATACTTTTTTTTTAATTGAATTTCAGCGACTTTCTTTGGAAGATTATGCGCTGAACTAGGTCCACCCCCTAAAAAGATCCTCAATGGCGCCAAACTTTTGCCACAAGGCCTTTTATGCCCAAGGAAACAAATATATGTGGAGGTCGCTGCATAGTTCTAGTGTTTTCAATGTATAATTAACCAAATTTTATCTCACCCAAAGATTTAAAAATAATAATAATAAAAATAATTGTCCTAAAAATGTATGTTCTTGTGTGGGACCATATTTTTCGTATAAATGATTTGAAAAAATCTCAAGCCATTTCGACAAAGTTGGAGTGCTATGTAGTTCAAATATTACAAGTCTCTCACATAATTTTAGGAACTATGTGAGAGACTTGTTATGTTTGAACTACATGTTATTACCACTTCCTCAAATGAAAATTTGACCTACATAAACTTTGTTGGTCTCGATGAGTTATGAAACTCTCGTGTTCAAAATATTTTCAACCGAGTTCATTTCGTGTTCCTTGACCGAGTTTTGACCGAGTCAAAGTTCAAATTCAAAACTTGAATTGCTCAAATTTTGGCGCATGAAGAGGTGATCAATCCAACACCATAACGTGATGTAAGATGATTTTAGAAAAATTTTAGGAAAAAGAATCACCTCATTTGGAGGAGAGGGAGGAGGTGACTACAAGTTTTAATCCGAGGAAAAAGAGAAAAATCGCTTGTTCATCATGAACATGTGACGAACAAGAACGATTTTTCTTTTTTAATCTCTAGTCAAAACTTGTAACTAGTCTTTCTCCCTCATACGAACTCCGAATTTGATGATTTTTTCCCTAAACTTTTCTAAAATCATACCCTAACAATTTATGGTGTTGATACGGTGATTATTTCAAATCATTTATTGCTTCAAAAATTGTCTTAATCAATAAGAAAGAAAAATTAATAAATAATAAACAATGACAAATGTTGAGGTAAACTGTTTTTGGCCAACTTAAGGCCCAAGGCCCAATAATCTTATCTTCATCTCCACCGTTGGATAGATCGGATCGGCGGTGGGGATGAAAAACCGCTCAAACCCTACATCTGCCGCGTTCTTCCTCTCCCGCCTATTGTTCCAAAAAAAAAAAAAAATGCGGTCTCCCAAATGGTGCCCTCCGCGCGCGTTCAGCCCCCTCATCCCTTCGCCCTCCCAAAACCAAATTGTCTCTCCCAAATCCCAAATCACCGCCGCCGCTCTCTCTTCTCCCTCCTGGCCTACCAAAGTTTCGAGGAAAATGAGAAATGGCGGCGGCGGCCCGACAGGCGATCCTCGCCGCATCGCCTCTCCCTCACCCCCGTCGCTGCGCCCTCGCGGCCGCGCGGGACAACGCCCTCCCACCCACACACGTAGGTGCGGTGGGCGCGCGCCCATGTCCTCGCTCAACGCGCACCTCACCCGCGAGGAAGTCGCCGACCGCCGCGTCCTCGGCGTCCACAAGAACCACCCCCAAAGGTCGACCTCGCCAAGGTACCCCACCGAACCCCTCTCACATCTCGATGGCGTCGATGTCGGCGAGGCCTGCCCCCAGATCGTATTAACCCTAGGTTGTGGCGGGGCGCGATAAAAGCGATGGCTTGGCGGTGACCCCGAGGCGCACCGAGAAGGATCACGGGGCTCGGCGGCTGACACCGTCGAGGTGGTCATGGCCATCGAGGAGGAGTTCAAGCTCGAGATCCCCGACATGGAGGCCGACAAGATGGACTTGCTCCCGGTGCGCAATTGCGTCGGCGCCGGCGCGCTCCCCACCGCAAGATCCGTTTATACGTGGTCGCTAGCGTGGAGTCCCCTCCGGCGGCGGCTGCTCATCCCCACCATCGGCAAGCACCTTCCGTGGCCACCCAAGTTCTTGGGCCCCAAGAAGCGGGGCAAGTAGGAGATCCGGAGACGCCTTTTTGCTTTTTTGCTTGCGGCGCTTTTTTGCTTGCCTCATCTCACCTCGTTCTAGTTTCTTTATAGGATGCAACAACTAATTTGCTTATCCTAAGGTGCGAGCTACACCAAGGTTTGGTGAAGACAAGGTGAAACATTGCATAGATCCACGGCTTGGAGGAGGGCACCCACCAAAGGCCGCCAAAGAATTGTTACACTTTCGGTTTGGTTCGGACACTATTCGGTGTCTACGGTTATTATTAGTAGCAATTGTTAATTAGCACAAGAACGAGAACCGATTTAGTTGGCAACTATACATGTTATCTTCACACTTTGAATCATTTGGAGTTTGGAGTGAACCTTCGCTTAACTCAAAAAAAATCTCGAGTTTTTGAAATAGACTTCATCATGTCTATCCTAGTTGGGTTAAATTAGTTCGGATCAAGTGCTTTTGATTTTGGCCAATTTACTAGTTGTCTAATAGTTAGGAAGGCTCGGTTCTTTGATAGAGCGGCGTTTGTGGAGGGTGCCCGGATGCGGTTGTGCCCGATGCCCCGCACATCCGCTTTAAAAGTATCCACGGTGTTCGAGTGAATTGATAGAAAAATCAATGTCCAGTCCAGGGGTCCAAAACATTAAACAAGAATTTTTACCGTCTGTACACAATTAACAACCCTGACCAGATATTTGCTCCCCATCTCTATGTGTTAGAGTTACCACCCGATGCAATATCGGAATACATGCATTCAGCTAAGAACCGTAAGTAACATGAGCTCTAGATCATAAACTACCCCTAAACCAAGAACTCACCACCTTCGTCTTGGAGTGAGATGATAGTAGAACAATTTTGTAGCTTCTTTTAGTATAGACCACATCGATTCCTCGCACATTCTTGTGTATCAATGTAGTAAGTAATAATGTTTTCTCTCTTTCTCGTGTCTTTGTAGCATACGAGGAGGCTACTACATAATATCAAGGTAAGCCGACTCCTTTCTCTTTGTGTCGCTAACAATGCAAAGTAAGCAAATTAAATGGTGAAGGATGGGAACTAGCCCAACTTTTGTTTGACTGATGAAATATTAAGATACTAGTGCTAGTCCTTTGGCTCATCAATCAATCTATAGTTGTTCAAATGAAATTTGTTGATATGCAAACCGCGTACTTGATGTGCGGAATAGACAAAGGATGGCTTATTAGGCGCCTCAATCCATAGCTTAATTATTTGATGATTAAATAGTGATTTGTATATGTATTGGTGACCATTTTAAAACCACGTGTGGCTTCACATTTGGACTAACCTGCATATATATACATATACATAATGCAAAAAGGAAATAAAACGGAATATATATATATATATAGCTATGTGCTATGTTCATTTCTTTTAACTTGTGCGAGAGAAAGGCATATATTTTCTATGCTATTACAGCCTAATATTGCTAAACAATTGGTTGCATCACATTATTAACCATGCATTATTTGCTTTCTCGGTGAAATTAGTTGAGACTTTTGGATTGACTCACTATTATTACAGACCTAATATTGCTAAAGCGTGTTGTAGACTTATTCACCGCTACGATCGGCACCAACAATAAGCTCAACAAGGATAAACTTAAACTATGTGAACTTAAAAACTGAACTAGTAGATTTAAGATACGATTTTTTTTGTGTTTACAACGATATCATTTTTTTTACATTTGAGGTGTTCTACTAGTATTTATTAATTCAATTTTGTTTTGGCAAATCTCATATTTTGTTTGGCCTCATGTATATGTTGTTATAAATAAGTTAGTATATCTCAAATTTGGTGCCTTGCGTGTTTCTTTTCTTTTTCTAATTATACCTTTGTTTCTTTTTTTTTTTTGTTCGGTTAAAAGTTGCGACAATAGGGAAGTGAGGGACATGGGAGCTACATGTTCTTGCAAGGTGCATGTGCTTCTACATTGTGATGAGAGACATGGGAGCTATTGTATTCTTTGGATCTACATACTTAGTCTTGTTAGAAACTACATACATGAGCTTATTGGCATATATAAACCACCTACTTATGTTATGTATCCGAACCTATTTGCACTATATAATATATTATATGATCCGGGTTCTATGTAAATGATGGTGTGATGTCAATGTTACATGATGGCTTAGATGCATGATTGAATGGATATATAATGTATGACGACCTTTTAACCATGGTTAACTACCTATACATGACAACCCTTTTGGGTCACAAAACACCATCCAAACGCCTTCCCTAAACACATAATATGACACGTTGACTAACTAATGTATGACGTAAGTAGTCGTCATAAAAGATAACAATATGTGACGTAAAAATCGGGTTGCGTCACAAAAGGCGGTGACTTTTTGTGACCAACTTACAAAAACCGCCACGAGGTACATAATGTGATTGCCGATTTGTGACCACCTTATGACGATGGGTTTTTCGTCATAACGTAGTTTTTATGACTAAATTCTTACATTACATGACACTTTCGGCTTGTCATGAAAAGCCAAATTTCTTGCAGTGACTCGGGCACCATGCCCGCATATTAGAGCACTACTCTTGTCCCCCAGGATCCCCACTCGTCGAATGGACGGACTAGAACAAGAGCAAACCCGAAGGAACAACGAACCGTTATCCCACCTCTAATCAAGTTAGGATATGATGATCGATGATGAACTGTAATGAACATGTCAAGATTATGATATGTAAACTATATGCTAGTTCATATACCAACACAAGAACATGAACAAGACTATACTCTAGTTCATAAGTTAGGCCAAGAACATAGATATAAGACTTGCAAATAGAAGAATGCTCCATAGAGTAGATGTATTACCAAAGCACTTTCTTCTAGGAGACAAGCCCTCCTTGTAGCTCTTCTACTCCAAGTGTTAACTAAGAAAGAATAAAGAAGAAGAAAAAAGAAGGAAGAAGTAGAAGAAGAGAGAGAGGTAGAGGTGGTAGAGAGAGAGAATTTGCTGGTTTGCTGGACTTCAAGTGGTGTGTGTTGAGAGAGGGAGAGAGGGGCCCTACTTATACACTTGGAGGAGGGGTCTAAATGCTAAAATACACCAAAACCGACCTGGAAAACCTTCCTTCTATGCGCAAACCGACCAACGCAGGGCGGGAAACCCCGTTTGGAAAGTGCACGAACCGTCTCCCCGAGGTCGGGCCGAAACCGCCTTAGGGAGGGCGGCCGCACTGGTGGTGCGCCAAGCACCCCCTAGGCTCGGCCCGCCCGGTCTCGGTGGGGTGTCGCCTTTCGCCCCCTGAAAGTTGTGGGCGGGCCGTGCTCGCCCGCATTTGATGTTTTGGGTCGATTTGCTCTTGGGCTTGATTTTGTAATAATGCGCTATCCCTAAGGCGTACTTTGGTCGATTTTTCCACTTGCTTTTATTATAAATCTGCAAAAAATAAAATACAAGACACTACAAGTGGAATTTATTAGTGATAAAAGTATATGAGTATATAAAAAGGTTTAATTTTACTCCCTTTATGGTAGTAAGTTGACGGAAAAAATATGTCGTTGGTTACCGTCAACAAACTCCCCAAGCTTACCCTTTGCGGCGTCCTCGAGCAAAAGAGATAAGTACTTGGTTGTTGATCGAGGAGTTGCTACTATGCCGATTACGTTTACAAGTGTCGTGGTTATAATAAGATTTTCTACTATAGTTTGAATATAATGGCACATCTTTTTCCCACCCTTTATTACCTTTCATCGTAGCGGGCTTTTCGGTTTTTCTCAAAGCCTTGGGCGGTTGCCAGATAGAATGGTTATAACAGAGGTGCTTATCATTCATCCTTTTGATCAACCTTTTATTCAGAATTTTATTTCGATAATATTTATTTCTTTTCGAGAAAGTATGGGCTGGCTGTGTTGCTCCGTAGATAGCTATAGAATATAGGATTCTGTAGCCGGGTCGCTGTGTTGCGTCGGGGCTGGCTGGTGGCCTGGTCCGGTCCGAGGTATCATGGGATATGGTCCCAGCGCATGATTCCTCATTAAAACTATTTTCAAAATAAAAAATCCTCATTAAAGAATATCATTCACCGCTCCAGCTGTTGCATGCCGCCGACGCCGCCATCCTCCATCTCGATCCTGGTCAGCGCCCCCGCCTCCCTCTCCCATCGATTCTGCACCTCCTATTCAGGAAGGCCGTGCAGGTGCCTGCCGTCGGGTGCCTGCCGCCGGCACCGCCCTACCCCCGTCTTCCGCCTCCCCAAATCCGATCTCCCTCGCATCCCGCTTCCCTGATCCGGTCATGATGTGCTATCGCCCTTCATCCTGCTACAATCCAAGATCATCGCTCAAGAATATGATTTGGCTGCTTCTACGTATCAGCGCCCGATTGATTCAGAAACTACGGAAGATCCCCCAAATTTCGTTGCAGCTTCCTATATACTGGAGCCCCCTACCACGGCTTCCCGATTAGCGCAGTCTGCTGCTGTTCTTGGCTACTGGAGAGGCCCCAATCCTCCATCGGAAGTGGCTGTTGGGGAGGCCCCAAGCATTTTCGCCCGGGAAGCTGCCCACGGGTGTATCTGCCTGCCGCTCGGAAGCTGACTGCTCGTCTCTGTACCCTGCACATCTCCATCAGGCTAGTAGAGAGGGGCTACTGAGGTGATTTTTTTTTTTTATTCTTGGGTGTTTTATTAACGTTAATTTTACACTGTACAATCTCTGTCTGCTGATGCCCACTGCGACTATTGCCTCCATGAATAATTTTTTCTGCTTGATGTTCACCTTCGTAGACCTTTTATGCCAATGCACATAGCTAGTTTAATTAGGCAAATTAAATTAGTAATTCATGTTATGATCCCAATCAGAATTGAGCAGATCATATTAGCTAGTTTAAGTAGTATTTGATGTCCCTGTTTATGGTAAATTTGATGGTTCCAACAAAGTTTTACCGTCAATTAGAGTACCTATATTCAGTATACATATTTCTAGTAAATATTTTTGTTGGTTCTCGTAACTACGGCCATTCCAAAATATTCGTATTAACTTTCAAAAACTTGTAAATCATTCTCAGTACAAGCCCTCCTAAATGTTTATTGCTGCAACATATTTATACTATTGTCGTAAGTACGCATACCACATAACTTGTTGTTTAATCTTTCATAGGAAATGAGGCCGCCTAAACTTGTACAGGGCAGATTGAAATCATTCACCCTCCACACCACACAGGAAGATGTCAACATGGATATAAGTGACATCACTGGTGTTTCTCAGACACAGCCATCTCAACCAGTTCACCAGCGGCCGACACATTGTCCAGGACCATCGACACGCCCTCGCTCACAGGAGGAGTATGACGGCGGCGGCGACTTCATGCAACCTCCAACTAGGCAACCGGTAAACAACAATAAACCACGCCGTACTACAAATGTTGTTGTCAATGCACGCAGAGATGGCAATCCGAAGAAGAAAAAAAATGCCCTCGCACAGAGAAGGTAGACTATTGCAACTAGTTTATTGTTTTTTTTTTGTTTTGTGTATTATATTTTTTTTCCCTCATAGTACCGCTTTGTTTTCATGGATGTAGCTTTTCCCAATATGTATCCTGTTTTATTCTTACCAAAATTGTTCCTTATTTCCACTCTTTCTTTTTAATTACCACTCTCCTTTGTACAGGCTAAACAACAAAAGGTTACCAATAATCTTCATGCGCCAACTGTTCGATGCGCACCAACAATTTTCAACAAATTTATTGATCTCCTCACCATGAGGCAGCGTATGATAATCAATAATATGAATTTTGGTGGCCTCCTCCAGATCAGAACAGACAAGCTAGTGAGCAGAGAATTGTTGAAGTTCTTGTATGACAACCTAGACCCTGTAAATATGGTATTGAATCTTGGTAAAGATAGGGTTATAGATGTCAATCCTTTTTCTGTTAAGCAAGCATTTGACATTCGGACAGCGGTGAAGAATTATGTCTGCACACAAACCAGGAAGCAAGCAAGGCCCTTACTGATTTCAAGGATTCCATTGGTTTACAAGAAGATGACAATGTGCACACGAAATATCTACAAGAGCTCTGGGAGGCCGACACTGAGCATAACCTTAGGATGCTTGACGATGACATGTGCATTAAAATCTTCTTTATGATCGCTTCTAACAAGTTGTTGTTTCCTTCCTCCGACAACAACATCAGGGCGAAAGATGTTTATTTGGCTAGGAATTTGTCTCGACTACCAAATATGAACTGGTGCAAGGCTGTTACTGATGAAATTCGAGCTGCTGCACGCACGTGGCGTAATGATAGAACAACAGTTGCATTCCCTTCAATTTCAGGATGCGCTCTTTATCTGTTGGTCAGTTCTCCATTTATCATACATAATATGCCTTCAGCTATTAAGATAGCTGATTATATATTATAGTAAAGTTATTCTCCATATTTCCATTTTTCTTGGTGCAGATAGTATATTTGGATAACCTAAGTTGCAAGCACCAGATCAACCACAAGCATATTCCCCGTGCCAAGTACTTTACGCTTGATTTGATTAAAAAAATAATCGCTGCTGACAAGAAAAAGGACGACCAAGGGAAGGTCACATTTGGACAATTACCGGTGAGACACACTAACTATTGTCACCCATTTTCAAAGGCGCAATTGGCTGCGTCAATGCCTATTTGATGCCAGTTTCGCATCTTCATTTTGTGTTTGCAGCTTAGGAACATTAACGATACTTGTTACCGTATGCCTGCTCATTTCATTCCACGCATGCCAGCAAACAATCAACCTGTGCCTCCTATACAGTTGCCTAGCCTTCTTTCTGAACTAGGTGGAGTAGTAAATGTTACTGTTGCCCAGCCAAAGAGGAAGTTGTTACTGCAAGCTTTTGCACAATTTGACATCGCCTCAAAAAAGGCAATGACTTCCATAAACATGGGACAAAAGATGCTACAGTCCTCACAAGACCAAGTCATTCAAAAGGTTCGGTCAATTTTGGGGGTGCCAAATAATTCTCAAGGTAGGGGAAAACGGATATGCAGTGCTAATTCTATTCATAAATGCTTGTCGCCGATCCTCATGAAACATGCAACTGTAGTTATGCCTCCACTAGTTTACATTTTATTTATTTCAGGATATGGCACTACCGAACACACACACCAGGAGGCACACGTGCCAGTGCAACAAAACAGTCCCAGGATGAATGTCGAGTCCGAACATGTACCGCATCATGAGCACTCACTGGTCTGATCTTTACTTACCATATGTCCAATCACATTAAGATTATAGTATATATACCGGCAATATTTACTATACCACTTTCTTGGTTAGTGAAGAAACATGTCATCTTTTCATATGCAGGTTCACACGGATCGATGTGACAATTGGTGATATTATTCCTCCTGTTCCGAATGAGGCGATGGACCAAAGAGCCACTGGACAAGCATCACACATTGGCAGTAAGTGTTTTCTTAATTGTTTCATCAAATTTTGTCATAATACTTATTTCTGTCAGCTTCAGGTCCCAGTGTCAATGTTCATGTACCAACTTCACCCCTGGATTCTATAGTTGACCTCATTCATACATCTGTTCAACCTACTGCCCACCAACAAACTACAATATCCGACATGATGACATCAGAGCCTGATGTGCTTATGCAGAACCAACATCTTCCTAATGAGGTGCCTTCCACACATTCATTCTCCATTAATTGCAATTTTATCAACCTGCTTACTACAAAATTAATCTTTGCGGGCCGACCACAGGTTCTACGACCTAACAACACCATTGATGATGAGCCCCTCCTACATGATGAGGTGCCTTCATGTTCATTCCACAATTATTGTAATTCTAGCATGCTCCTTACTACAATTTTACTTGTTGTGGGTGAGCACAGGTCCTACAACCTGATGGCACAAATGATGATGAGACGGTTGTACCTGCTGAGGTGCCTTTCACAGCGTTCATTCCTCATTTATTGTAATTTTATCAAGCTACTTACTACAATTTTACTATTTGTGTATGAGCACAGGTACAACAACCTGATAGGACCATTGGTGCTGAGCCCCTCCTACCCACTCCTGTTTATCCTAAACCACAACGTCTTACAAGACGCCCATCCAAGTACGTGTCGCCATTTAAAGGCGATCCAATGCGAACACAAGCACCAATTTCAAAGGCAAAAGCTGTGAGGAATAAGTTTGGTCCTGCTGTCATGTGACACCCCAAATTTTGCCTCTTTTGAAAATAGAATAAAATAATTTATTTATGTGCACATGGAATATAGGAAAAAGAATATTTTTTATGAAATTAAAATTTATCATAAGGTTAGATATATGCTTGATGCACTCATGCTGCTGCATTAATATTTTGCCTGGTTTTTGTTGAAACTAAAAAGGAGTTCAAAATCAATTTGTAAAAGCATATTTATAGAAAATAAAATGAATTCCTTCTCCTCTCTCTCGTCAACACTTGTTTATCCTTTCTTTATTCCTCTCGCAAATCTCGTAAATCAATCTCTAGAAACTTTTCAAGAATCTCCGTGACTTTTTCTTGAACTTGTTTCCACATGTTGGTGAGCATAATCTATTTTGTTTTAGATGCTCCAAATTATCCTATCATGAGCTCCAAATACTTTGTTTGGGTTTCTCATGTTCTATATTGTCTCTAAGAATTTTCCCTAAATCTTCGGAGCTTTCAGAGCATTCTTCGCAGCTTAAATAATTATTCTCGACTTTTCTAGAATTATTTTATCAATGAAATTAATTAATTTCGAAAATAATAAAATATAGTCCTATGCATTTATTTATCAATGGGCTTAATGATTATTTAGGCCCGTTAAGTAAGATGGAGCCTACAACATCAATTACCATATATCGCTAGTTGATGTAACGTGGAGAGTTTTTCTTCCTATAAATACGTACCTTCCTACGGCGGCTATTGCATCATCGAAGCTTGTCATCAACGCATGACTTCTTTGCAATGTGATCCGCTCCAAATCCTTGCCGCTCCTCGACGCGATTCATCTGCTGCGGGCTTCGCAATCTGGAAGCAGCCCCGTCCACCATAACGAACGGCACGTCACCGTGCCTTCATCGTCGTCTTTGAGAAATCTCTAGGTGAACTCTCCTCATCTACCTTTTATGTTCCTGTTCCTGTTCCTGTGTTCCTTATCCGATCAAACCGAGACATGCATGTACGTGTTTTGTTTCTAGAAACTCTCAATAAGTAAAGCTCTATCGCCGGTCACCAGCATGGTTTCCATCCTAACTAGCTTGCTGACATCGTTTAGTTTTGCCTACTATTCCTTGCACCGCACCTTACTTAGTAGCTATTGCAATTCCTACATCCGATTCATCCTATTGTTTAGCTAGCTTCATGACATCATATGATGACATCATTCGTTTTCTTTTACCGTTTTCCTTAAGAAAAATAAATCTAAGAATACAATCTAAATACACATACACATCCATCACCCTAAGCCATCCAATTCTAGATCAAGGGTCAAGATTAGAAGGTACCCTTTCATTGGCAGTTTTTCTAAAGAGACCCTGAGCTTCTCCTATATCTAAATTGCCCTCCATCCAGTAACCAAAAATCAGATTTTATTATTTTATTTCGAAATTAACTTCGCTGTATTTACAAAACTGCCACTACCTTGTTTTGCTCATAAAATCTCCGTTTTAAATCCGATTTGAGTCGCTCAAGTTTCGTTAGATTCGTAATTTCACAATCTACATGTTAGTAGCACTGTAGTTCAGGTTTTAAACTTTTAAATTTCGAATTTATATTTAGTCTATTATTTTATTACTAATAAACTTGTAAAATGCGTATCTTCTCCGTTCTAGCTCCTAATCCGGTGATCTTTACGCCTCGTGTGATTGTAATGATGAGTAGAATAGTTTTATAAGCTTTTTAAACTGTTTTCCCACCGTTGGTGTACTTGTTCTAATGGTAGTTTTTTTGTCATGCATGATTGATCCATGTGTTTGTGTATTGCTGATTGGAATCGAAGAAGACCGTGATCTATAAGAAGTTGATGAAGAAGGTGTTTTTGGGAAAGCATTGGACATGAAGAAAGGATCTATATTTAAGGTAAGTATAGTTTTAGGATATGCTATCTTTAAACCATGATCTTATGGCTTACTTAATGTTTATGCACCGAACGTTAAATATGAATTGTTGATAACATGGTTCAAGGACTTATTGTGATCATCCGGGATATACAAGCACAGCTATGGGGGTTACATGGCTCTGACTCTAGTTGTTCAGGGGTTCTACCTAACTTTGTTGGTGGTTTGCCAAAATAGCGAGAAACGGGTGGGAAGCTCGTTGGCCATTCAATATTTTTAGGAGGGCTTTTGAACGACTTTATATGGTTTTCATTTGTTTGGGGAGTCATGAACCTACTCGTGTGGAAACCATGACTCGTGAGTGAAAGTGTACACCTCTCGCTAGAGAGTTAATTAAACCGACATGTCGGCCCGTGTTCAAAAGTCATGAACGGCCTTGGAGACACGTATGAATAGAATTACATGCTTATTAAATTGTTCATGATTTATCATTTCATGCTATTCATTATTTATGTTATAATGATCATGGGTTTTGGTAAGATATTGCCTAGCTATATTTGCGGAGTTCGACATGGACTCACTCTTGCTATTCCCCCACACCTCGTGGAAGAAGTTAGGCTTGTGATCAACCGGTCGGTCGGTCCCCGTGGTGCCTACATCGAAGAACAGAGAGTCTTTCCGTTGTCTGCTAGCTGAGGTTATGTCTTTTATGTTATATTCGTTATATTTTAAGCATTGTGAATTGATTACCATTCATTTGTAAAACTATATGTGAGATTTGACTTCCGGGATCACATATAGTATCATCTGGTTTTGTTCTTAAAACCGGTGTTACATGTCAAGAGTTTAAAGTATGGCTTACGACACCATCTCAGACTTTTTTTATTTTTCCTACAAGTTACTGACGACTACCTTTTTCGTGTCCAGTGAGGTCTTCATTAGCACAGGGTTCATTCAATTCACTGGCGATGATATATTAGGTTCCTTCGCTGATTATCAGGAGCTCTCGGCCAAATTTATGTCCTACTTTGTTCAATGCTTGAGCCATGACGAATCAGTCCACATGCCTGATGGTGGTGGGTATAGGGTGTTCCTATCACACCGGCTTGGGGTGAGTCCATACAAAGAACACCTTAACAACTACCCCGCCAAAATTTCACTGTACTAATATGTATCAACTCTCTTTATAGGAAGTGGTCAATATAGACGATGACCACGAATACTCTCAGTGGGATCCACAGTATGCCCTTGAAGTTTTAGAGGATGACATTGCTGATGTGGACACAACTAATGTTAAGCTAGTAAGTATTACTTCCCATTCCATGAACTTTTATTAATTACAGTTTCCTTACTAATACATTTTTGTGCATTGCCAGTTCTTTTTGCCGATTATGGAGGAGTACCACTATACTGTTTACTGTATCAACCTTATACATGATCGAATAGATATACTGACTCCAGTCGTGATGACCATAGGCTTTACCATGAAGTTGTGGGAAATAGAATTATTCCAAGGCTCGATTTTCTATTCGACGAGGCCACCGGTGGTAAACTTAAGTCGTTTTCTCGATTCAAGTGACCAATCATAGCTGTCCCGCTGCAGCACAATGAGACCGACAGTGGATTCTTTGCCATCAAATTCATGGAGTTATGGAATGGTGAATCATTCCATGTTCCAATCCTCACGGTACGTCCTAACATTATGCTTCCTTTCACACCCAAAAGTACCTCCGTGTTGAAATGTTGCTGATCTCATTTCACTACGAAACCAGGAAAATGCGTCAATTTATAGAGATCAGCTCCTCTACTACGCCATCTACCACCCAATAAATGAGATTGCGAAGCTTCCTGCTGGACTAGAAGCTCTCAAGCCGTGATTGCGAAGCTTCCTGCTGGACTAGAAGCTCTCAAGTCGTGTCGATGAAATGAATGCCGGACCGTTCTCCTTCGAATGCTTGAATAAATCTCAGACCATGTTTCCATAGTTTTACTTCATATCCATGATTCTTTGTGTCATCTGTACTCTGAACCTATACTATGGGCACTTTGTTTTCATTTTTCTACTATTGTTATTTGAAACTCAACCTTATCATTTTGAGGATTACCAAATGATAAAATATTCTCGTTAGAGGCATATCCGATAGCGTTGAATTGTCGTCAATTTCATTGTGAGTTACGACTGAGTAGTCCTCATTATATGTGATACCTTGATTATTGTTACTTCCAGAGCAATAGTCAGTGGATAGTTGCACTACAATTCTACCATGCTTTTTTCTTTAAAATTCTACTAGATACCTTTATTTATTAAAATATTCTTAAATCATGCCTTCTAAATATTATCATGTGCTCTACTGCCGTAGTAGTCATGAGACAAAAATTCCCTTACGTATTCAATATAATATATCAATCATTCCAAAATCATTGTAACTCGTTACTTTATCCCAATGTCTTACTATGTCTTTAGTTAATACCTATATTCATCAATCACAATGCTTTATCCAACCTCGTCAATTGGTACATACTTTATTCTCACAGCAATAAATTGTTAAAATATTGCAAGTACTACTTTATATGTAACAACATTCAAAATATTTTCAAAAGCTGAAATTATATACAAATTCACAGAGACCACGACGCTATACTAAACCACTCAAAAACTTATATATAACTTTTCATAGCACTTAGTTATTCATATATCAGGAGCAGTTACAATATTTAAAAAACGATGGCGTACATATATAAGTTCCACTGCACGCATACAAATTTTTGCGCTGATCCAGCCATGTCATGCAACTTCGTCAAACACATCCTCCAGTTGCCTTTTGAGGTTGGTCTTCCCCTCTTCCTTCCCATTTTACCACGCAAACTGCCACTGGCTCCTCTTTTCTTCCAAGCATTATCTGGGTTTTTTTTCACATCCCGTTGTATAATGGCCCTTCAATCCACAATAGGAACAAATACGGATCCCCCTGACTTCCTTGCACAAGTCTCATCTCTTACATGATGTTTCCCTGCACGCTTCCTACCCTTTGTCATTGCCTCCCTCGGTGCACACTCTGATATCATATCAAAGTTTATATTTGGAGGTGACTGGGGATCCATTCCAGTTCCAGTTTCCTCCCCTTCCCCAACTGTAGGTTCTTGATGTTCTTCTACTATATTGGCGGCAACACCTTCATTTCCATTGTCCCCATTCAATGTTGCTCCAGTATCTCTAGCAACAGATTCACCCCACTCAGCTAATGCCAACAAATCTTCACATCCCCTCTCAACCCCAGCTTTTGTTTTATGGAGTGCCCTTACCGCCATCATTGCAACCTCTACTAGCTTCTTGGTATTATACCGTTCATCATCATGGTCTTCACCTAGATTCACAATGTCATTCCTGTCCCAAGTTACCATCATCCTTGGATCCCTTGTGTACCTCTTAGGAATATAATCCGAAGGTATGTTTTCAATTTGCAGGTGTGTGAAAGCTTTAATAAGATGGGCACAGAACAGCCCTGAAAAAGATCAATTTAATACATAATTAGAAATATTTTGTAGGACAATTCAATAATGCAACATACTAGCTGTTGACACCTGTTATCGTATAAATTTATTAATCAAATAAACATGAGAAAGGGGTATAAATAATAATACCAACTTAGAATAGGGTGTCACTAACATATTTCCACGAGTTTTGGTGAAGTTATGATTTGCGGGGACTAAACAGAAAAACACCGTAATCGCGAGCCATACGACTACGCGACGTAACGCAATCCAACTCCGAGAAAGGCTCTAGAAGGCTCCGCACTAATCCCGACATGATCAAGACTTAACACCCGAAATTAGGAGTCCGTAAGGTCCGAGAAGCCACGACGCACGACGGGACCCGGCGGGCCCCCGCCTCGGGCCGATCGGCCCAATAATGGGGCCGATCGGCTCGCTTGGCCGCCACTTCGGCCCCGCTTCCAGAAGCTTCCTCCACCGCCTCTAAGACGCAATCAAAACCGGTTGTTTCATGTCGGTTTGATCCGAGGGCATCGGTAGAAGCACGGGATGGATTGAGATCAAACACCGGATTAGTACCGCATCGCTCGCCGGGAAGGCGACGAAGAAGACCCATATATATAGACCCCTAGACCCCCTCTACCAGATCATCAAGTTAATCATCTCAGATCATCTCATACATCAATTTCATATCTCATACATCAGATGGAGGCACGACGCCTGGAGAATTAGATTAGACAGCTACAATGTAATAGAATAGATCTAGTAGAGAGTTAGGAGAGCGGAGCTGCGCCCGCTTCGAGAAGTCTTCGCCGTTTTGGTATGTCTTTGTATCTTTTCATTGTAAGACTTATGCTTTAATATATTTATCTTCTCTAGTTACTTTTATGCCTTTCATTTATTGATTAGAATATAGTTGTTATATATTTGCATGAGATCTTCGCCGCATCGAGTGCTTTAGTTATAAATTGTGACTAGAGTAGTAATTAATAGTGTAGACGTGGTGTCTAGACTAGAGGTTACCTTAGATTGCACCCAAATCCCACGGATAGTTGTGGTAGCCCTAGGTGGTGACAGCCCTAACGGCCGACGTATTCCACCACGCTCGGATTGGTGTTGTAGGACCGTAGTCGGAGCTTCCTAGCCCCCTTCTCATCCCTTTCCGCGGCTAGTGTTCGATGTTCCGGGTGCTCTTATATGATCGCTATACCTTTTCATGCTTCAGTTATCATAGAACCAAAGTACTAGAGAAGAATACAGGAACCTAGATCTCTCCCGTTGTCCTCTCGACCTAGCTATCTATTCTATATTATAATATTATCCGGGTTATGTGCCATTAATTATATATCTTATCAAATATCATTTACCCCCTCACTTTAGTTTAGTTGGTATAATAAGTTAGTAGATACATGATGGTAATTTATCATAGTCTTTACCCTTGCTTCCCCGTGGAAAATATAAATAACGATACTACTGGAATACTCTCTCAAAATCTACAATGGTATATGTTCTCGTAGGCGCTGCGGAATCCTTTATATTATTTTTTGCACTTAATAAATACCAACAAGCTTTTTGGCGCCGTTGGAAGCAATTGGCGTAAAGATTTTGATAATGATCTTGATATCTGCTAATTTAGTATATTAACTAGCTTTAGTAGGATTACCCTTGTTCTGTTGAGTGTGGAATAGACAGACATTTGATGCCGCCATGACCTTCCCAAGAAGCTTCCAAAAGGAGAAACCAGGGTGTTTGAGCATCAAGATCCATCAACACCGAGCCCCGCCATCTCTTAGGTACATTTATATATATTATTCTAACCATGAGTAGATTGAAGAAAAGGTCGCCGTCACAAGAATTCAAAGCACATCTCAAGTGACGAAAGTAGAAGCCGCACAACTCACAAACTCTATTAGTGAGTCATGGTAAGTATGATCTAAGGTGAGAGTCTTGCTCATGGACTTTAATTTATGAGTAGTTATCTTTTCAATTGTTGCATTCCATTGCATGTTTACTTTGAATAATCCATGCATTCACTCCACTTAGTTTATGTTTTTTTTTTCATCGTAGATCCATTGCATGTTTAATTCCTTGCAATCACCCATCATGTCGTTTGCATATAAAAATAATAAATAAATAAAAATATTATCCTCACCATGATCATGCTCTTTCATCTCTATTTAAGTAAATCTCTATGATGTTTCCATGCTACCGTTGTTTGCTATAGTATGCTTAGGTTTTGAAGTATTTTCATACACCTTTTTAGATTAAGCATGGTGCCTAGTTTAAATTGTTTTCATGGCTCGAGTTAAACATGGTGTTTAGTTTGATTCCTGAAACCATAAGGTGTAGTGATCTTTCTTCTAAAGGCTTTTTAAATTAAGCGTGGTGCTTAGGTTAGAACTCCTTCCTAAATCAAATTAGACGTGGTGTCTAGGTTGATTTTTGAACCAAGAGTATGCTCTAGTAGATAGTAGATTATTTTGACTAACCCTTGCGTAAAAACTATCATATTCAATGCGGGTAAGTCAAGAGATGAACTCACAATAGAGGTGAGGCAAGGCGTATGATGAACTCCAACAACTCTGCAAGAGAAGGAAGACCCGTGAGATCGTTCCTCATAGAAGAAAGATCTGTAAGTATCACATCATTTATTTTGTCTTTTTGCTAAAAGTTACATTTGCCTTGATCCATGCTAGAGTGCAGCTAAGAACATAATTTATAAAAAAAACATAATATATATGTGCTAAAGTAATCAAAGAACCATCTTTTTGTTAGCATAGATGAGTTTATATCAACCTTTGGACAACAACCCGTTCTTCAATTAGTTGCAATCCTTCGGGTATACGTCCACTAATATCTCGCAGAAAAGAATCATTGGTGTGCACGGTTTAGCATGAACCTACCACACCACCACGCCTACCTCACGCCTACATCTCTAAAAAGACTGTCAAGATCCAAATTTTGGGGAGTGCAACCCCATTATCCGTAAGTGCTCTTATCCTTTACCTTATTTACTACTAGTTTGGTATGTTTGTTTTGTTAAAAAGATATAAAAAGATGCATAACTATAGAAAACTAAATAAAAAAGTTTAAGTTATATATATAGTTTGATCTTTATGTTTGCTATAAATAAATAAATAGATAGTGTGCTTATGCTGCTAGAATAAAATTAACGCTGAAGATGATCCCTATGCTAAGGAAATGATGAATAGTTGCTCCGCCTTTAATTCCTCTTAAAAGTACTTATACTTTGGACTTAGATTCTCCTGAAGCTTTAAATGCTTAATTTGCTCTAAATTCCTACACCTGTGGAAGCACATGCTTAATCTGAGTCTAGGCGTTAAAGGATAATGATTCATGAAAAGTTGAGTCTGCTTGCTTATCATATTCCTAGAGATACTTGATTCCCCGGTTTTATCTTTTGAAAATTATAAAATACTACATGATGAGTTCCCGTACTTATGACCCTTAAGAGTTTATCATCCCACTCCACCAAATATGCCGCTTCTAACCCTAAGTACGCACCCCGCATTTAATCATCTACTAGCCATAATTATAAAAATAAACTCTTGCAATCTTTGGATATATCTCTCTCAGTTTTTTTATGATAGAGGCCGGGCTACATTCGAAAAAAAGAGAAAAAGAGAGAAAGAAAAAAAAAAAGAGAAAAAATAAATATTTAAAGAGAAAAGTGAGATGAGAGAGGGAGAGTAAAGGACAAGTGTCATACTAGGCGAGAAGGGCCTACCTCCCTAATAATTATATTTAGAGATGAATAATGAACACGTGTTCGAGGGTGAGTAGGGCCCACATCTCTAAGGAGAGAGAAAATGGACACAAGTCCGGGGCAAAGCCCACCTCTCCAAGAATGGTTAGCCCGCACCTTAGCAATTTTTAGAAAGAGAGATATAGTTCAAGATGCTTGAGAAGAAAAATACTAGAAAAAGGCTAAAGGCTATTTACCTTTCATCCTCATCCATTTCACCACTATCATCCCACTATGTATGTCCCGCCACATGTATAACTCCACTACTACCATCCACTTAAGAGGGTCATACATAGGATCTCTCGAGTTTCTTTTGAAAAATGTTGCAAAACCCCGTGATGATAGTTGATCAAGAACTTGAGACATGGTACTTGACTTGATTGTTCTGTCTTTTAATTGCTTATGATTCGTGAAAAGGCTACGCCCCATGGTAAAATGAATATGAGAGAGCAATCTGTTAAGAGAAGAATTTATTTCGATAAACACAAGGTTCCGAGGTATGAAAGCGTAGTAGCAACTCCCCGATCCTACTATAGCATATAGCTTTGCTAGGGACTAGCAAAGGGTAAGCTTGGGGAGTTTGTTGACACCTCGTTATCGTATAAATTTATTAATCAAATAAACATGAGAAAGGGGTATAAATAATAATACCAACTTAGAATAGGGTGTCACTAACATATTTCCACGAGTTTTGGTGAAGTTATGATTTGCGGGGACTACACAGAAAAACACCCGCACTTCGCGAGCCATACGACTACGCGACGTAACGCAATCCAACTCCGAGAAAGGCTCTAGAAGGCTCCGCACTAATCCCGACATGATCAAGACTTAACACCCGTAAATTAGGAGTCCGTAAGGTCCGAGAAGCCACGACGCGACGACGGGACCCGGCGGGCCCCGCTGCAGGCGATCCGATCGCCCAATAATGGGGCCGATCGGCCCGGCTTGGCCGCCACTTCGCCTCGCCTCGCAAGCTTCCTCCACCGCCTCTAAGACGCAATCAAAACCAGTTGTTTCATGTCGGTTTGATCCGAGGGCATCGGTAGAAGCACGGGATGGATTGAGATCAAACACCGGATTAGTACCGCGACGCTTTCTTGGGTCGAAGGGACGTAAGAAGACCCATATATATAGACCCCCTAGACCCCCTACCGGATCATCAAGTTAATCATCTCGCATCATCTCATACATCAATTTCATATCTCATACATCGATGGAGGCACGACGCCCGGAGAATTAGATTAGACAAAAAGCAATGTAATAGAATAGATCTAGTAGAGAGTTAGGAGAGCGAGCTGCGCTCCCTGCCTCGAGAAGTCTTCAGCGCTTTGGTATGTCTTTGTATCTTTTCATTGTAAGACTTATGCTTTAATATATTTATCTTCTCTAGTTACTTTTATGCCTTTCATTTATTGATTAGAATATAGTTGTTATATATTTGCATGAGATCTTCGCCGCATCGAAAGTGCTTTAGTTATAAATTGTGACTAGAGTAGTAATTAATAGTGTAGACGTGGTGTCTAGACTAGAGGTTACCTTAGATTGCACCCAAATCCCACGGATAGTTGTGGTAGCCCTAGGTGGTGACAGCCCTAACGGCCGACGTATTCCACCACGTTCGGATTGGTGTTGTAGGACCGTAGTCGGAGCTTCCTAGCCCCCTTCTCATCCCTTTCCGCGGCTAGTGTTCTCGATGTCCCGGCGTGCTCTTATATGATCGCTATACCTTTTCATGCTTCAGCTTATCATAGAACCAAAGTACTAGAGAAGAATACAGAACCTAGATCTCTCCCGTTGTCCTCTCGACCTAGCTATCTATTCTATATTATAATATTCTCTGGGTTATGTGCCATTAATTATATATCTTATCAAATATCATTTACCCCCTCACTTTAGTTTAGTTGGTATAATAAGTTAGTAGATACATGATGGTAATTTATCATAGTCTTTACCCTTGCTTCCCTGTGGAAAATATAAATAACGATACTCTGGAATACTCTCGGGTAAAAGCTACAATGGTATATGTTCTGTGCGCTTGCGGAATCCTTTATATTATTTTTGCACTTAATAAATACCAACACTAGCCTCACTGTACTAAAACATCATCTTACCTGTATGCTCCCATGTCTTGCACTCGCATGTGTATTTACCTTCTCTGACATTTGCCTCCACTCTAAAAAGAATGTTGAAACCATGAATACTTCCAAGACTGATTCGTGTGTGTCACCAGGTAAATATCAATGTTGTCCGGGTCAGGATCAATACGAAAGTACTGTATAAATAAGTATCCCTGTACTTTTTGTACACAGCCCTTGTGTACACTCTGCTCAAATGGCCATCAAAGCGTTGCAACGTAACACGAAAATTATTAGCCTGTTTCATATACAAACACACCAATCATTTATTAAAGTAGGAAAATATCTATCGGAATTAGACAATATCTAAAATTATACAAGTTTGTACAAATGTGTTATAGAAAATGCGTATGATGTTACCTGTGACCAATGTGTTTCTCCTACCGCTGTGTGATTTGTGTGCTGAATGAACTCAAGCATCTTGCGTGCAAATTTGCTTATGCACGTCATATGTCCTGTGAAATGCCTACTCTTTAGCATCTTATTCACACTTTCACTTCTTTGTGTGGATGTCATCCTCCCACAATACAAGGGTTTCAGATAAGCTGCTACCCATAAGTGCCTATTGTGCCAAAGACCCTGAATAGCTTCATCTTCACGGATACCACATTCCTCCACCAATGCATTCCAAGCAGCCTCAAACTCTACAGGTGTAAGTGGGTGATTTATCACAGTGAGCAATTTTTGCTTGAGACCATCATGCAATTTGTATAGTTTCTTCAGCTCGTTTCGATACTTATTCAGCATGTGCCAACGACACAACCTGTGTACAGTCTTTGGAAACACCTTAGTGATAGCTAAAGCCATGGCACTATCCTGATCTGACACAGTTAAAAATTTTCACAAAGAAATTTTTATGAGGATTGGCACTAATAATTATTTACTACAATATACACTAAGAAATACTAACGAGATTGTTTGCTAACCTGTGAGTATACATCTTGGATCACGGCTCCCGGACATGCATTTTTGGAATGATTTAAACAACCACACAAATGTGTTAGCCTGTTCATCCTGCAAAAGTGCTTGCCCAAATACAACATTTTGGAGTTGATGGTTTGAACCAACAAACATAGCCACAGGCATGTTATACATATTGGTCTTGTAAGTGGTGTCAAATGTGACAACATCTCCAAAATCCCTATACTCGCACGCTGACTAGCATGACTCCAAAACACATTCTTCACAATGTTTTCGTTGTGCGAACACATGGTTGAGTTTTGCCACATGTGTTTAGTTTTGTGATGGAGTCATTGTCAACAGTCAACATTTTCCTTCTATTTTCTTTTATCTTTTTGCTTCGGCTATGTTATCACCGGCATACGTGGAGTGTGTCGAAGACGTATCTCTTGGTTCGTGTTGTACGTGTGTTGAGCTCGGAGATGGTAGCCGACGGAGAGGTGAAGGTACCAAGGAGGACGCGTGCGGGCCAATGAACCGTGGAGGTGAAGGACGGACGTGAGGCTTGGACCGAGGGACCGGGGTGCCGGGTGGCTAGCCATAGAGGCCGACATCCGGGACATCGACGGATGCAAGAGGACGTGGCATGGCCGTGTCGACGAGTCAAGACGGCGAGCGCGCGGCAGCGGGGAGCTCGGATGACTTGGCAACTCGGGCGGTCAAGACGGCGGTGACACGTGTCGAGGAGGTTTGGTGGTTTGTCCTCAAAACCATCGGCTGGGGTTTCGTGGTTTGCGCCTCAAAACCACGGGGCGGGTTTGGTGGTTTGGGCCTCAAAACCACAGCGCTGGTTTCGCGGGTTTGCGCCTCAAACCCGGCGTGTTCCGGCGGACGGAAGGGATTCGGCACGTGGCGGCATCGGGGGAGGTTGCGTGGAGGCAAGGCTACCGATGAGGAGGCGCGGTGGCCGCTCGGATCGAAGATTACCCGCAGTCGACGGAAATAGCCTTAGGGTTACAAAATCGACTCATGTATCCTAGGGGTAGTTTAGGCAGAGGGAATTGGGGCTATTTAGCGCAGGCATACCCCTTCATCCTCCCCCCGCCTCATTTTCCAGTTTCTAGTCTAGGGTTTCCAGAACAGTGGTGTGAGAGGTCCACCGTTTGTATCGAATCTTTGTGAGCAAGGGCTAGCTCTGAGTAGCCTGTGCCATGGTGGCTTTTGGATCGATCTGATCGGTGTTTGTTGTTCATCTTGTGCTGTGATTTTTGTTCATCGTGTGTTCTTCCCGAGTTCATCCTCTCCCCTCTATTCTCTTTGCGATTTCTTCATTTCTCTCACCGCTTTGATCTTGTTTTTCTTGCTTTGATTCATGCTATGACATGAGAGGAGCATTTCCACCAAAGGGTTTGAGCTAATTCATCACGAGCACGTAGATCGGGCGAGTTTTAGATCGAGTTCATCTTTTGGGTGTGTTCTTCGTGTGATCCGCGATTTCTCTCGATTCATTCCGTCAAACTCGAAATTTCCAAGGGGGAAATGGTCACCCACATGCCTAGATGCTATGGCTTGATTCTTGTGACCTGAGGATTCGTTTTGATCGAAGTTTGATCCAAGTTTTGGGTGAGTCGCCGCCGGCGCCGCCTCGCTGCGTGCTTGTTTTTAAGGCGCGGACGGTCGACCCCCGAGCGCGGACAGGCCCCCCTCGACTCACCGATACGAGCTCGAGGCCGTGATCCACTTTGCCACCAAGACCGGACAACCCGGACTCGGGTGCGAAATCCGCTATACCTGCATAGGCCCGGTTCAGTAGCTTCTCTCGTGCGAGACAGTCCGGCTGCTGGTTTTAGTGACTGTCGGACAGTCCGGCTTCCACGCGCGGACTGTCCGCAAGTCATTCTCTCGGGCAGTCCAGTTTCTGTCCAGAACGGTTGGAGTTTGGGATTTTTGCCTGCGGACAGTCCGGCCATCTAGCGCGATACCCGCTCGTGTTTTTTCAAAGAAGTCCAGTTCCCGTTGATTTTCTCGATTCCTTGCCCTCTGACAACCGAGTTCTCGTCGCGATACCCGCTCCTCCTTGCACATGGACGGTCCGCCCCCCCGCCGGACAACCCGAGTTCCTGTGTTCTGCAAATGCTTTCTCTCACTCGCTTGTGCGGTCGATTTGAGTTGTTTCCGGTTGATCCGCTGTGACTCTAGAGCAATCTCTAGGTCATCCACCTTGCATCCAAGGTCGTGATCATACCGAGGCTTGTTCGATTTGCTCCAAGGGGTCGTGAGAGCTACACGTTCACTAATTCGAAAGAATTTAGTTGAGGCTCCCATTCACCCCCCTCTGGTCGCCTATCCGGTCCTTCAATTGGTATCAGAGCAGGTTAAGGATCATATCTACCTTAACCGGTTCTTGATCCGCAGAAGGCGACATGGATCGAGGTTATGGTCACTTTGGTGGCTAGCCTCCGGAGTTCGATGGCTCCAACTATCCCTATTGGAAGATCAAGATGCAGGCGCATCTCATGGGGATAGATTGGAGAGTGTGGGAGATCGTTGAGGATGAGAACTACCAAGTGCTAGCTGCTCGAGTGGGTGAGGATCAAATAGCCCAACACAATGCCAACAACCGAGCGAGGAGCGTCTTGTTCTCTAGCCTCAAGGATACCGAGTTTGAGAGAGTTGCCACTTGTGAGACCGCTCGTGAGGTGTGGAAGACACTTGAGAGTTACCACGAGGGAACCCCACAAGTCAAGGCCCGCCTTTACGAGACCTACAAGAGAGAGTACAACAACCTCATCCAAATTTTGATGGCGAGTCCATCGATTCTCTCTTTGCTAGGTTTCGGACGATTTGCAACAAGCTTCGTGCGAACAAGCCGTCTGGAGAGGTTGGGCGAGCACGAGAAGGCGATGCGGCTTCATGCGCCTTGGATCGGAAGGTGTGGGATGTGAAGGTGTCCGCGATCATGGAGTCTCGCCAACTCGACACCCTCACACCCGATGAGCTTTACAAAGAAGCTCAAGTCTTCGAGATCGAGGCCCGCATCCAGCGGTTTAAGAACCCCTCCGCGCCGAACGCTGCTCTCGCCTCAAGTAAAGGTGGTTCTAGTTCTTCCGCTAACCCATCACGCATCTCTTTTGCCTTGTCTTCTTTGGTGTCCGCGGATCGAGGAGCGGATGGAGAGTCTTGGGGATGATGAGCTTGCACTAGTCATCACCGATTCTCGCGTTTCACAACAACCGCTTGAACCGGCCGGCGGCGGCCCATCCAAGGGCGGATGCTTCGAGTGCGGAGATCCGACCACTTCGTCGCCGCATGCCCCAAGAAGAACAAGGACAAGTACTCCGGCGAAAGTACTACTCCAAGTGCGACTCCGACAAGCGCAAGGACAAGCGAGTACACCTCCCCAAGCACAAGTCCAAGAGGGGCTTCGACAAGGAGGCGATCAAGAAGAAGTACCTCAAGCGTGCCGCGGGAGCACAAGCACGCCTTCCTTGCTTCCCTCGGCGACCTCGACAACGACTCCTCCGACGGATCTTCCTCAAGCGACGAGGAGACCGAGCGCAAGGTCGAGGACAAGCTCATCGACTTTGCTTCTTCACCAACTCCAAGTCAGAGGGCTTCTGCACCATGGCCCTTGAAGGAGAGGTGACCGGCAGCGCTGAGCCGCACGGGAACGACACTTCTTCCACTTCCTTTGAGGTACCGCCTACACTCGAATCTCTCTCTGATGAGGTTGAATCTTTGGGCGAAGCACTTGTGTGTCAAGAGAAGTTGCTTAAGCGTGCCGCTAGGGAGAGAAAGGAGTACAAGGAGAAGTGGGAGTTGGCTAAGACTGAGATAGAATTGCTTAGGAAGCCTGTGGATGTGTCGGATGAGACGGAGTGTGATGCTTGCGCTAGGCACATGTCGAGTATTATGTCCTTGTAATCCAAGTACACGCCCCGTTGGATGAGCATGTTGACTTGCTATCCAGGCCGGTTGTTGTGTGCGTGCAAGTCGTGGTCCCGACTTGCGATCCGAGTTGGCAGAGAAGGATGCCAAGCTTGCCGTGCTTGAGAAGGCCAAATCGGATAGCACCGTCCGAAGTTGTGCTAAGTGTGAAGCTTTGGAGTTGGAGCTCATGTCTTGTAGACATGGCAAGCGTAGAGTCGAAGAGGAGATCAAGTATCTTCGCCTGCCTTGAGTTGGGTGTCTAGTGGAGAGCCGCAGCTTGGCATGATGATGAGTCGGTTCAAGCGGGGACCGACACATCGGGTTTAGGCTTTGCTATAGGTGGAAGGGAGAAGTTATTTATGGCAAGGTTGGTCAAAGCAAAGGGTTTGAGCTCAAGTGAGAAACCAACCAACACTCCCAAGTTTGCCAAGATCACTCCACCCGAGCCTCCCAAGCCAATTGTGCAAGATGGCATTCTCCAAGAGCCCACCAAGACTCCACCTTCCAAACAAGTGTGGCTTCCCAAACCAAACCACCTCAAGAGCCCACTTGACACTTTGCCTAAGATCCCTGAGGAAACCCTTCCTAAGGCCAAGACAACAACAAGAGTGAACCATCCACCCAAGAGAGTAAACCAACCACCACCCAGGAGAGAGGTGAGGTATCACCGTGAGTATTGTCGAGAGATGGTCACTTAGTTGAGTTCTCGCTTTAGGAGGAAGAGGGATGCTAGGCGTCGAGTGGAGTTTGAGAACCGTGACATGTATCACCCACCGCTTGGCATGTATGAGAGGGGTGTGCAAATGGTTCGGAGGCGCTTGCTAGGCCCTCGAAGGTAGGAGGCCTCGTGAGGTTTGGACCACGCTTTGTGAGATCGTTTGGTGGTCGTGTTCGCGAGTGGGACGAGATCCTCGTTTTGGGAGCTTTGAGGTTGAGAAGAGGAGAGCACCGCGCTTTGTTGTGCGTGGTGAGAAGGGTGGCAAGATGGGACATGGGATGTATGTTTTACCTAATGCATATTTGGGGCATGATGGTCAACACCGGTACTCCTCTAAGTTTACTAACCCCAAGAAAGTGCCATATGCTCATCCCATGTTCTATCGTTGATGCAGGTTGAAGGTCGGAGGACATGTGGTCGATCGACTCGGTTGTTCTCGACACATGACCGAAACTCCAAGTGGTTCTCCAAATACACCCCGATGAAGACGAAAGAGTACATCACTTTCGGGACAAAGAACAGAGGGAAGATTCTATCCCGAGGGTCAATCAGATCAACGACCACTTCGTGCTCAAGGATGTGGCCCTCGTCTCCAACCTGCACTTCAACCTACTCTACTCTCTCGCCTTATGGCGGATGGGTATGAGGTATGCTTTAAGGTTGGATGCTCTCGCGTTTTGGATTCTCGCGATGATCTTGTGTGTTGGATCGTGCCATTTGGGCAAGTCTTTCGAGCTGATTTTTCTCGTGGGCTTTGGCACTTTGTGTTGCTTGTTGGCCGGGTCCTCCTCCGATTTGTGGAAGTGGCATAGGAGACTAGGTCACTTGAGCTTCGATCTCCTCGCGAGATTGAGTTCAATGGATCTCGATCCGAGGATTGCCTAAACTCAAATTTGAGAAGGATTTGGTTTGCCATCCCCGCCGCCACGGAAGATGGTATCCGCTTCCCACCATTCGCCATTCCAGATTATGACCTCGAGACCCTGAGAGATCCTTCACATGGACACCGCTGGCACATCTCGGGTGAGGTCGATGGGTGGAAAGTGGTATTGTCTAGTGATCGTTGACGATTTTTCGAGATACTCTTGGGTCTTTTTCATGGAGGGCAAGGATGAGGCTTTTGGTTTTGCTCGCGACTTGATTTTGAGATCGAGAACTGAAGTTGACGTGATACGACCATTCGAGCGATTCGCAGCGCGACAATGGCACGTAATTCAAAAAACTCGCGCCGAGTCTCTTTGTGCTAACTTGGGTGTCGAGCACCAGTTCTCTAGCCCTTATGTCCCGCAGCAGAACGGGATTATTGAGCGGAAGAATCGGACTCTTGTGGAGATGGCGAGGACCATGCTTGATGAACACAAGACGCCGAGGAAGTATTGGGCCGAGGCTATCAACACCGCATGCCATGTCTCCAACCGCATTTTCCTCCGTGCTTTCACCAAGAAGACATCATATGAGTTGCGGTTTGGGAGATTGCCCAAGGTGAGTCACTTCCGTGTGTTTGGATGCGATGTTTCATTCTCAAGCAAGGTAATCTCGATAAGTTTGAGTCTCGATCACCGATGGCATTTTCCTTGGATATGCTTTACACTCACATGCCTACTGTGGTTCTTAATCTTGAGACTAACCGCGTAGAGACATGTGAGGTTACCTTCGATGAGACCGTGCCTTGTTCCTCTTCTCGTGTTTGAGTGTGCGTGAAAGGAGGAGATGGAGCAGAGTATCTTTGTGGAGGAGGAGCAGAAGATGTTGGCCGGGTGATCCCGTTTACTCCACCGCTTGCCCCGTCGACCCCTCGTGGATCGACGACGACGCGCCACGGACCGCACCCTACTACCACTACTTCTTGGGGTCCCGTGGAGCGGCTCCCTCGTGACGAGACGACCGTACACGAGGAGATTCTTGCCGAGGAGGAGGCGACATCTTCACGCACACGCCTCGGCTCATTCAAATACCATCCCCCTGAGACCATGATCGGAGGACTTGATCAAAGGGTAACACGTTCCAAGTCTTATGCTATGTGCCACTTTGCTCATTCTCGCATTTGTTTCTACCATTGAGCCCAAAGATGTTACCACCGCATTATCCGATTCGGACTGGGTCAATGCCATGCACGAGGAGTTGCAAAATTTTGAGAGAAACCAGGTTTGGGTGTTGGTTCCACCACCACCGAAAGTGTCATCCTATAGGTACTAAGTGGGTGTTCAAGAACAAACAGAGTGAGGATGGAGTGGTGGTGAGAAACAAAGCCGCATTAGTTGCCCGGGGGTTTTGTCGAAAGAGGGGATAGATTATGAGGAAACCTTCGCTCCTCGTAGCCCGCATAGAAGCTATTAGGATCCTCGCTTGCCTTTGCGACCTCGAAGGGCTTTAAGCTCTTCCGGATGGATGTCAAGAGTGCTTTCCTAAATGGGTTCATAGAGGAGGAGGTTTATGTGAGGCAACCCCGGGGGTTTGAGCATCCTAAACGCCCTGACTATGTGTACAAGCTGCACAAGGCGTTGTACGGCCTAAAACAAGCCCCCCGAGCGTGGTACGAGAGGTTGAAAGCCTTCCTATTAGCTAAGGGTTTTGTGATGGGAACCGTAGACAAGACCTTGTTCTTGCTTAGGAAGGGCAAATACATCCTCCCCGGTTCGATATATGTGGATGATATCATCTTTGGTGGCTCTTCACATGCTATGGTATCGAGTTTTGCGAGAGATTATGAGCGGGGAGTTCGAGATGAGCATGATGGGCGAGCCGACATACTTCCTTGGACTTCAAATCAAGCAAACCAAGGGCGGGATCTTCGTTCACCAAGGCAAGTACACGAAGGACATCATCCGCAAGTTTTACGCATGGGTGAGGCCAAGCCTCTTTCGGCGCCCATGTCGGCGGCGGCGACCACTCGCGAGGACAAGGATGGAGAAGCCGTGGACCAAAAGGAGTACAGAAGCATGATCGGGTTCATTGCTGTACCCTAACGGCGACGCGCCCGACATTCGGTTTTGGTGTGCCTCTGCGCGACGCTTTTCGATCGTCGCCACGCACCTCTCACTATCGAGCGAAAGAGGATCTTCGGTACTTGCGGTTACCCCGACTTTGGCCTATGGTACTCGGCCTCTTCCACTCTCTCCCCGACCGGTTATTCGGACTCGATTATGCCGGTGATAGGATGCATAAGAAATCCACTTCGGTACTGCCGGTTTCTGGGTATTTCTCTTGTGTCTTGGTCGCCTAGGAAGCGGTCCTCCGGTGTCGCCACCGACCGTCGAGGCAGAGTAATGTAGCTGCCGCTGCCGCTTGTTGTTCCCACCGTGGATGGATGGTTGCACTTTGAGGGACTTTGGTCTTAGCTTTTCTCGTGTACCCCTATTGTGTGATAGCATGGGAGCCGTGGAGTGTTGCCAAAACCCGCTTCTTCACTCCCGCACCAAACACATAGAAGTGAGGTACCATTTCCCCGAGAGATCATCGGAGAAGGGAGACATAGATGTCCAAAGACGTTTACACGAGCAACAGATTAAGGACATTTTCACGAAACCCCTAGACCAAGTCCGTTTTGCCCAAATTTTCGTGGAGAGTTGGGTGTGTGCTATCCCTTTGAAGGGTAGTTTTGTAGTTGATGTACAGCTTGTAGTTTTAGGTTTGTTTTGCTTTTGTATCATACTTGCATTTCATGAGAGCTTCAACTTTATATTGAGTTGAATGAGATTGTGATCTTTGTAGTATGACTTTGATAGTGTCTCTAGCTTGAGCTCTTTTTAATCATGTGGTGTATGTTATGAGCTGAGCAATGCTTTTCAAAATAAGAACTGGACTAATGAATGATGAAATCTAATCTTGGTTCACCTTTGAGCTAGCTACTATCATGAGTAGGATGTTGAGATCCTTTGAGCTTTTATGTGTATGCTTGGTAGCTATGTCTCATGCTTTGATTCACTCACTTGCTTAGAGGTTCATGATAATACCATGCTAAAACATGAAGTCTAAAAGTTAAAGTGATGAAAAGATCGAGTGGGTCCATTTTGCCACACTTTGAAGTTCGAGACTGCTTTCACTTGCACTCTTGAATGAACTTGGACTTCATTGTGTTTGACCCGCACCATTGTCTTAAGCTTCGATTGCTCACCCGCATAGGCTTGACATGGTTGACTAGTAAGGCAAGGCAAATGTGGATAACCACTGCATGCTATCTTGTAACTTGTGAACCGCCGCAACTCGATCTAAAATGAACACAAGGTTACATGTTGTCTAGCATGATGTTTGAGCGCCTGTTTGGGGTAGTTCACCTTGTTTACATGTTTGAGCACTTAGTTGATCTCCTATCTACTTGTGCTAGGTGCTATGTTTGATGGTGAACCTCTTTTTGCAAGATACTAAAATTTGTTCAACTTGCTTTGTGCCATATTTCATATCATCCGATTATCTTGAGCTCTGGCTAGCACTTGTAGTTTGTTGCTATGGTACCACTTTGAGCAATTTCTCACTCGATTGAATATAATCTTGAAGCTTTGCATTGTCACATATTGCATTTTAGCTTGATTAGTGCATGTGCCAACAAGGGGGAGAAAGATACAAAGACAAAGGGATCAGATTTGTCCGTGGGGAGTACCACTTTGAGCTAGATGTGTAGAGCCTTTGCCTCTGTCTTGAGGGTCTAGCTGTGTGTGTGTGAAAGTTTTTGGTTTTAGAAATTGGTTTGGAGCTTTGCTAGTGGTGTTGAGCCTGTTCTACCTCTTCTTGAGGACTAGCCGTCTTTGCTTGGTTGTGTCGAGCCTTTTGCCCATGTCTTTGGGAACCAAGTTTTTGCTCCATGTTTGCTATCCAAAGGTTTGTGGTCTATCCGGATGTGCTTTCTCCTATCTTATTCTCTTTTTTGTGTTGAATGTTGACAATGCACTCATCAAGGGGGAGATTGCGAACACATGGTTGAGTTTTGCCACATGTGTTTAGTTTTGTGATGGAGTCATTGTCAACAAATCAACATTTTCCTTCTATTTTCTTTTATCTTTTGCTTCGCTATGTTATCCCCGCATACGTGGAGTGTGTCGAAGACGATCTCTTGTTCGTGTTGTACGTGTTGAGCTCGAGATGGTAGCCGACGGAGAGGTGAAGGTACCAAGGAGGACGTCTTGAGGCCAACGGACCGTGGAGGTGAAGGACGGACGTGAGGCTTGGACCGAGGGACCGGGTGCCGGGTGGCTAGCCATAGAGGCCGACATCCGGGACATCGACGGATGCAAGAGGACGTGGCATGACCGTGTCGATCGAGTCAAGACGGCGAAGCGCAGCAGAGGGCGGGGAGCTCGGATGACTTGGCAACTCGGGGCGGTCAAGACGGGCGGTGACACGTGTCGAGGAGGTTTGGTGGTTTGTCCTCAAAACCATCGGCGCGGGTTTCGTGGTTTGCGCCTCAAAACCACGGGCGCGGGTTTGCGGTTTTTGGGCCTCAAAACCACAGCGCGGGTTTCATGGGTTTGCGCCTCAAAACCCGGTGTTCAAGGCGGACGGAAGGACGGCACTTGGCGGCATCGGGAGGTTGCGTGGAGGCAAGGCTACCGATGAGGAGGCGCGGTGGCCGCCGGATCGAAGATTACCCGTCGTAGAAATAGCCTTACGGTTACAAAATCGACTCATGTATCCTAGGGGTAGTTTAGGCGTAGGGAATTGGGGCTATTTAGCGAGGCATACCCCTTCATCCTCCCCGCCTCTCATTTTCCGCTTCTAGTCTAGGGTTTCCGCAACGCACAGTGAGAGGTCCACCGTTTGTATCGAATCTTTGTGAGCAAGGGCTAGCTCGAGTAGCCTTGTGCCATGGTGGCTTTTGGATCGATCCGATCGGTGTTTGTTGTTCATCTTGTGCTGTGATTTTTGTTCATCGTGTGTTCTTCCCGAGTTCATCCTCTCCCCCTCTATTCTCTTTTTGCGATTTCTTCGTTTCCGCACCGCTTTGATCTTGTTTTTCTTGCTTTGATTCGTGCTATGACGTGAGAGGAGCATTTCCACCAAAGGGTTTGAGCTAATTCATCACGAGCACGTAGATCGGGCGAGTTTTAGATCGAGTTCATCTTTTGGGTGTGTTCTTCGTGTGATCCGCGATTTCTCTCGATTCATTCCGTCAAACTCGAAATTTCCAAGGGGAAATGGTCACCCACATGCCTAGATGCTATGGCTTGATTCTTGTGACCGAGAGGATCTCGTTTTGATCGAGTTTGATCCAAGTTTTGGGTGAGTCGCCGCCGCCGCCTCGCCGTGTCAAGCTTGGAGGCACGGACGGGAGGACCGAGCGCGAGCGGTCCGCCCCTCGGGATTCGCCCGATCACGAGCCTCGAGGTTGATCCACTTTGCTACCAAAGACCAAAGACAGTCCGGACTCGGTGCGGATGGTTATACCTTAATACCCGGTGCAGAGCTCTCGTGCGACAACCCGGCCGCCGGTTTTAGTGGACCGCCGGACAGTCCGGCTCCACGCGCGGATCAGCCCGCAAAGTCATTCTCTCGCAGTCCGATTTTACATCCGTAATGGTTGGAGTTTGGGATTTTACTGCGCGACGTCCGCCATCTAGCGCGACAATCCGACTGGGGGTTTTTCGCCAGTGTCCGATTCTGTTTTTCTCGATTCACCCGCCCTGGATACCGTCCGAGTTATCGTCGCGGATCGCTCCTTATGCACACGGACAGTCCGCCCCCGCCGGACAAATCCGAGTTCCCGTGTTCTCGCAAATTTTTTCTCTCACTCGCCAGCGCGGTCGATTTGAGTTGTTTCCTGTTGATCCGCCGTGACTCTAGAGCAATCTCTAGGTCATCCACCTTGCATCCAAGGTCGTGATCATACCGAGGCTTGTTCGATTTGCTCGAGGGGTCGTGAGAGCTACACGCTCACTAATTCGAAAGAATTTAGTTGAGGCTCCCATTCACCCCCTCCTCGGTCGCCTATCTCGGTCCTTCACGTTGTCCACCAATATCATAGTAGAAATATTCATTCCGAGCCTTCATCTCCGAAAAGAACTCTAGGAGCTTCGAATATCATTTTCCCTCTCTCGCTTTGGCAAATGCAGCTTTTCCCCGAAATTAGAGCATTACACAAATCATATTATAATAGCTAAGAATTACCAAATCGGATGTTGTGATAGTACTTTATAAATCGATTACTGTTCTTCAAGTCCATCTCGAATGTAAAGTTTTGCCGACCACCATATATATCGACAACACATTAACAGCTTGCATTGAGGGGTACATCACACCTATGCATCCGATCAACTATCCCCATAATTGTTGGGTCCTTATCCTCGTGCGCGCTCATGTATTGTGTTAAGCTAGGCGACGGATGTAGTGGGTGAGAGTGTTCCAACCGTATCCTCTCAAAAAAACCAATACCCCTTCTTTCGGTTCCATTTAACCTTCACAAATGCCTTGCAATTACACCTCTTTGACATTTTCTCCTTCACTCTCTCCCTGCCTGTGCTTGTAGAAATCCCAAAGCCCTTGTTTGTTGCAACTCAACTCGATAATAGTCTTATGGGATTTGGTTATGCGAACATCAAATCCGCTTTGCTCGCATAGTAATTGTAAAATCGCTTAGCTTCATCATCCGTTGGCGGTAACCAACGACATATTTTCACCGCCAACTTACTACCATAAAGGGAGTAAAATTAAATCTTTTTATACTCATATGCATTTACCACTAATGAATTCCACTTGTAGTATCTTGTATTTTATTTTGCAGATTTATCATAAAAGCAAGTGGAAAACCAACCAAAATACGCCTTCCGAAAGCGCATTTTCGCCAAATCCAAGCCCAATGAGCAAATCGACCCAAAACATCAAATCTGGACCGAGCGTAGCCCAAGACACAACTTTTCAGGAGATCTAAACACGACACCCCACCGAGGCTCGGGCTGAACCGACCCCTGGGGGGTGCCGCACCTCCTCTGGCGCCGCCGCACCCCCCTGGCGGTTCGCGCCCAACTTCGGGAGGCGGTTCGTTGACCTTCCAAACTTGGGATACCGCCTTTGCGTCCGTCGGTTTGCGAATACATGGAAGGTTTACTGTGTCGGTTTGGATGTAAATTAGCACTTAGGCCCCTCCTCCAAGTGTATAAGTAGATCCCCTCTCTCCCTCTCTCAACACACACCATTTGGAGTCCAAAGAAACCAAAGAATCTCTTCCTCTACCACCTCTACCTCTCTTTTTCTTCTTCTTCTACTTCTTTCTTCTTCTTTATTCTTTTAGTAGTACACTTGGAGTAGAAGAGCTACAAGGAGGGCTTGTCTCCTAGAAGAAGCACTTTGGTAATACATCTACTCTATGGAGCATTCTTCTATTTGCAAGTCCTATCTCTACATTCTTGGCCTAACTTATGAACTAGAGTATAGTTTTATTCATGTTCTTGTGTTGATATATGAACTAGTATATAGTTTGCATATCATAATCTTGACATGTTTATTTCAGTTCATTAACGTTCATCATATGCCTAACTTGATTAGAGGTGGGATAACGGTTCATTGTACCTTCGGGTTTACTCTTGTTCTAGTCCGGCCCATTCGACGAGTGGGGGATCCCGGGGGACAAGAGTAGTGCTTTCGTTATGCGGGCATGGTGCCCGGGTATCATGACACCTGTGAATATGAGTGCATGCCACGGTTGAGGGGGTAGGCGGCTTGGTCGTGACAAGCCTTGTCCGTCCCTTGAAATCCCCCACGTCGCCGTGCTATAGGAGTTCGTAAATGCTTCCTATCGGGCCGCATGGTAACCGTGAAGTCTCCCTGTTATCCTTGACTTAACCATGCTTAGATCAGTTTGCATATGATGATTAACTATTCATTTGTATGGCCATGGTAGATACATTAGTGCTACTCCATTAGGATTATTCATTTATTCATTTATTCTTTATCTATTTTCTTTATCCTTTTGTTTGGTGGATTTCCAAGTGTGTGTCACACTATCTCAAAACCGCTCATGCTTACCCCTCGTTATGAGTATTTTGGTCTAAGCAACCACATGTTCCTCTATTCAAATGCCATGCTAAATTATTAATCACATGCCTTCCTTTGGGCTTAATATAAATAACGATACCCTAAATATTTCCGGGTGAAATGCTACAACGATAGATCCGCGCGCTATGGATGAATATCTACAATGACAAGATCTATCCCGCTTGATGATCTCATTTCGAATCACCGACATGGTGGTTTACTTGGGAATGTCGGCGCGCATTTCGACGCCTTCATCGTGGATGGGTTTTATACCGCTTCCTTTGATTGCGTTAAGAAATGTCAACAAGCATTTACGGCGCCGCTTCGGGAAGGCATGTGAAAAAATAATAATAGCCGGCTATGAATATGAACTGTGGTGCGTGGATGCCATTTACTCATACAAAGGCTAATCTTTTTATGTTTTCTCCTGTTGTGGATGAAAACAGATAGTGTATGTCGGGTTTCCTCCTGTGGAAAAACTTCGCCTCCGATCCGAGAGGCACTCCTAAGGAAGAACCGGACTCGTGCCGCTTCTTCTTCAAAGGAACCCCGGCGCACGAGACCGACATCCTTGCACCAACCGAACCGCAAGGCGATGGCCCGTCGCCCGCGATTTCTCAACTCGCCGTCACCAACGTGCCCACCGGCCGACGGTGAACGTGGCGAATAAAAACTTCGAAGCCAGAATGACCGGGCTGATTACCGTGGTGCGGGCCGGTCCATTCTATGGACTGCCGAGCCGGCAGGACGCAAACGCCATCTTCAACACTTCCCTCGAGTCGGCGACATACGATCGCCATCAAGGATGTGTCGCCGCAGACGTCATCGGGCTCCGCTGTTTTCCCTTCTCCCTCGTGGGGAAGGCGAAAACGATGGTTCTACAAGGACAAGGAAGTCGCCAAGACGCGGGCCAAGTGCTTTCAAGGGCGTTCCTCACCAAGTTCTTCCCCATGGCAAAACCAATGCCCGAGGGGGAGAATCGCCAACTTCCCAGAACTCAATGGAACCCATTCCTGAGGCATGGGAAAGGCTGCGCAGAATACATTCTAGCATGCCCGCACCATGGGATGGAGAATCGGCCGGTGCTCCGTAACTTCTACAATGGTCTCACGGCCATATCGGCGGGGCACCTCAACGCCCGGCTGGCGGTGGCGCATTCCTATCGCCACCATCGATCGGGCAACAGCCCCTGGATTGACAAAATGGTGGCAAATCGAGCCGGGCGAGGGCGAGCCCTAGCCAAAACACAAAAAGGCATGCATACCGTGAAGGAGGCGGATATGCTTGCCACAAAAATGGATCTTCTCAAAGAGACCGGAGGAGCGCAGCCCCGGATGCTACTACCCGGCCGCGCCCGGTCTACGCCCGCGCACGCTCACATGACCCGTGAGGCGTGTGGTGAGGTTGGCCACTCGGGGATAATCGCCTCGAGACCCGTGGAAGAAGCCGCCTACATCAACAACAACAACGGGTATCGCCAACCCACGGCCGGTCGAACAACCGATCCCAAGCCACCATTCCAAGGCAACCTGGGGGTTCAACTCCAACTACAACCCCGGTCAGCCATCTCAAGGACACTGCATGGGCCAAGCCAAGATCAACAAAAACCTCACCAAAAAGATGAGCCGACGGATAACATCTTAGAAGGAGTCAACGGCAAGCTAGATGGATTCAACTCGCGCTTGGCAAGTCACCTAACCATGTTGACACTTGTTATCATATAAAATTATTAATTAAATAAACATAATAAAGGGGTATAAAACATAATAACAACCTAGAATAGGGGGTCACTAACATATTTCCATCGGGTTTCGGTAAAGTTGTGAATTGCGGGGACTAAACAGAAAACACCGCACTCGCGAGCCGTGCGACTCACGCGACGTAACGCAATCCAACTCCGAGAGAAGACCCTAGAAGGCACCGGACTAATCCCGACGTGAACGAGACTTAGCACCCAAGAAATCATCATCTAGAAGAATCGAGAAGACACGACGCACGACGGGACCCGGGAGGGAACCCCCACGGGCCGACGGCCCAATAATGGGGCCGATCGGCCCCCGCTTTGGCGGCCACGCAAGCCCGGTCTCCTGAACCTTCCTCCACCGCCTCTAAGAAACAATCTAAACCGGTTGTTTAATGACGGTTTGATCCGAGGGCGTTGGTAGAAGCACGAGATGGATCAAGATCCAACACCGGATTAGTACCACATTACCTTTGAAGCTGAAGGGACAGAAGAAAACCCATATATATAGACCCCTAGACCCCCTCTTTCAGATCATCTCGGATCATCTTCTCATTAGCTATCGACGAGCATAAACTAGGGTTTCATATTAGAAGAGAGAGAGGTCCCTCTAGTTGTCTAGTTCATCTAGTTCTAGTTCTAGTTCTAGATCTAGTTCTTCTAGTTGTAAGATCAAGGAGAGAGACAAGGAGAAAGTCGAGATCCGGACACGCTCGGATCTTCATCAACATTGTACATCTACAAAGAACTAGTTCGTTCTTTCAAATGATCTCCGTGTTCTTTATTTATTAATTCTAAGTTCTCTATTTATTTACTTTTATTCAAAGCATTTACTTTAAGTTTATTTATTAGATTCCCGCTTGTATCAAGTGCTCTAGTCTTTGCAACGCTAGAGTAGTAATCTTTAGATTAGGCGTGGTGCTTAGTCTAGCGGTTACACGGAATTGCACCCAATCCTACGGATAGTTTGTGGTGGCCCCGTAGTGACAGTCCCGACGGTCGGCGTATTCCACCACGTTCGGATTGGTGTTTGTAGGACCGTGGTTGGAGCTTCCTAGCCCCCTTCTCATCCCTTTCCGCGGCTAGTGTTCCGATGTCCCAATATAAATAAACCCAAAAGTATCTCAGATTCTTAGATCAATTAGAGGCCTTAGAAATAATCTCTCTCTCCCAACATCATTATTCTTTTTAGGACGTTCTAAACTCTTTCTAGTACACTTCACGTTCCCCGTGGAAATCGATACTACGGAATACTCCCGGGTGAAAGCTACATCGGTATCCGTGCGCTTGCGGATTTTCTCGCTTTCGCTAATAAATACCAACAAGCTTTCGGCGCCGTTGTCGGGAGCGTAGTCGTATAGTTTAGAACCAAGTTCGCCCATTTATCCTTTTTTCTTTTCGCACCTTTTTCATACCACTACCATTATGGATTCCACTCCTATCTATAAATTTTCCGCTCCAAAGGGTGAATTGATAGAGCCACCACAATCGGCACATCCTATTCTTACGGATGGCTATGAGATTCGCCCGCTTTTATAGCTATGGTTCGGGAGCAAACTTTCTCTGAAAAGAAGACGAAAATCCTTATGTGCACATCCGAGAATTTGAGCAACTATGTTCATGCTTGAATATTCCCCGGCATGAAACATGAGACCCTAAAATGGAAATTATTTTCGTTCTCTCTTTCCGAGAGAGCGAAACAATGGTATGCTCATAATTCCGTAAGTGTGAACGGAATTGGGAGGAACTTCGAGACAAATTTTGTCTTGCTTTCTTCCCTATTTCTCGAGATCATTACTCTTCGCCTTGAAATTTTAATTTTAAACAAAAAGAGAAAGAAACTATAGGAGCAAAATTGGGCAAGATTTTCAAGTTTAATCTTATCCGCCCAGATTTATCTTTGCCCGACCAAGTCCTTTTACAACACTTTCATTATGGCCTTAGCAAAGAAGCAACCCCTGTTCCTCGATACATCTTCTGGAGGATCATTTTCACATAAGACCGTTAGTGAGGGAAAAGCTATCCTTGACAAAATTCTTGAAAATACCCCATACACCGGGCGCCTACGATGAATTCCTCGAAGAAGAAGTCGAGCCAAGCCCCGAACCATTAGAGGAGGAACATGCAAAATTCCGAATTAGAAATTCCAATTGACTCATCTAGTAATTTGGTTGTTGAGAAACCTTCGAAAAGGGAACACAAACCCAAATAGAGGATGATAAACCATCTCCTCTAGAATTTCCTTTTGAATTCGAGGAAGATATCTTTGAAGATTATGGAAATACCTCGAATTTTCCTATTCAAGCGAGACCTCTAGAAAAGACCACTCAACCTCGATCCACGTGAAGAAACGGTTAGCATAGAACATATCAAAAAGCCTTTCAAAGAATTATGAGTTATGAATGGTTGACCGGGTTTTGAGTTATTACCCGAGGTAGCTCGAATCACCTCCCCTTCAACCATTCTATTATGCCAAATTAGAGGGTCCGCTAGAAAAATCTACTACAATCCTTCGTCGGGATAAACATTATTTCAAAAGAGTTAGCCGATGCTCTTTATCCCGACACGCCCTTAACTCCATCTCAAAAACTTTTACAAGGCCCATCGGATTTATTCTTGAATGCCATGGAGTTTTAAGGACGGTTCCCTGCTCGAATCAACAACTTGGAGATATGTCTAGATTTTCACATTTATGACATCTCGGAGTTTCCTCTCTTGATTGGCGCATCCAATCATGAGGATTCTACAGAAAAGCCACTACGAGGTCACTTAGACTTCAAAGTTGGAAACTCCACTATGACTATTCCTCTTACCCGATCTACAAACACAATGGTGGAACCCAAACCCGAGCAAGACCCTATTGAGGAGGTCTTAATGGCGTCTTTTAGAAGAAATGGCCCAACCATCCTTCGACATCGAACACTTCATTGAAGAAGAGGACGAGTTTGCGAGTAACCCATTGAGTTAGACCAAAATGAGAAACCTCCACCTCCTTCAATAGAGTTGAAACCTCTTCCTCCTCTGGTTTGAAATATGTCTTCCTACACAATAATCGACAAACCCCAAGAATCATTAGTGATAAACTTTCAAACGAAGAAACACAAAAACTTATCACCGTTCTTGAAAGACATATATCGGCTATAGGCTACTCCCTCGAAGACCTCAAGGGCATTAGTCCTGCTCTACTCGCACTCACCGCATCCCTATTGATCTTAATTGCACACCTTCAAGGGAGCCACAACGCAAATGTAGCTATGCGAGACGTTGTTAAGAAAGAGGTCCTTAAGCTCCTACACGCTGGGATTATTTATTCCGTGCCACATAGCGAGTGTGTTAGTCCCGTCCAAGTAGTGCCAAAGAAGGGAGGAATGACGGTCGTTAGGAATGATAAGAATGAACTCATCCCTCAATGAATTATCACCGGGTGGCGTATGTGCATTGATTACGTAAAACTCAACAAGGCGGCTACAAAGAAAGATCACTTCCCGCTACCCTTTATTGATGAAATGTTGGAACGGCTTGCAAAGCACTCTTTCTTTTGTTTCCTTGATGGTTATTCGGGTATCATCAAATCCCAATCCACCCCGATGACCAAAGTAAGACCACTTTTACATGCCCGTATGGAACTTACGCATACCGACGAATGTCGCTCGGGTTATGCAATGCTCCACTTCCTTCCAATGGTGTATGATGTCTATTTTCTCCGATATGATTGAGAAAATCGTTGAAGTGTTCATGGATGATTTTACCATCTATGGAAAAACCTTCGACGATTGCTTGAGAACTTAGATAAAGTCTTACAACGGTGTGAAGAAAATTCCTTAGTCCTGAACCGGAGAAATGTCATTTTATGGTTCGAAGGAATAGTGCTAGGACACAAGGTGTCCGAACGTGGTATAGAGGTGGATAGAGCAAAGATTGAAGTTATTGAACAACTCCCACCTCCCACGAATGTGAAAGAAATCCAGACTTTCTAGGACATGCGGGGGTTCTACAGCGCTTTATCAAAGATTTTTCTCAAATCGCTAGACCCCTCGACTAGTCTCTTAGCTAAGGATGCACCTTTCATCTTCAGTGATGAGTGTCATGAATCTTTTCAAACCCTTAAGAAAGCACTCATCTCAGCCCCGATTATCCAACCACCTGATTGGAATCTCCCTTTTGAGATCATGTGTGATGCTAGCGATTTTGCGGTTGGTGCCGTTTTAGGACAAACCAAGGATAAGAAGCATTATGCCATATCCTACGCTAGCAAAACCTTGTCTGGACCACAGCTCAATTACACTACAACTGAAAAAGAGCTTTTAGCTGTTGTCTTTGCTATAGACAAGTTTAGATCTTACTTAGTGGGGGCAAAGATAATCATTTATTCAGATCATGCTGCTCTTAAGTACCTCCTCACTAAGAAAGATGCTAAGCCTCGGCTAATTCGATGGATTCTTCTACTCCAAGACTTTGACATAGAAATCCGAGATAGGAAGGGAGTAGAGAATTCCGTAGCCGACCACTTGTCTAGGCTTCAATATAAGGAAACACATGATGAGCTTCCCATAAATGACTACCTAAGGGACGACACCCTGCTTAAGATAACACACTCAGATCCATGGTACGCAGACATCGTAAACTTTATAGTAAAGGGCTATGTCCCACCTGGTGCGCATAAAAAGAAAGTTAATCCATGAAAGCCGTTTGCACCTATGGGATGAGCCATACCTTTTTTCGAGTTTGCGCCGATGGATTGTTGAGAAGATGTGTCCCTATGGCTGAGGCAATTCAAATTATGGAAAGATGTCATGCTTCGCCATATGGAGGACATTATGGAGCATTCGGACACATGCCAAGATATGGCAAAGTGGTTTTTCTCGCCAACGATGTATGCGGATACAAAGGAGTTTGTCGGGAGATGCCATCGATGCCAAAAACATGGAAACATTAATGCACGAGATGCAATGCCTCTCACAAATAATCTCCAAGTTGAACTTTTCGATGTTTGGGGCATTGATTTCATGGGGCCATTCCCTATGTCCGGGAATTGTGAGTACATCCTAGTAGCTGTGGACTACGTGTCCAAATGGGTAGAAGCCCTACCTTGTCGATCAGCTGATTCAAAACATGCCAAGAAAATGATAGGTACCGAACCGATCTCGGTACGAAGGTGGCCCGATCTTCACGACGGTAGGTTTTAGGAACAAGATAACTTGATACGAGGGCAGCGGAATAACTTCGTTGATGAAGGTAGAGGAGATAACTTGCTGTAGGACAGCGGGGATAACTAGCTTTATACCTGCCAAGGTTGGATGCGACCAAGCGACGGGGAGAGAGGCACCGAAACCGCGAAGACTTCGACTCGATCTCCAAACGACCGCAGAACCACAATCCGGAGCTAATCCACACAATACGGCGCAGCCGAACGGAAGCCGTGAGCACGGCAGTAGTGGATCCCGGAGGGATCTCTTCACAAGTCCAAGAAGAACAGGGAAGAACAAGGGTTGAGTAAGCACTCAAAAGCAGCTCGGCTGCAATATCACCGGGATAATCTCAATTCCTCAAAATCTGTTGATAGCTTACATATGTGGGGGTATTTATACTATAAACAACCATCCTAGATGGGTGGAAACACGAAAACAAACTGGACTCGTCGACCATGTGAAAGGGAACCCTCGAAATGGCTCCAGAACCGACCTCGCGTGGCTGTTTGACTTCTGCGCAGCCTTCAGTGTTTTGATAATAACTCCACCTAGGACTCTTCAAACGACGTGCGACTAGATGCGTTTGAAAGCTAACTTGATAAGCTTTCACACCATGGAGCTCTTGCTTCATGAAGTGTTGTAGATTGGTACAGTTCTGCACGGGAACTGGGACTTCGTGTTGACTGTCGAGCTCCTGACCAGTCAACACTAAAACAGGTCGTCTGCTTGACTGGTGTCTCCAAACAGGTCGGCACTTATTCCATTGGAAACTAGACTTGAAGAGCTTTCCAACAAGTGCTCATTTGCCTCCATAGCTTTTGTGAGCCAAAAGTTATGACTGTTTCTTCCTGACGGTTCTGTCACGCTGGCCTGGCTCAAGCGAGCTCCTCCTTCCTGTTGCATCCTTGATGTGCTCGGATCCTCTTCTTTGGTGAACCTCCTGTTGTATCTTCTTAGCTCGGCTACGAGTGATTGGTCCAGAAGGAACTTTGGTTGGTGTAGATGTCGCTGGAGTGGTCGCTGAGGATGTCGACGTGGTCGACGCCGGCATGGGCATATCATCCTCCCTCCCTTGAAAAGGAGTCGTCCCCCGACTCTAACTCTTGTTGTCCAAATAGTTGTGTGTGGCGAATGAATTGCAATGTTATGATAACATCATGGCCTTCAGCTTCCATTATCACAGCAAGGTGTTTGAATCTACAATCATACAAACCAAGTAGTAGCCTTGTAGGTGGAAGCATAGACAATTTGAAACTAAGTTTAGCTTTCACCTTGACTTGATGCTTAGAACAAATGTTGAATGTTGATTGCCTTGGCATGGTCACATCATCCTCCCTCCCTTGAAGCAAAAAGTCGTCCACGACTTTTGTTTACATGAAAACAATCTAGACAAAATAGAGGGTGGATGTATATGATAATTCCAATAATATTTTGTATTGTTTTTCTCTTTTGCTCCATTATGATTCATGTACAAATTATTCCCTTTTTCATGTAAGAAACATTCATCAACTTTGGCGAACCTTCAAATAATTTACATGTTGGAAGCACAAAAATTTCTTTCAAGCCAAGCATTTGATTCATGTTATTATTTTTCATCTTTGCAATGTCACATATATCAAAAAGTTAACAAAGAAACATTCTTGACATTCTTATTGCATGATTCGTAGATGTACTTGTCACAATCATGGGTTCCAAATGAGGTTGAAAAAATTTCAGATTCACTAACGAAGCATGTATGCACAAGATTTCTTTCTTTTGAATCATGATAAGAAGAAGGGAAGAACATTTTTGGTTCTGTACAGCAGTCAGTAAACAATCTTTCCATCTCAAGTTCAAACAAATATTGATCACAATAACTTAACTCAAAATCAGCAAGGTTGTCACAAGTTATAAAAATAGCACAAACTTTACTTGCATCATGATGTTTGATCAAATTGAATTTGAACTTGCAACTATAGTGAGTATTCAAATATTTCATAGATGTTATCTTAAAAATGTTCTCAAGTATATTGTTCATCTCTACACATTTATCAAACATGATATAGAAAACACATTTAGTAAGAGACATTTTGCCAAAGAATTCATCATGAGTATATATTTTCACATTATCAGATTTACTTACATGCAAAGTATCAAATATATGAGTGCAAAACATCATGTATATGAACCATATCAAACCATAGAAAAGATCATTCATAACTAAACATTGGTTGTCAACTTGCAAAATTTCAGCAAAGGTGTGATCATGTGACATTACCAAATCAACACAACTATCATGGTCAACTTCATTCAAACATGTGCTTCATCACAAATTCTCACCATTATATTTTGCAAATTCAGATCTGAATTACCTTTGCAACCATTCAGATTTTGTGGCAAAGCAAGTACCATGGATGATGCTTCTGAAATCTTACCAATTTCCTCCTCATGGTTCATGTTTTGGGCAGCAAACAATTGGTTCAGTTGAATGGCTACCTTCTTATCTCCCTCAACAAGTATGGAGTTGTCATCAATAGCCATCTCTTCCTTATGCTCATTGCAAACCTGCACATTTGAGAAAAAAAGCACTAGAGGTAGAGATGAGAGGGTTAGTTTCAAACATATCCTCACATGGCTTGCATTCCAACTCGCTGTTTTTCAGTGGTGTATTCCTCATTCTCTCATTGTTGGCACTCTCATTGCCATAGTGGCTAAACACACATAGCTCTCTTTTGTTTTCACTCTCTTTCAGTTTGGGTATGTGACTCTCATTCTCATATGGGTTTTGGTGCACAACATCACTTCAGCACCTTGTGAAGCAACATATACATATATGTCATACTTCATGTTCTCAGAACGGCATTGGAGCATCAATTGATGCAAAAGAACCATGAGCTGAAGCATCCTCAAAGGTTATTTCACTTGCATCACCTGAAGGGAAAGAGTTTGCAATGGTGTTTCCTTCAATTAATTGAGGCTGCACATCACAAACTGAAATTTCAGCATCAATGCCTTTGTCCGCCAACTGATCTTCTTCATCGAATATTGGGGGCTGGTCATAATTAACCGCATCTTTTTCATCATGGACTGCGTCACACAAGAAACACAACTAGAAGAAGGCATTATCATGTTAGTAGTGAATAATTCCTCACATGAGTCCTCTTCTTTTTCACTCAATTTTTGTGTTTCTCTCTCACAAAAAAATTTTGTGGCTCTCATCCTTACATATGGTGGAATCTCTCTTGTTTCTATGCTGATCTCTCACGCTCAGTTTTGTTTGGTGGCGCTCTTTCTCGCATATGGTGGAATCTCTCTTCTTTTCATTTTGAACTCTCACACTCAATTTTGATTGGTGGCACTCTTCCTCACATGAGTGTGGCTGTCCATAGGACCTTCTCTCTTGCTGAACTTTTCTTGTTGGGGGCACACAATAATCTTCATCACCAAAGAGCGCACGTGAGAACATGGCATTGGGTTCACTCAATTCTTTTGAATTCCCCTTCCTATCGATCAAAACTAATCCCTCTTTTCCCAGGTTTTGGGGTCTTTGAGGTTGTGGGGTTTTATGTGGCTTCGAAACACTCTCTCACTATTTTTGTGGATCACTCTTAAGTGTTTCTCACTCTCTCGCTGAATTTTTCTTTTGGTGGAAGCTTCATAATCTTCATCACCAAAGAGTGCACGGGGGTGAGAACTATGCCCAAATAGACCACCATGAGATTTGGTTGGGCTACGTCGTTGTGTAGCATGATTTGACGATGTAGGAAGCAGCTCATCGAGCATTTTCTCCATGGCCTCCAAAAATGAGTTTTCAAAATAATGTAACTCAGCCCGGGAGATTGGTGGTTCTTTTTCTCTATGTCCACCACGACGAACACTTGAATATGGTACTACCATGTTAGGTGCAGCAAGAAAGTGGAATAGGAAAAATATTTGTGGACACACTTAATCTCACCTCTTACTTACCCAAGTCCTCCCCGTCCTCAAGGACTGTGATGGTGCTAGTGTGGCAGCTTCAACGGGGGGTGGTAGAGAGGTCGTAAGGATTACGAATTGAATGTCCCTGGTTCAGGTTTTAAGGTGGAGCTATAGGTGGCTGAGGGCTATGGTACTAAAAACCAAGTGAATTGATGTGCTCAAAAAGATGTAAAGTTGCAGCTACAAAACTTACCACCACTTGAATATGTAAACTGAAAATTTTAGCAACAACCCACAACACAATTCCTTCTCTGATTTTTTTTCTTTCAATCTTTCTTTTCCTCTTTTCTCTTTTTTTGAATCTTTTCTTTCTCTCTCTGTTTTTTATCTCCTTTTTTTATAACACTAACAATGGATAACAAATGATAGATATTTAACGGTGATGACTAGCAACTTGAAGAACACAAACCACAAGATAATAGTACCATCAAAGGGTTGTAGGTTTTTTTGTGGTTTGCTTAGTGGACTATAGGATAAAACAAAATATGATATATGATGGATGAGACCAGCAACAAATGGTAAACAAAAAGATAGAGATCTAAATGGATGATAACAAAACCTACCGTGACAACGATAGCTCGATACCAAATGATAGGTACCGAACCGATCTCGCACGAAGGTGGCCCGATCTTCACGACGGTAGGTTTAGGAACAAGATAACTTGATACGAGGGCAGCGGAATAACCGTTGATGAAGGTAGAGGAGATAACTTGCTGTAGGGCGGGAGCGGGGATAACTAGCTTTATACCGCCAAGGTTGGATGCGACCAGCGACGGGGAGAGGGCACGAAACCGCGAAGACTTGACTCGATCTCCAAACGACCGCAGAACCACAATCCGGAGCTAATCCACACAATATGGCGAGCCCGAACGGAAGCCGTAGAGCACGAAGTAGTGGATCCCGAGGGATCTCTTCACAAGTCCAAGAAGAACGAGGGAAGAACAAGGGTTGAGTAAGCACTCAGGCAGCTCGGCTGCAATATCACTGGGATAATCTCAATTCATCAAAATCTGTTGATAGCTTACATATGTGGGGGTATTTATACTATAAACAACCATCCTAGATGGGTGGAAACACGAAAAACAACCGGACTCGTCGACCATGTGAAAGGGAACCCTCGAAATGGCTCCGAACCGACCTCGTGTGGCTGTTTGACTTCTGCGCAGCCTTCAGTGTTTTGATAATAACTCCACCTAGGACTCTTCAAACGACGTGCGACTAGATGCGTTTGAAAGCTAACTTGATAAGCTTTCACACCATGGAGCTCTTGCTTCATGAAGTGTTGTAGATTGGTACAGTTCTGCACGGGAACTGGGACTTCGTGTTGACTGTCGAGCTCCTGACCAGTCAACACTAAAACAGGTCGTCTGCTTGACTGGTGTCTCCAAACAGGTCGGCACTTGTTCCATTGGAAACTAGACTTGAAGAGCTTTCCAACAAGTGCTCATTTGCCTCCATAGCTTTTGTGAGCCAAAAGTTATGACTGTTTCTTCCCCGACGGTTCTGTCACGCTGGCCTGGCTCAAGCGAGCTCCTCCTTCCTGTTGCATCCTTGATGTGCTCGGATCCTCTTCTTTGGTGAACCTCCTGTTGTATCTTCTTAGCTCGGCTACGAGTGATTGGTCCAGAAGGAACTTTGGTTGGTGTAGATGTCACCGGGTGGTCGCTGAGGATGTCGACGTGGTCGACGCCGCATGGGCATATCGAGAAAATGTTCCATGAAATTATATTTCCACGTTTTTTGGTACACCACGGATGGTCATAGCGATGGAGGTCCTCACTTCATCGATAAAACCTTTCGAAAGTACCTAGCGGACCATGGAATTCGTCACAACATCGCTACTCCTTACCATCCCCAAACTAGCGGTCAAGCGAGAAACATCTAATAAACAAATCAAAAATATTCTACAAAAAGACCGTAGATGAAATAGGGAAGGCATGGAAGGACAAGCTTCGGATGCACTTTGGGCTTACCGAACTGCATTCAAAACACCCGATAGGCATGTCACCCTATCAACTCGTATATGGAAAAACATGCCACTTGCCTGTGGAATTAGAGTTCAAGGCTCATTGGGCAATCAAGAAATGGAACATGGATCTCCACCTAGCTGGCAAGAATCGTCTAATGCAACTCTCGAGCTAGAGGAATGGAGAGAAAAGCCTATCACAATTCTAAGATTTATAAAGAGAGAACAAAAAGATGGCACGATAAGAGAATTAAGTACAAGGAGTTTAAGCCCGAGACAAAGTCCTACTATTCAATTCAAGGGTTAAGCTCTTTGGACATGGTAAGTTCTGAAGTAAGTGGGATGGACCATATAATGTCGTCGACACTTCAACACATGGAGCCATCACCATCCAAGATGATTTAGGTAACACATTTAAGGTAAATGGTCATCGATTGAAAGTCTTTTTTAGAACCTGAAAAGTTAGAAGAAATTGACTTGATTGAATTCTTTCAAATCAATGATCCACTCTAAAAAAAGCTATTATTAAAAAAAAAAACTAGGCAACAAAGGCTTAAGTGGCCAACCGCTAACGCTTAACCTGTTCCACAAGTTTTGTTGTCTATTTGAGTTTAGCAGGATTTGGAGCACCTGAAGAAGTAAGACACGACAGTGTGGAGGCGTATGACCACTTGATCGAGCACAATCTTAATCGTCAACATCATCAATGCCCGATCAAGGAAGGTCAACACCACCACTAGTGTCTACCTCGGTTCGCCATCACCACTCAACTATGTCAACAATCAGCTTGGGGAGAGCACCCCCAGCTTATCACGATAAGTATCACTATCCTATCTATTTTAATATTAGCTAGTTATTTATGTTCGCCTTGCTATATATAATGAGTCTTAATTAGAGTCTTAGTTTGTTAGAGTCTAAATAATGCTAGAGTTTGCTAGTTGGCCTTTCTCTTTTAATTATGATCTTGATGATGTATGCTAAGGAAATGATGAATAGTTGCTCCGCCTTAATTCCTCTTAAAAGTACTTACACTTTGGACTTAGATTCTCCCAAAGCTTTAATTGCTTAATTTGCTCTAAACCCAATACATTGGGAAGCACATGCTTAATCTGAGTCTTAGCATAAAGAATACATGAAAAGTTGAGCTGTTGTTTATCATATTCCTAGAGATACTTGATTCCTGGTTTTTATCTTTGAAAATTATAAAACATTACATGATGAGTTCCTTAGCTATGACCCTTAAGAGTTTATCATTCGCATCAAGATCATCCCACTCCACAAAAAAAAATGTCTTCTTCTAACCCTAAGTACGCTTCCCCATACTCCATCACCTCTAGCCATAATTATAAAAATAAACTCTTGCAAATTTTGGATATGTCTCTCTCAGTGTTTATGCTAAATAGAGGCTGGGCTACATTCAAAAAAAAAAAAAAAAAAAAAAAAAAAAAAGAAAAGAGAAAAAAAAAAAAAGAAAAAAATAAATATTTAGAGAGAAAAAAGTGAGACGAGAGAGGGAGAGTAACGGACAAAAGTCATACTAGGCGAGAAGGGCCTACCTCCCTAAATATATTTAGAGATGAATAAAGGACACGTGTCCGAGGGTGAGTAGGGCCCACATCTCTAAGGAGAGAGAAAAATGGACACAAGTCCGGGGCAAAGCCCACCTCTCCAAGAATGGTTAGCCCAGACCTTAGCAATTTTTTAAGAAAGAGAGATATAGTCCAAGATGCTTGAGAAGAAAAATACTAAAAGGCTAAGGGCTATTTACTACCTTTCATCCTCATCCATTTCACCACTATCATCCCACTATGTATGTTCCCCCACATGTGTAACTCCACTACTACCATCTACTTAAGAGGGTCATACATAGAATCTCCGAGTTTCTTTTGAAAAATATTGCAAAACCCCGGGATGATAGTTGATCAAAGAACTTGAGACATGGTACTTAACTTGATTGTTTTATCTCGCTTATGATTCGTGAAAAGGCTACGCCCCATGGTAAACAGTATGAGAGAGCAATCTGGTTAAGAGGAGAATTTATTTCTGATAAACACAAGATTTTTTAGGTATGAAAGCGTAGTAGCAACTCCTGATCCTACTATAGCATATAGCTTTGCTAGGGACTAGCAAAGGGTAAGCTTGGGGAGTTTGTTGACACTTGTTATCATATAAAATTATTAATTAAATAAACATAAGAAAGGGGTATAAAACATAATAACAACCTAGAATAGGGGGTCACTAACATATTTCCATCAGTTTCGGTAAAGTTGTGAATTGCAGGGACTAAACAGGAAAACACCAGAATTCGCGAGCCGTACGACTACGCGACGTAACGCAATCCAACTCCGAGAGAAGACCCTAGAAGGCACCGGACTAATCCCGACATGAACGAGACTTAGCACCCAAGAAATCATCATCTAGAAGAATCAAGAAGACACGACGCACGACGGGACCCAGAGGGGAACCCCCCTGGGCCGATCGGCCTAATAATGGGGCCGATCGGCCCGCTTGGCGGCCATGCAAGCCCGGTCTCCTCGAACCTTCCTCCACCGCCTCTAAGACACAATCTAAACCGGTTGTTTAATGACGGTTTGATCCGAGGGCGTCGGTAGAAGCACGAGATGGATCAAGATCCAACACCGATTAGTACCACATTGCCCTGCTTGAAGCTGAAGGGACGAAGAAAACCCATATATATAGACCCCTAGACCCCCTCTTTCGGATCATCTCGGATCATCTTCTCATTAGCTATCGACGAGCATAAACTAGGGTTTCATATTAGAAGAGAGAGAGGTCCCTCTAGTTGTCTAGTTCATCTAGTTCTAGTTCTAGTTCTAGATCTAGATCTAGTTCTTCTAGTTGTAAGATCAAGGAGAGAGGCAAGGAGAAAGTCGGAGATCCTGGGACTGTCGGATCTTCATCAACATTGTACATCTACAAAGAACTAGTTCGTTCTTTCTTCAAATGATCTCCGGGTTCTTTATTTATTAATTCTAAGTTCTCTATTTATTTATTTTTATTCGGCATTTACTTTAAGTTTATTTATTAGATTCCCGCTTGTATCAAGTGCTCTAGTCTTTGCAACGCTAGAGTAGTAATCTTTAGATTAGGCGTGGTGCTTAGTCTAGCGGTTACACGGAATTGCACCCAATCCTACGGATAGTTTGTGGTAGCCCCGGTAGTGACAAATCTGACGGCCGACGTATTCCACCACATTCGGATTGGTGTTTGTAGGACCGTAGTTGGAGCTTCCTAGCCCCCTTCTCATCCCTTTCCGTGGCTAGTGTTCCGATGTCCCAATATAAATAAACCCAAAAGTATCTCGCATTCTTAGATCAATTAGAGGCCTTAGAAATAATCTCTCTCCCCAACATCATTACTCTTTTTAGGGCGTTCTAAACTCTTTCTAGTACACTTCACGTTCCCCATGGAAATCGATACTACTGAATACTCCCCGGTGAAAGCTACATCGGTATCCGTGCGCTTGCGGATTTTACGCTTATGCGTTAATAAATACCAACACTAACCTTCAACAAGAAGATTGAAGCACGAGATAGCTCGGCTAGCTGCTCGCCTCCAAGTAACGGTGGGAGAAAAAGCTCCAAAGCAATCGGAAGCCCCTCAGGAGAGCATAAATGCAGTAACAACCAGAGGGGGAAGATCTACCCAAGACCCACCAAATCCTAATGCTGCGGTGAGAAAACAAAAAGAGAAGCTGCCGGAAGAGGTAACCCCACGCGCCAGAAGAATCGAAGTGGAGGAGGTACCATTGGAATATACGGATACAACGTTCCTACCCTTCGCCACAAGAACAAGGAAGTAGACGCCGGATGAACAGGTTTACTAGGTTCCCGGACATGATCCAAAAGGTACATGTGAGTGTGCCCCTCTTGGACATGCTCCATGTACCATCATATGCCAAGTACATAAAAGACATCATCCGTAAAAAAAGCGCCCCCGCCAACAACGAAGTTGTGAAGTTGGATCGAAGAATGCAATCTTTGCTATCCTCGAATCGTCCGCCTGAAAAGAAGAAAGATCCGGGGTGCCCTACAATCCCTGCTCAATTGGGATGCAAACAATCAACCACGCCTTATGTGATTTGGGCGCCCGATGTCGTTGTCATGCCAAAATCCGTCTTTGACAAGCTCAAACATACAAATCTTGAGCCAACATCCATGACACTACGCTTGGCGATTCATCCATAAGGTATCCAAAGAGGGATTGCGAGGGACATATGTTGGTATTTGTTAGCTTACGAGAGAAATAGATCCGCAGCGCGCACGGATGTCCAAAGGAGCATTTCACCCGAGGGTCTTAAATATCGTATCCACGAGGAAGATATGATAGGTGGTTCAAATGATTAAAGACGGTGATAGAAGACTAATGAGATTTTGGTAGTCAGCATATACTTAAACAAGGTAAGCCAATAATAAATAGCAATAAGGTAAATGAGACAGGCAGAGGCACCCACGTAGTGAGTATAGCATAAAACTAATTCCTAGTGAGATTAGGATTGGATTTAAGACAAAGGGACGATTCTTATGTAGCATACAAAGACTCTATTAAATGATTTTAAACAGGCATAGCATAAGATCATTTATAAATCAAAACCATAGATAAGAATGTGCACCCAAGATTACTTAAGTTCTTATGTACTCTTACGTTTTTGTAGTGGAAGTGGTAGTGAGGTAGGTCCATGAACGTGCCCACCACCGATTCTTTCCTCGCAAATGTATTAGTGGACATATACCCGAAGGATAGCAATGATATTGAAAAAAGGGTTATTGTCCATATGATTTATTTGTGCTAACATAATGATGGTTCTTTAAAAACTTAGCACGATTATATATATATTTGTTTTTGTTTTTTTTTTATTATTTTATATAGAGCGGCTGCACTAAAAGCGTGGCTAAGGCAAAGGTAACTTGCGACAAAAAGACAAATTGAGTATTTAGGCACTTACAGTTCGTCCTTTCATAAGGAGTGAGTTGAGTCTTCTTTTTTTGCAGAGTTGTTGGAGTTCGTCACATACCTTGCGTAAGCTAATTTCTTTTCCCAAATTGGATTTGATAATTTTCTGCGGGGGGTTAGTATAACAAAGATAACCGAATCTACTAAAGTATACTATCAGTCAAAAATCAACCTAGACATAATGTCCAACTCAATTTAAGAAGGCAATTTAATCTAAACACCACGTTTAATTTAAAAGCCTTTAGAAACAAACTCAACACACCTTGTGGTTTCGGGAATCAAACTAAACACCATGTTTAACTTGAGCCATGAAAACAAATTAAACTAAGCATCATGTCTAAGGTGTATGAAGATACTTCAAAACTTAAGCATACTATAGCAAATAGAGGTAGCATAAAAGTATTATAGAGACGAAGGGGTATGATCATGGTGAGACTAAATATTTTTAATTTCTCTTTTTTTTTTTAGATGCAATAGATATATAAAGGTGAGGAATTTAAACATGCAATGGATTCACTATGGGGACAACATGAACAGATGGATTGAATGCATGGATGAAAGTAAGCATGCTATGGGAAATTTAAAAAGGATAACTACTCAAAAGTTTAAAGTCCATGAGCAAGACCGTCTCACGTTCGATCATACTTACCTTCACTCACAAATAGAATTTGTGAGTTGTGCGCTTTTATCCGTCACTTGAAGATGTGATTTGAATTCTTGTGACGACGACTTGGGCGGGGTTCCAATGTTAATGGTTCATGAAGTTCAGGCATACTGGATTCTCTTACCGTAGGTCGCTTCGGAGGTTTTTTTTTAATCAATTACCCTGCATAAGATAGACTAATAGACAATACACGGGTAAATCTGTTTAAGCAGAGGTGCTAAGTAGCAAAATCAAGACTTAGTATTCATCTATCAATAATCAAAAGAGTAGCTATCAAAATCTTCCCCAAAGAACGGCGCCAAAATGCTTGTTGGTATTTGTTAGCTTACGAGAGAAATAGATCCGCAAAGCCTTGCGGATGTCCAAAGGAGCATTTCACCCGAGGGTTTTAAATATCGTATCCACGAGGAAGATATGATAGGTGGTTCAAATGATTAAAGACAGGTGATAGAAGACTAATGAGATTTTGGTAGTCAGCATATACTTAAACAAGGTAAGCCAATAATAAATAGCAATAAGGTAAATTAGACAGGCGAGAGGCACCCACGTAGTGAGTATAGCATAAAACTAATTCCTAGTGAGATTAGGATTGGATTTAAGACAAAGGGACAATTCTTATGTAGCATACAAAGACTCTATTAAATGGTTTTAAACAGGCATAGCATAAGATCATTTATATATCAAAACCATAGATAAGAATGTGCACCCAAGATTACTTAAGAAAATCGAGAACGAAACAAGATAATCCCAAGAACCATTATCGACTAGTCTTACATACGGGGGGATGGATTGCAAAGGACTCAATAGTCTTTGTCACCACTACGATCTACCACACGACCCGGCATATAAGGTGAATCCGCAAGTAAATTATATCTAAGCACCATGCTTACATACTCTCTACTACCTAGCACATACGTATAAAATACTAGGAGCTCTACGAATAAACGCGTTGAATTATCATGAATAATGATCATATCAAATATGCTATGACTAGAATAAAGTAAAAATAGAATAATTGCATGCATAGTAATGGAATAGCACGAAGGTGTATGAAAACAATAATATTGATTCATAGTATAACTTATCGATCTAGAACCGGGAGCGGCGCTCTCTCTTCTCTAAACTCTGACTTTCTATCTAAACTAGGCCCTAGTAGATCTATATATAGAGCGACGAATTAGCTATCCTATCTCTTGGTGGTGCCTCCTCTTCTCCTGCCTTGGCTTCAACTTGATCTTCTACTTGATGATGACTTGAGGCTTCAGATCATTATGATTCATTGTGACAGGGGGGCCTAGGGGTCTATATATATGGGTCTTCTTATGTCTCTTCGACTTGGCCGAGCAATATGGTACTAATCTTCGTGCTTAACGACGCCCTCGGATCAAACCGACATCAAACGACCGGATTAGATTGCGTCTTAGAGGCGGTGGAGGAAGGTTCGGGAGACGGGGCTTGCGTGGCCGCCAAGGGGAGGCCGATCGGCCCCATTATTGGGCGATCAGCCCGCAGTGGGTCCCACTCCGGGCCCCGCGATCGTCGTGGCTTCGGAGTCTTCTAGATGATGTTTTCTTCGAGTGTCAAGTTTCGTTCACGTCGGGAGTAATCCGGGCCTTCTAGCCTTGTTTCGGAGTTGGATTGCGTTACGTTACGTCGGTCGTATGACACGTCAATTCTGCTGTTTTCTGTTAAGTCCACGCAAATCACAACTTTACCGCGGGTGGAAATATGTTAGTGACACCCTATTCTAGGTTGTTATTATGATTTATACCCCTTTCTCATGTTTATTTGATTAATAAATTTATACGATAACAAGTGTCAACAAACTCCCCAAGCTTACCCTTTGCTAGTCCCTAGCAAAGCTATATGCTATAGTAGGATCAGGAGTTGCTACTACGCTTTCACACCTCAGAAGTACTGTATTTATCAGAAATAAATTCTCCTCTTAACCAGATTGCTCTCTCATACACATTTTACCATGGGGCGTAGCCTTTTCACGAATCATAAGAAAGATAAAACAATCAAGTTAAGTACCATGTCTCAAGCTCTTTGATCAACTATCATCCTGGGGTTTTGCAATATTTTTCAAAAGAAACTCAGAGATCCTATGTATGACCCTCTTAAGTAGATGGTATGTAGCGAGGTTACACATGTAGGGGAACATACATAGTGGGATGATAGTGGTGAAGTGAAAGGTAGTAAATAGCCTTTAGCCTTTTAATATTTTTCTTCTCAAGCATCTTGGACTATATCTCTCTTTCTAAAAATTGCTAAGGTCTGGGCTATTCATTCTTGGAGAGGTGGGCTTTGCCCCGGACTTGTGTCCATTTTTCTCTCTCCTTAGAGATGTGGGCCCTACTCACCCTTGGACACGTGTCCATTATTCATCTCTAAATATATTTAGGGAGGTAGGCCCTTCTCGCCTAGTATGACTTTTGTCCGTTACTCTCCCTCTCTTGTCTCACTTTTCTCTCTAAATATTTATTTTTCTTTTTCTCTTTTCTTTCCTTTTTTTTTTTCTCTTCTTTTTTTTCGAATGTAGCCCAGCCTCTATTTGGCATAAAAACACCGAGAGAGACATATCCAAAGATTGCAAGAGTTTATTTTTATAATTATGGCTAGCGGCTTGATGGAGTATGGGGAGGCGTACTTAGGGTTAGAAGCGGCGTATTAAGTGGAGTGGGATAATCTTGATGCGAATGATAAACTCTTAAGGGTCATAGCTAAGGAACTCATCATGTAATATTTTATAATTTTCAAAGATAAAAACCAGGAATCAAGTATCTCTAGGAATATGATAAACAGTAGCTCAACTTTTCATGTACTTTTATCCTTTAATGCTAAGACTCAGATTAAGCATGTGCTTCCCACAAGTGTTGGGTTTAGAGCAAAATTAAGCATTTAAAGCCTTGGGAGAATCTAAGTCCAAAGTGTAAGTACTTTTAAGAGGGATTAAGGCGGAGTAACTATTCATCATTTCCAAGCATATGTCACCAAGGTCACAATTAAAGAAAGAGAGCTAACTCGTAAGCATCTAACATTTATTGGACTCTTAACACTAATACTTTTAAGACTCATTAACTATAAGCAAATATACTAACTAGCTAATATTTAAAATAGATAGGATAATAATACTTATCGTGATAACGAGGGTGCTCTCCCCAAGCCGGATCTTGAAGTAGTCTTTTTTTTTTATTAGTCCTTGGAACTTGTTCATCTCTCGGGTTTTCCTTAAATGTTCTCCCTGCAAATATTAATTTCGCATATACCCGAAGGAACAAATTCTAGGATTATGTTGTGAGCCTTCATGTGCTCACATATTTTTGTATTTTTATTTTTTATGCCGCCACGGCAAGGGGTGCTTGCATGGGGCTTTTAAGGAACTAATGCAAATGTAGCAAACATAATTTTATGATTTTCTAATGCAGGTTTTAGAAAAAAGTAAATATGCTAATTGAAATATGCTATGCGAGAAAATTAAATATCTTGAGATAAATACCGAGTTACCTCTCGGTGAGAGTTTCAGTACTTACTCTCGGGCGTCTTTGTCATCTATGGAATCTCATCGGGATGTCGTGTGTGCAGTGCGGTGCCTTCAATGATCTCGATGAGTGGCGTAGATGAGGTAGCCGGCGGTGTTTGATTTGATCGGTCGGTGGCGCGGGTGGTGGTAGGTCTTCCCAGGTGTACTCTTGTTGTCTCCCTTGGTAGGCGTGTCTTCTTTCTTCCTTCAGGCTTGTTTCTTCGGTGGAGACCTTTAAGGAGTGGCTGGTTCGGCGTGCTTGGTTGGTGGGAGCTGGGTGGACTTTTCTTGAATCTTCTTAATGTCTTCCTTGTCCGTCAGCTCCATATCCAACTGTGATTTCTCCACGTCTTGTTCTTCTTGGGCTTGCTTATTGAGTACTTCGTCTGATCTTGAAGTTGCGTCTCTTAGGATTGTGATCCCAAGGATGACATCACCCATGTTCCTTGCTTATTGTGCATGTTGTAGGCAGGACATTTACTAGTAGAGATTTGGAGAAGTGGCAACTCCTCCACAATTGGCGCAAAGTGTGTCCTGCTCACAAAGTCAAGGTAGAGATCAAGTGCATGGGCTCTGCTGGTGGGAAAACACCAACAGAACCAAAATTGTATTCATTCTACTCTAACCTTGAGCACATATAACCATGGTAGCATAATGTGTTTCATTTAATTGTGACAAAGGTGATACGATCAGACGATGGGTATGAATGTGGCATTTATAACATAGCAAACTAAAGGGTAGAGAAAATAAAACTAGAGAGACAAGAGTAAGAACAACTAAAAGCTAACATGTTGAGCTATTCAGATTAATCTAAGTGAGGTTATGAGCTAACGTAATTAACTCCTTAGTAAGCATGCCATGATTAGAGTAAAGCTTTTATCGATTAGGACATTTACCTTAAGATGATACCTCTATTGTAGAATCCACGGCAACATCGTAACACCTTATGGTGGTTCTCTCGTGGCATGTGTGGTAGTTGAGCGTCTTGTCCTCTTTTCCCTCATATTTTCCTTCATTTTTCTGTGTCGGAACGGTGGGAGTTTGAGAGGAGGGAGAGCCTTGTCGGATCATCTTCTAGTGGAATTGGCTTTCCTCCCCCAAGCTCAAACTCTGTGTCACTCGGCGCTTAAAGTCGGGTTTGACTGTTCATCATCTCCTTGAGTGTGATCTTCCTTTGTCAATTCTTCTTCATCTTCCTTTACTTTTGGTTGACGAAAGGATGCTCATTTGAGATGTAAACTTGGAGTTCCTCCTTGATTAGCTTTGTCCTCTAACGACGTGGTGTGGAGTGTTCTTCTTGATGGTGTGTAGCACACTTTGGTCGTCTTGATGATCAAGGGAGAAACCTCATTGGTGACAACCTTTTCCTCCATGGTCTCGGGCGTTATTATGACTTCTCTTTGTCTTGGCCCGTCATTGATTGGAGTGCGTTCCTACCGGTGTATTTCTTGTGTAGGTGATGAGAGCAAGCAAGTCTTTGACAAGATGATGTAGGTTGACGTTGATCCTGCTTCTCATCGGCCTCCGGCTTGGTACTCTTACTGTTTTTGTAGTGGAAGTGGTAGTGAGGTAGGTCCATGAACGTGCCCACCACCGATTCTTTCACCGCAACAGATTAGTGGACATATACCCGAAGGATAGCAATGATATTGAAAAAAGGGTTATTGTCCATATGATTTATTTGTGCTAACATAATGATGGTTCTTTAAAAACTTAGCACGATTATATATATATATTTGTTTTTTTGTTTTTATTATTATTTTATATAGAGCGGCTGCACTAAAAGCGTGGCTAAGGCAAAGGTAACTTGCGATAAAAGACAAATTGAGTATTTAGGCACTTACAGTTCGTCCTTTCATAAGGAGTGAGTTGAGTCTTCTTTTTCTTGAGTTGTTGGAGTTCGTCACATACCTTGCGTAAGCTAATTTCTTTTCCCAAATTGGATTTGATAATTTTTACTGCGGGGGTTAGTATAACAAAGATAACCAGAATCTACTAAAGTATACTATCGGTCAAAAATCAACCTAGACATAATGTCCAACTCAATTTAAGAAGGCAATTTAATCTAAACACCACGTTTAATTTAAAAGCCTTTAGAAACAAACTCAACACACCTTGTGGTTTCGGGAATCAAACTAAACATCATGTTTAACTTGAGCCATGAAAACAAATTAAACTAAGCATCATGTCTAAGGTGTATGAAGATACTTCAAAACTTAAGCATACTATAGCAAATAGAGGTAGCATAAAAGTATTATAGAGACGAAGGGGTATGATCATGGTGAGACTAAATATTTTTAATTTCTCTTTTTTTTTAGATGCAATAGATATATAAAGGTGAGGAATTTAAACATGCAATGGATTCACTATGGGGACAACATGAGCAGATGGATTGAATGCATGGATGAAAGTAAGCATGCTATGGGAAATTTAAAAGGATAACTACTCAAAAGTTTAAAGTCCATGAGCAAGACCGTCTCACGTTCGATCATACTTACCTTCACTCACAAATAGAATTTGTGAGTTGTGCGGCATTTTCTTTATCCGTCACTTGAAGATGTGATTTGAATTCTTGTGACGACGACTTGGGCGGGGTTCCAATGTTAATGGTTCATGAAGTTCGGGCATACTGGATTCTCTTACCGTAGGTCGCCGGGAGGTTTTTTTTAATCAATTACCCCGCATAAGATAGACTAATAGACAATACACGGGGTAAAATCTGCGTTTAAGCGAGAGGTGCTAAGTAGCAAAATCAAGACTTAGTATTCATCTATCAATAATCAAAAGAGTAGCTATCAAAATCTTCCCCAAAGAACGGCGCGAGAAATGCTTGTTGGTATTTGTTAGCTTACGAGAAATAGATCCGCAAGCGCACGGATGTCCAAAGTGAGCATTTCACCCGAGGGTTTTAAATATCGTATCCACGAGGAAGATATGATAGGTGGTTCAAATGATTAAAGACAGTGATAGAAGACTAATGAGATTTTGGTAGTCAGCATATACTTAAACAAGGTAAGCCAATAATAAATAGCAATAAGGTAAATTAGACAGGCAGAGGCACCCACGTAGTGAGTATAGCATAAAACTAATTCCTAGTGAGATTAGGATTGGATTTAAGACAAAGGGACAATTCTTATGTAGCATACAAAGACTCTATTAAATGGTTTTAAACAGGCATAGTATAAGATCATTTATAAATCAAAACCATAGATAAGAATGTGCACCCCGAAGATTACTTAAGAAAATCGGGGAACGAAACAAGATAATCCCAAGAACCATTATCGACTAGTCTTACATACGGGGATGGATTGCAAAGGACTCAATAGTCTTTGTCACCACTACGATCTACCACACGACCCGGCATATAAGGTGAATCCGCAAGTAAATTATATCTAAGCACCATGCTTACATACTCTCTACTACCTAGCACATACGTATAAAATACTAGGAGCTCTACGAATAAGCGCGTTGAATTATCATGAATAATGATCATATCAAATATGCTATGACTAGAATAAAGTAAAAATAGAATAATTGCATGCATAGTAATGGAATAGCACGAAGGTGTATGAAAACAATAATATTGATTCATAGTATAACTTCTCGATCTAGAGGCAGGAGCGGGCGCTCTCTCTTCTCTAAACTCGACTTTCTATCTAAACTAGGCCCTAGTAGATCTATATATAGAGCGGCAATTAGCTATCCTATCTCTTGGTGGTGCCTCCTCTTCTCTGCCTTGGCTTCAACTTGATCTTCTACTTGATGATGACTTGAGGCTTCGAGATCATTATGATTCATTGTGACGGGGGGGCCTAGGGGGTCTATATATATGGGTCTTCTTATGTCTTTTCAACGGCCGAGGCAATATGGTACTAATCTTACCGTGCTTAACGGCGCCCTCGGATCAAACCGACATCAAACGACCGGATTAGATTGCGTCTTAGAGGTGGTGGAGGAAGGTTCCGGGAGACGAGGGCTTGCGTGGCCGCCAAGGGGAGGCCGATCGGCCCCATTATTGGGCGATCGGCCCGCAGTGGGTCCCACTCACGGGCCCCGCGATGCGTCGTGGCTTCTGGAGTCTTCTAGATGATGTTTTCTTCAGTGTCAAGTTTTCGTTCACGTCGGGAGTAATCCGGAGCCTTCTAGCCTTGTTTTGGAGTTGGATTGCGTTACGTTACGTCGGTCGTATGACACGTCAATTACGGCTTTGTTTTCTGTTAAGTCCCCGCAAATCATAACTTTACCGAAACTGGTGGAAATATCTTAGTGACACCCTATTCTAGGTTGTTATTATGATTTATACCCCTTTCTCATGTTTATTTGATTAATAAATTTATACGATAACAAGTGTCAACAACATACCCGTAAAAATCCGAGGGTATTTTGTCCCGATTGACTTTGTGGTATTGGACATGGAGTTCACTAAAGATACACCACTCATCCTTGGATGACCATTCTTGAGCACCGCCGGGGCGAAAATTGATGTTGGGGCTGGAGAAATCCGCTTCAATATCAATGGCAAGGAAAAAAAAGTTTGAATTCGGACCCGGAGTCTCGAAAGAGTGCAAAATGATCCGGATAAAATATGGGGAACAAGGCATTAAAGAGATAGAAATCCAGCCCCCAAAAACCAAAGAAGACTCCCAAGGTAGTCGGCAAAAACAAAAGGTGGGAACAAAAGAAAAAGAAAAAGACTCGGGAACCAAAGAAGGAGAAGGTCCCGTCTTTATAAAAGGACAAAAAGACCCCTAAGAAAGCTCCACACCAAAAGAACCCTGACCAAAGAAGCAAACAAAATATTCCCCTCCGCAAAAAGTGTGGAAGCAAAAAAGAGGTGCAGCCCTCCGTATCTCCGGGAGATGATGCACCATTAAACAACAAAGTCGGAGAAAGTCCCATCCACCACTTCGAGAAGAGTGGACCCTCCGCCCAGAAGGTAAAGCGGCGATTATCTCAAAATAATAAAAAAATAATAATAATAATAAAATAATGTAAGGTGACTCACGGGTCTCCAGATAGCTTGGGGAGGCCCCCGCGAGGTATCATTGCATTGCATATTTAATTTTTTTCAAAATTGTATTTTTATTTTAGCATGTTTACATTTTAGCAACATTGCATCGAAAAAAACTAAAAAGCTAAAAAAATCCAAAAATAGAATAAGTAGCTCTTCTTTGTGCTTTAATGTTAATATATATGAGCTATAGAAATGTTTAGTTTTAGTCCCTTGTTGAAATGATGAATAGTTGCTCTGTCTTATGCTTTGCATGTGCCTAGTTTATAATTCGAAGTTCTCTAAAGTTTAAGTTTAGTGGCTAATTCTAAAATTCATCACGAAAAACCTGATTCATGTGGGTTGCATATGCTCTATCTAGTCTAAGTTGTTGCCAAGTATGATATGGTACAAATGGATTTGCTATGACTTTGTCGGAAGAGAAACTTGACATCAGGGAATCTAAAATTTGAAAAAAAAAGAGAAAATGTGTTGGGCTATGCTAAAAAAAAAAGAAAAATGAGATGAAAAAGGGGCGAGTGTCCGAGGGCGAGAAGAGCCCACATCTCTAAAAAAAAAAAAAGAAAAAAAAAAGAGAGGAAAAAAGACAAAAGTCTAGGGCGAGCAGAGCCCACCTCTCCAAAAAAATATGAATAGCAATAAAGCCCATACTTTTTCTTGAAAAAAAAAAAAGAATTATTATCTAAATAAAATCCCGGATAAAAGGTTGATCAAAAGGGCGAAAGATAAGCACCTCTGTTATAACCGTTCTATCGGCAACCGCCCAAGGCTTTGAGAAAAGCTGGAAAGCCCCGCTACGATGAAAGGTAATAAAGGGTGGGAAAAAGATGTGCCATTTTATTTAAACTTTAGTAGAAAATCTTATTATAACCCCGGCACGTGTGAAAGCGTAATCGGCATAGTAGCAACTCCCGATCAACAACCAAGTACTTATCTCTTTTGCTCGAGGACGCCGCAAAGGGTAAGCTTGGGGAGTTTGTTAGCGGTAACCAACAACATATTTTCACCGTCAACTTACTACCATAATTAAATCTTTTTATACTCATATGCATTTACCACTAATGAATTCCACTTGTAGTACGCCTTCCAGGAAAGCGCATTTTTTCGCCAAATCAAGCCCAATGAGCAAATCGACCCAAAACATCAAATCCGGACCGCGCAGCCCAAGACACAACTTTTCGGGGGCGAAACACGACACCCCACCGAGGCTCGGGCCGAACCGACCCCTGGGGGGTGCGCGCCTCTGGCGCGCCGCACCCCCGAGGCGGTTCGCGCCCAACTTCGGGGAGGCGGTTCGTTGACCTTCCAAACTTGGGATACCGCCTTGCATCCGTCGGTTTTGCGAATACATGGAAGGTTTACCAGGTCGGTTTGGATGTAAATTAGCACTTAGGCCCCTCCTCCAAGTGTATAAGTAGATCCCCTCTCTCCCTCTCTCAACACACACCATTTGGAGTCCAGCAAACCAGCAATCTCTTCCTCTACCACCTCTACCTCTCTTTCTTCTTCTTCTACTTCTTTCTTCTTCTTTATTCTTTAGTAGTACACTTGGAGTAGAAGAGCTACAAGGAGGGCTTGTCTCCTAGAAGAAGCACTTTGGTAATACATCTACTCTATGGAGCATTCTTCTATTTGCAAGTCCTATCTCTACATTCTTGGCCTAACTTATGAACTAGAGTATAGTTTTATTCATGTTCTTGTGTTGATATATGAACTAGTATATAGTTTGCATATCATAATCTTGACATGTTTATTTCAGTTCATTAACGTTCATCATATGCCTAACTTGATTAGAGGTGGGATAACGGTTCATTGTACCTTCGGGTTTACTCTTGTTCTAGTTCATCCATTCGACGAGTGGGGATCCTGGGGGGACAAGAGTAGTGCTTTCTGTTATGCGGGCATGGTGCCCGGGTATCATGACACCTGTGAATAAAGAATAAAGAATATTCCTAAATGGAGCAGGCAATCTAAATTAGTTGTGCAAAGAACCATTTAATAATCATGCAAACATAGATGACTAGAGTTTTAGGTTTGAGAGTGAGATGGACGGGGAGACCTCCCGAGCATCCGCCTACGAAGAAAGGCATTTACGAACTCCTACGGCACACACACGAGCGTGGGGGGGATTTCAAGGGACGGACAAGGCTTGTCACGACCAAGCCGCCTACCCCCTCAACCGTGGCATGCACTCATATTCGAAGGATACACGGCATCCGGACACCACGTCCACATACTAAGACACTACCCATGTCCCCCATGGTCCCCACCCTATGGATGGATGGAATAGGACACGAGCAAGCCCCGAAGGACACAACGAACCGTCATCTCAGCACAACTCTTACTCTACTCAAATACATGGCACGAATGGTTAGGTCCTATGTTCTATACGACTAACCACGACATAGGAACTATAGTCTAGTTCTTCTATCATGATTGTGTCGAGAACAACATGTCAAGAATATAACATGTAAATACTCTAGCTCTATTGCACAAGCATATGAGATCAAGACTTGAGAATAAACCATAAATATATTCATACCGAGTATTCCTTCTCCCAAGTACAAGCTCTCCAATGAAGCTTAGCCTTGCTCCAAATACTACTAAAGACTAAAAGATCTAGAGAAGTAGAGTAGTAGAGAGAGGAGGCTCCAAATGGTGTGTGTTACAATGGTGGGAGATGGCCTCCTTTTATAGGTAGAGGAGAGGGGGCTCTTTGGAAGATGGCCATCCCCATATGGAAGGATCAAAACCGACCTTGGAACACCTTCCTAATCAGCCCAAACCGACCAACGCCGTCGGTTTCACCAGCTTTTGGAAGGAGATGAACCGCCTCCCCGAAGGCGGGCCCGAGCCGCCTCGGCCGAGGGTGCGGCCGCGCCAGTGGTGCCGCGCACCTGGTGGGGCCCACGCCGGCTCCGGCCCGGTAGGGTGTGCGTCTTTGGTCCCCGAAAAGTTGTATGGCGGTGTGTGCCCGGCCCGGTTCTCGCGTGTTTGGTCCATTTCTCCCTTGGGCTTGATATTCTTCAGAATGCGCTTTCCAGGGGGCGCCTTTTGGTGCATTTTCCACTTGCTTCTTGTATAAATCTGCACAATAATAATTTGGACACTACAAGTGGAATTTATTAGTGATAAATGTATATGAGTATGATAAGGTATAGTTTCACCCCCGTATGGTAGGGCGTTGACGTTACAAATGTGTCGTTAGTGACCGTCAACAAACTCCCCAAGCTTACCCTTTGCGCGTCCTCGAGCAAAAAGAGATAAAGTACTTGGTTGTTGATCGGGAGTTGCTACTATGCCGATTACATTTCACAAGTGCCAGGGTTATAATAAGATTTTCTACTAGAGTTTGAATAAAATGGCACATTTTTTTTTTCACCCTTTATTACCTTTCATCGTAGCGGGGCTTTCTAGCTTTTCTCAAAGCCTTGGCGGTGCGAGATAGAACGGTTATAACAGAGGTGCTTATCATTCATCCTTTTGATCAACTTTTTTATCCGGGATTTTATTAAGATAATATTATTTATTATTATATTTTTTTTTTTTTGAGAAAGCTTGGGCTTTATTGCTATATAATAATATATATATATATATATATATATATATATATATATATATATATATATATATATATATATATATATATATATATATATATATATATATATATATTGGAGAGGTGGGCTCTGCTCACCCTAGACTTTGTCTTTTATTTCCTCTCTTTTCTTTTTTCTTTTTTTTTTCTCTCCTTTTTTTTTTAGATGTCGGCTCTACTAAGCCCTCGGACACTTGTCCATTTTTCATCTCTCTTTTTTTTTTTAGCATAGCCCAAAACATTTCTCTTTTTCAAAGTATAGATTCCCGATGTCAAGTTTCTCTTTTGGACGAAGTCATAGCAAATCTATTTGTACCATATCATATTTGGCAACAACTTAGACCGGATAGAGCCTATGCAACCCACATGAATCGGGTTTTTCGAGGATGAGTTTTTTAGAATTAGCCACTAAATCCAAACTTTAGAGAAATTCGAATTATAAACTAGGCACGAGGCAAAGCATAAGACAGAGCAACTATTCATCATTTCAACAAAGGGGTTTAACTAGACATTTCCATAGCTCATATATATAGGAATGAAATTTGTCTTTTTAGTGTAAATCAACATTTCATAAGATAGAGAATATGATCAAAATGTGAGATACAAGTTACCTTTCTTGGAGTCCTCCCCAAGCTAGCCTTTTGCTTACCTTTTATGGTTCTGCTTAGCTTGAGCACGCAATGATCTGAGTTGTGCCTCGTGGCGTGGTTAGAGGCTCCCCCCAAGCATGTCTTTTGATGCCATCAAAGTAACAAGACAAAATCTTGGGGTTGAAAGGTTTATCTCCTCTCTTCTTCTTCTCTTCTCTACCCTCTTTTTTTTATTATTGTTATAATATATATATATATATATATTGTTTTTTTTTTTATTTGTTAACCATTTTGTCATCTTTCAAGACACCCTTATGGGTTTTGATACATTCTGCAGGGGGTTAGTCCATATGATCAACCAAAATCTAGACTAGCAATTTTAGGTTCAATAACCAGACTCAACTCCATGTCTAATCTGATCAAGGTAGACTTTTTTGACCTAAGCACCATGCTCAATTCAAAACACCTATGGAAGTATGATCATACGTTATAACCAAAACTTCCAAACCAAGACATGCCAAAATAGAAAGAGGAAGCATGCATTGATAAACAAGATTCATCCAACAGAGGTAAACAATTTTATTATTATTTATTCATTTTTTTTTGTAAGCATCATGGAGTTATTCTTGGGCGATTATTATTGTAAAATAAAAGATAACTACCGATTTACCTTTCCTTAAGTAGGGCTCACCTTTTAAAGTCCGACGAGCAAGACTCTTCTCCCTTCATTTAGTGCTTGAGGGAGTGTTACCCGTATCCGGAGAAGTGGATGCGGATGTCGCCCTTTTCGATCCGCCATGCCCGCTTAACACATTGTGGCTTTACCTTCTTGGGCTGCTTGTTTTTAGCATTCTTATGCTTGTTGAACCCATTGAATGGGCATCTCATTGTTTGGCCCTTTATATGGAACCTAGCATGCCCTGATCCCACGTGCAAAAAAAAGCATTTGTAGTGTTAAGAAATGGTCTCCCAAGGATTGGGGCAGCTCTCTCGTTGTGACCCATGTCTAGGATGACAAAGTCCGTCGGGATGTGTGCTTCTCGGATTTTTACTATAACGTCCCGAGCTACTCCCTCCTAAGGTTTCCTTAGTGATAGGTCCACCATCTGCAGTTCAAAATGTACAGGGGACAAAGGTCCACCTAATATTTCATCATATGTTACCTTGGACATGATGTTTATGCTTGATCCAAGGTCGCGAAGGCATCCTCGAAGACATGCGGGCCCAACCGAGCATGTGATTGTCGGGCGACCAGGGTCCTCCTTCTTGATAATGAGTGGTGGCTCGGTAGTAGACTTGTTGTCTTCCCGACATAGAGGCTTACCAGACCTCATTGAGACCATTTTAATAGATTCAAGAGAAATTTTAGGTTGCCCCAAAACTTTTCCCGAACCGACAACAGGCAAAAGCAAAGCGAGCTAATTGGGTTTCTATCATTTTATTAAAGCTCGGTTGTCTTTCATAAAAAAATAAGAAGAAGTTAAACTTTTAATTTTGAAAATCATGTTTTCAATTATTTCATCATTAAGCATCAACTTCTTTGAAAGTTCTTCAATTATTTTTTGCTTGGTCTAAGACCAAGTTTTCCAAGGAGAGAGGATTCGAATTATACCTTGAGTTTGAATTACCTCCTTGGTTTTGTGGGCGTGACTCGTTGTTCCACCCATTATGGTCTCCTTGTTGACGGAACCCGTTGTTGATGTGAGTAACGTCTTTACGGGTTTCGAGGCAGTCATTCCCCTGAATGGCCAACATTGCCCGCAGACTTCACATGTTACATGTGAGTCTATGGCCTTAACGATCTGCCGTGAGTTTCTTCTTCTTCGGTGGCATACTTGTCAAGTTCTTTCAATAGGAGATCCATTGTAGCGGGCATGTTCGTCTCCTCCACGATGCGCATGCTATCTTCTTGTGTGCCAAGACTTTCCTCCCCAAGCTTGATTGGACACTATTTTCTCCATAAGAGCTGTTGCTCTATTGATGGTGAGGGAGAGGAAGGCACCTCCGGCCAGGGCATCAATGTGCTCTTTTGACATGGGTGTTAACCCATTGTAGAAGTTCTACATCACATGCCGGTTTTCCATCCCATGGTGCGGGCATGCTTGGATGTACTCTTGTAGCCTTTCCCATGCCGCGGTATGGGTTCCATTGATTCTCTTTGGAAGTTGGCAATTCTTCCCCTTAGGGTGTGAGTTTTACTCATGGGGAAGAATTTAGTGAGGAACGCCGTGGAACACTTGTCCCACGTGTTGACGACTTCCGTCTCTTTGTAGAACCATTGTTTTCGCCTTCCCGAGATGGAGAAGGGAAACAGGCCATTCTAATGGCTTACGGTGCGACACCTTGGATGACAATGGTGTCACCGAGCTCGAGGAAGTGTTGCGGATGTGCACTTGCGTCCTCACTTGGCAAACCATAGAATTGGTTTGCCTGCACCATCTTGATTAGGCCAGGCCGGAGCTCAAAGTTCTCGGTTCCCATATTGTCGGCCGGGCCAACGGGCACGTTGGCAAAAGAGGGGACGAAATGGTCGTGGATCGACTTGGCCATGAGTGAAGTAGCAGATGATGCGAGGGTGATTGGTTTGTTTGTCGATGGAGTAGCGGGAGAAGATTTGATATGAGTTGGATTCTTCTTTAGGAGTGCCTCCGAATCTGCGATGTAGTTGTTTAACGAGGGACAAACCAATCGAACACTATCCCTGTCTTCATCTACAACGGAGAAAAACATGAAAGATTAGCCTGCATGAGTAATGGTTACTTACACATGCACATCATTATGAACATGTCTTTCTAGAATCTTTATAACCAATGCCTTCCCGGCAACGGCGCCGAAATGCTTGTTGGCATTTCTTAACGCAATCAAAGGAAACAGTATAAAACCCATCCCCAATAAAAGCGCCAAAAATGCTTGTTGCGTTTCCTAAGCGCAAGTGCCAAAAGGCAAAAGCACCGGGAACCACGAGGTTGACCTCCCACAACGACTTCGCGGGAATTGTTACATTCCGGCTACCATCGCCACGCGCGGCCGTCGGGTGGCATTCAGCATTCACGAACAAGTCCGCAAAGCGCCGCGGAAATACCGTTGTAGCATTTCACCCGGAAGTATTCGGGGTATCGTTATTTATATTTTCCCAAAGGAAGGCATGGTGTAGGACTCTAGCGGGGGGCATGAACAAGGCGACATGTCTATGCGATTGACCAATACTCAATACGGGGGTAAGTCATGATAGTTTAAGATATTGTGACACACACTTGGGCCAACCTCAAGGATAAAAGGAAAATAAAGAATAAAGAATAAAGAATATTCCTAAATGGAGCGGGCAATCTAAATTAGTTGTGCAAAGAACCGGTTAATAATCATGCAAACATAGATGACTAGTTTTAGGCCGAGAGTGAGATGGACGGGAGACCTCCCGAGCATCCGCCCGAAGAAAGGCATTTACGAACTCCTACAAAGACACACGAACGTGGGGGGATTTCAAGGGGCCGGACAAGGCTTGTCACGACCAAGCCGCCTACCCCCTCAACCGTGGCATGCACTCATATTCGAAGGATACCCGGCATCCTGACACCACGTCCGCATACTAAGACACTACCCATGTCCCCCATGGTCCCCACCCTATGGATGGACGGAATAGGACACGAGCAAGCCCCGAAGGACACAACAAACCGTCATCTCAGCACAACTCTTACTCTACTCAAATACATGGCACGAATGGTTAGGTCCTATGTTCTATACGACTAACCACGACATAGGAACTATAGTCTAGTTCTTCTATCATGATTGTGTCGAGAACAACATGTCAAGAATATAACATGTAAATACTCTAGCTCTATTGCACAAGCATATGAGATCAAGACTTGAGAATAAACCATAAATATATACATACCGAGTATTCCTTCTCCCAAGTACAAGCTCTCCAATGAAGCTTAGCCTTGCTCCAAATACTACTAAAGACTAAAAGATCTAGAGAAGTAGAGGAGTAGAGAGGAGAGGAGAAGAGGAGTAGTAGAGAGAGGAGGCTCCAAATGGTGTGTGTTACAATGGTGGGAGATGGCCTCCTTTTATAGGTAGAGGAGAGGGGGCTCTTTGGAAGATGGCCATCCCCATATGGAAGGATCAAAACCGACCTTGGAACACCTTCCTAATCAGCCCAAACCGACCAACGCCGCGTCGGTTTCACCAGTTTTGGAAGGAGATGAACCGCCTCCCGAGGCTGGGCCCGAGCCGCCTCGGCCCGGGGTGCGGCCGCGCCAGTGGTGCGCGCGCACCCCGGTGGGGGCCCCGCCTGGCTCCGGCTTCTCGGGGTGGCGTCTTTGGTCTGAAAAAGTTGTATGGCGGTGTGTGCCCGGCCCAGTTCTGCGTGTTTGGTCCATTTCTCCCTTGGGCTTGATATTCTTCAGGAATGCGCTTTCCAGGGAGGCGCCTTTTGGTGCATTTTCCACTTGCTTCTTGTATAAATCTGCACAATAATAATTTGGACACTACAAGTGGAATTTATTAGTGATAAATGTATATGAGTATGATAAGGTATAGTTTCACCCCCTGTATGGTAGGACGTTGACGTTACAAATGTGTCGTTAGTGACCGTCAACACATATCATAATCTTGACATGTTTATTTCAGTTCATTAACGTTCATCATATGCCTAACTTGATTAGAGGTGGGATAACGGTTCATTGTACCTTCGGGTTTACTCTTGTTCTAGTCCGTCCATTCGACGAGTGGGGATCCTGGGGGGACAAGAGTAGTGCTCTGTTATGCGGGCATGGTGCCCGGGTATCATGACACCTGTGAATATGAGTGCATGCCACGGTTGAGGGGGTAGGCGGCTTGGTCGTGACAAGCCCTGTCCGTCCCTTGAAATCCTCCCACGTTCGCCTGTGCTGTAGGAGTTCGTAAATGCTTCCTATCGGGCCGTATGGTAACCAGGAAGTCTCCCTGTTATCCTAGACTTAACCATGCTTAGATCAGTTTGCATATGATGATTAACTATTCATTTGTATGGCCATGGTAGATACATTAGTGCTACTCCATTAGGATTATTCATTTATTCATTTATTCTTTATCTATTTTCTTTATCCTTTTCTTTGGTGGATTTCCAAGTGTGTGTCACACTATCTCAAAACTGTTCATGCTTACCCCTGTTATGAGTATTTTGGTCTAAGCAACCACATGTTCCTCTATTCAAATGCCATGCTAAATTATTAATCACATGCCTTCCTTTGGGCGAATATAAATAACGATACCCTGAATATTTCCGGGTGAAATGCTACAACGATAGATCCGTGGCGCTTGCGGATGAATATCTACAATGACAAGATCTATCCCGTTGGCCAGTCTCATTTCGAATCACCGACATGGTGGTTTACTTGGGAATGTCGGCGCGCATTTTTGACGCCTTCATCGGGGATGGGTTTTATACCTGTTTCCTTTGATTGCGTTAAGAAATGTCAACAATCACTACTCTCAAAGCGGAGCTCTTCTTTTTTTGGCACGATTGATTCAGGCAACAAGGGATCCTATTTCATAGGTACAAACTACATGATGATTATATAATCCACACTATAGTATTTAGGATATATTATTTGCAAAAAGGGATCACATTGAACATTTAAAAAAAAAAAAGTGCCAATTATATACGATAAACTGCAATATATTATTTACGATAAACTGCTCTGTATTAGTATATATAACCACGACAATCTAAATGGGTATCTACAAAAATTCAAACTATATTCTGTACGAGAAATAGTTATGATAATTTCACCCAGGAAGTGTCGTAAAAAAACATTAGAATACTATAAATCAAATCAAGTAAAATAGACTCACATGCATGTACGTCTGATCCTTTTCAGGGGTCACCATGGTCGCCGGTGAGACTGGTTGAAGAGGAGTGATTGAAGCTAATCTTGTAGAAGCAGTAAACACGCTCGCGGTGGCTGACGGAAGACATGGCGAGGACGACGAGTTGCTCGCCGCAGTTCCAGGTGTCGTCGACGTCGGCGTCGGCGTTACTGTGGGCGTCACTATCGATCCAGTCCCAATTGTCATCGGCGTTACCGTCGGCGCCATCGGCTGCGTCACTTACCGCGGCGATGTCCCTGCCTGCGCCGACACGATGCCGAATGCATATATATAGACTAGCAACAAGCAAGCGATCAACGCCAGTAATCAAGCACTAGTGCGAGATTTTAGTAAATGCACCCACGTCAGGTACATCCATGCATGCACTAGTGTTAATTATGGATGGCTCATTATTTACGAGCGCTCCTCACGCGAGACGTTTCTCCTGTTGGGTGGACCGTTGTAGTATTAAATTACGTCATCCGGCCAGCTCGCTGCCCAAATCACTGGCACAGACGTTGGGCTAGTCCCGGTGGGGTGGTGCGATCGGTTGGGTCTGGCTACAGAATATTACATTACGTAGCCCTGCTACGCACTATCTTTCTCGCAGATATGTTGCTCCATAGCTAGCTATAGAATATAGGATTCTGTAGCCGGGTCGCTGTGTTGCGTCGGGGCTAGCTGGTGGCCTGGTCCGGTCCGAGGTATCATGGGATATGGTCCCAGCGCATGATTCCTCATTAAAACTATTTTCAAAATAAAAAATCCTCATTAAAGAATATCATTCACCGCTCCAGCTGTTGCATGCCGCCGACGCCGCCATCCTCCATCTCGATCCTGGTCAGCGCCCCCGCCTCCCTGTCCCATCGATTCTGCACCTCCTATTCAGGAAGGCCGTGCAGGTGCCTGTCGTCGAGCTGGTGCCTGCCGCCGGCACCGCCCTACCCCCGTCTTCCGCCTTCCCAAATCCGATCTCCCTCGCATCCCGCTTCCCTGATCCGGTCATGATGTGCCATCGCCCTTCATCCTGCCACAATCCGAGAACATCGCTCAAGAATATGATTTGGCTGCTTCTACGTATCAGCGCCCCATTGATTCAGAAACTACGGAAGATCCCCCAAATTTCGTTGCAGCTTCCTATATACTGGAGCCCCCTACCACGGCTTCCCGATTAGCGCAGTCTGCTGCTGTTCTTGGCTGCTGGAGAGGCCCCAATTCTCCATCGGAAGTGGCTGTTGGGGAGGCCCCAAGCATTCTCGCCCGGGAAGCTGCCCACGGGTGTATCTGCCTGCCGCTCGGAAGCTGACTGCTCGTCTCTGTACCCTGCACATCTCCATCAGGCTAGCAGAGAGGGGCTACTGAGGTGAGTTTTTTCTTATTCTTGGGTGTTTTATTAACGTTAATTTTACACTGTACAATCTCTGTCTGCTGATGCCCACTGCGACTATTGCCTCCATGAATAATTTTTTCTGCTTGATGTTCACCCTCGTAGACCTTTTATGCCACTGCACATAGCTAGTTTAATTAGGCGAATTAAATTAGTAATTCATGTTATGATCCCAATCAGAATTGAGCAGATCATATTAGCTAGTTTAAGTAGTATTTGATGTCCCTGTTTATGGTAAATTTGATGGTTCCAACAAAGTTTTACCGTCAATTAGAGTACCTATATTCAGTATACATATTTCTAGTAAATATTTTTGTTGGTTCTCGTAACTACTGCCATTCCAAAATATTCATGTTAACTTTCAAAAACTTCGTAAATCATTCTCACTACAAGCCCTCCTAAATGTTTATTGCTGCAACATATTTATACTATTGTCGTAAGTACGCATACCACATAACTTGTTGTTTAATCTTTCATAGGAAATGAGGCCGCCTAAACTTGTACAGGGCAGATTGAAATCATTCACCCTCCACACCACACAGGAAGATGTCAACATCGATATAAGTGACATCACTGGTGTTTCTCAGACACAGCCATCTCAACCAGTTCACCAGCGGCCGACACATTGTCCAGGACCATCGACACGCCCTCGTTCACAGGAGGAGTATGGCGGCGGCGGCGACTTCATGCAACCTCCAACTAGGCAACCGGTAAACAACAATAAACCACGCCGTACTACAAATGTTGTTGTCAATGCACGCACAGATGGCAATCCGAAGAAGAAAAATGCCCCTCGCACAGAGAAGGTAGACTATTGCAACTAGTTTATTGTTTTTTTTTTTTGTGTATTATATTTTTTTTTTCCCTCATAGTACCGCTTTGTTTTCATGGATGTAGCTTTTCCCAATATGTATCCTGTTTTATTCTTACCAAAATTGTTCCTTATTTCCACTCTTTCTTTTTTAATTACCACTCTCCTTTGTACAGGCTAAACAACAAAAAGGTTACCAATAATCTTCATGCGCCAACTGTTCGATGCACACCAACAATTTTCAACAAATTTATTGATCTCCTCACCATGAGGCAGCGTATGATAATCAATAATATGAATTTTGGTGGCCTCCTCCAGATCAGAACAGACAAGCTAGTGAGCAGAGAATTGTTGAAGTTCTTGTATGACAGCCTAGACCCTGTAAATATGGTATTGAATCTTGGTAAAGATAGGGTTATAGATGTCAATCCTTTTTCTGTTAAGCAAGCATTTGACATTCCGGACAGCGGTGAAGAATTATGTCTGCACACAAACCAGGAAGCAAGCAAGGCCCTTACTGATTTCAAGGATTCCATTGGTTTACAAGAAGATGACAATGTGCACACGAAATATCTGCAAGAGCTCTGGGAGGCCGACACTGAGCATAACCTTAGGATGCTTGACGATGACATGTGCATTAAAATCTTCTTTATGATCGCTTCTAACAAGTTGTTGTTTCCTTCCTCCGACAACAACATCAGGGCGAAAGATGTTTATTTGGCTAGGAATTTGTCTCGACTACCAAATATGAACTGGTGCAAAGCTGTTACTGATGAAATTCGAGCTGCTGCACGCACGTGGCGTAATGATAGAACAACAGTTGCATTCCCTTCAATTTCAGGATGCGCTCTTTATCTGTTGGTCAGTTCTCCATTTATCATACATAATATGCCTTCAGCTATTAAGATAGCTGATTATATATTATAGTAAAGTTATTCTCCATATTTCCATTTTTCTTGGTGCAGATAGTATATTTGGATAACCTAAGTTGCAAGCACCAGATCAACCACAAGCATATTCCCGTGCCAAGTACTTTACGCTTGATTTGATTAAAAATAATCGCTGCTGACAAGAAAAAGGATGACCAAGGGAAGGTCACATTTGGGCAATTACCGGTGAGACACACTAACTATTGTCACCCATTTTCAAAGGCGCAATTGGCTGCGTCAATGCCTATTTGATGCCTGTTTCACATCTTCATTTTGTGTTTGCAGCTTAGGAACATTAACGATACTTGTTACCGTATGCCTGCTCATTTCATTCCACGCATGCCAGCAAACAATCAACCTGTGCCTCCTATACAGTTGCATAGCCTTCTTTCTGAACTAGGTGGAGTAGTAAATGTTACTGTTGCCCAGCCAAAGAGGAAGTTGTTACTGCAAGCTTTTGCACAATTTGACATCGCCTCAAAAAAGGCAATGACTTCCATAAACATGGGACAAAAGATGCTACAGTCCTCACAAGACCAAGTCATTCAAAAGGTTCGGTCAATTTTGGGGGTGCCAAATAATTCTCAATGTAGGGGAAAACAGATATGCAGTGCTAATTCTATTCATAAATGCTTGTCGCCGATCCTCATGAAACATGCAACTGTAGTTATGCCTCCACTAGTTTACATTTTATTTATTTCAGGATATGGCACTACCGAACACACACACCAGGAGGCACACGTGCTAGTGCAACAAAACAGTCCCAGGATGAATGTCGAATCCGAACATGTACCGCATCATGAGCACTCACCGGTCTGATCTTTACTTACCATATGTCCAATCACATTAAGATTATAGTATATATACCGGCAATATTTACTATACCACTTTCTTGGTTAGTGAAGAAACATGTCATCTTTTCATATGCAGGTTCACACGGATGTGACAATTGGTGATATTATTCCTCCTGTTCGAATGAGGCGATGGACCAAAGAGCCACTGGACAAGCATCACACATTGGCAGTAAGTGTTTTCTTAATTGTTTCATCAAATTTTGTCATAATACTTATTTCTGTCAGCTTCAGGTCCCAGTGTCAATGTTCATGTACCAACTTCACCCCTGGATTCTATAGTTGACCTCATTCATACATCTGTTCAACCTACTGCCCACCAACAAACTACAATATCCCACATGATGACATCAGAGCCTGATGTGCTTATGCAGAACCAACATCTTCCTAATGAGGTGCCTTCCACACATTCATTCCCCATTAATTGCAATTTTATCAACCTGCTTACTACAAAATTAATCTTTGCGGTCGACCACAGGTTCTACGACCTAACAACACCATTGATGATGAGCCCCTCCTACATGACGAGGTGCCTTCATGTTCATTCCACAATTATTGTAATTCTAGCATGCTCCTTACTACAATTTTTACTTGTTGTGGGTGAGCACAGGTCCTACAACCTGATGGCACAAATGATGATGAGACGGTTGTACCTGCTGAGGTGCCTTTCACAGCGTTCATTCCTCATTTATTGTAATTTTATCAAGCTACTTACTACAATTTTACTATTTGTGTATGAGCACAGGTACAACAACTTGATAGGACCATTGGTGCTGAGCCCCTCCTACCCACTCCTGTTTATCCTAAACCACAACGTCTTACAAGACGCCCATCCAAGTACGTGTCGCCATTTAAAGGCGATCCAATGCGAACACAAGCACCAATTTCAAAGGCAAAAGCTCTGAGGAATAAGTTTGGTCCTGCTGTCAAGAGTTTAAAGTATGGCTTACGACACCATCTCGGACTTTTTTTATTTTTCCTACAAGTTACTGACGACTACCTTTTTCGTGTCCAGTGAGGTCTTCATTAGCACAGGGTTCATTCAATTCACTGGCGATGATATATTAGGTTCCTTCGCTGATTATCAGGAGCTCTCGGCCAAATTTATGTCCTACTTTGTTCAATGCTTGAGCCATGACGAATCAGTCCACATGCCTGATGGTGGTGGGTGTTGACACTTGTTATCATATAAATTTATTAATTAAATAAACATGAGAAAGGGGTATAAATCATAATAATAATCTAGAATAGGGTGTCACTAACATCGCCACTAAAGGCTATTTACTACCTTTCATCCTCATCCACTTCACCACTATCATCCCACTATGTATGTCCTGCCACATGTGTAACTCCACTACCACCATCTACTTAAGAGGGTCATACATAGGATCTCTGAAGTTTCTTTTGAAAAATATTGCAAAATCCCAGGATGATAGTTGATCAAAGAACTTGAGACATGGTACTTAACTTGATTGTTTTATCTCGTTTATGATTCGTGAAAAGGCTACGCCCATGGTAAACAGTATGAGAGAGCAATCGGTTAAGAGGAGAATTTATTTTTGATAAACACAAGACTTCGAGGTATGAAAGCGTAGTAGCAACTCCCGATCCTACTATAGCATATAGCTTTGCTAGAGACTAGCAAAGGGTAAGCTTGGGGGAGTTTGTTGACACTTGTTATCATATAAATTTATTAATTAACTAAACATGAGAAAGGGGTATAAATCATAATAATAATCTAGAATAGGGTGTCACTAACATATTTCCACCCGGTTTTGGTAAAGTTGTGAATTGCGGGGACTAAACAGGAAAACACCGAGAATTCGCGAGCCGCATGCGACTACGCGACGTAACGCAATCCAACTCCGAAAAAGACCCTAGAAGGCTCGGGACTAATCCCGACGTGATCGAGACTTGGCACCGAAGAAACCATCATCTAGAAGACTCCGAGGAAGACACGACGCCTTTGCGGGACCCGGGGGTGGGCCACACCCCTGGGCCGATCGGCCTCCCCTCCGCCACGTCGGCCCCGCCTCCGAAGCTTCCTCTGGAGCTCTAAGACGTAATCTAATCCACCCGTTTAATGTCGGTTTGATCCGAGGGGTGTCGGTGGGATCACGAGATGTATCTAGGTCAAACCACGGCACCTCCTTCGGGCTATATAAGGAGACCCCTAGACCCCCCTTTCAGATCATCAAGTTCAGAATCAAGTTCCCAATCAACAGTGCTTCAAGATCCAAGTCATCAATCCCACGCTCTAGAAACACCGCTTTAGGAAGAGTAGCAACCAAGATTAGATCTAGTAGGAAGGGAGAAATCCGCTCTCGATGCGTCGGAGGCCCGGCTCAAGATCGCCTCGTTCTTGTAAGTTCTTCATTGTAAGTAGTCTTCAAGTTCCGGACACGTTCTTAATATGAATATCTTGATCATGTTTATATTCGAGATTATTTGTTCTAGTATTTACTTTGATTACATGTTTAGCATAGTTGAATTACTTTTATGTTCATGCATGGATTCGTATAGCGCTCATCCATTAATATTACGGGTGAGTGGTAGAGACGATGTAATCGTGGTGATTAGATCTTATTTACTGCGTTTTGCACCCTATATGCCGGGTCGTGTGGTAGATCATGGTGGTGACAAAGACCATTGAGTCCTTTGCAATCCATCCCCGTATGTAGGCCTAGCGGATGATATTATTCGGGTTGTTCTAAGTTTCGGTCTTAGTCTTCACGGATTACGTCCTCATGTGTGGATTTAATTAGTCTTTCTTCAATGATTGTTAGATGTATTGCACTAATCGTAGATCCTAACTTATAGTTTAGAGTTACATATTGGAGTTTCTAATGCTAGCTAACCTATGAATTGCTATCGTCCCACTATTTGACACTTTCCATATTGCACACCGGATATGACTTGGTTGAATCTATTTATCGAACTTTTATCATTATCTTTATTGTGAACCTTGATCCCTGTTTAAGTAATTGATAAACTTAATACTTAAGCTTTGCTTACGAGAGATGATTAATGTTTAGATACACACATGCATAGTTAATTACGGATAATAGACTTCTTTCCATGTGGTAGAATATAAATTCAATACACTGTTCTTACTCCCGGTTAAAATGCTACAATGGTATATTCATATCTCGTAAACTTGCGGATACCCGCTATAATTGTTTATTTACTTATTGAGAAGTTTATCAAGGCATAGTACGAATATTTTATTCCTTGCATATTAGTAGTTTAACTATAGGGATGACAACCTTTTCGGATATGCTATGAACTGCAATGAATTATTTTCTTTTAGTTTTATCTCGAAGCAACATCGATATTTATTTTTAACGCCATTGCTAGTGATAGGTTTATATCCTGTTTCTAGTTAGTGACATTAGAAATACCAACAAGCATTTTTTGCGCCATTGCTCTGGGAAAGAAAGTCTTTAGCCCAAGAAAATATAAACATAGGAATAACTTGCATGCATCTCTCTCACGCATCATAAAGCATTAAATTTATCACTAATTGCTTAAACAGGGTTCACCCTTGTTATTATTTTTTTTCCTATCTATTTCAGGGGTAATGTATGAATAGGAATCTTCCCGAAAAACTTCGTTTCCGATCCGAAAAAAGTCTTGAAGCGGGCAAGATCCAAGTTGAAGTCTCGATCCAAGATCGTCGCCTCGGAAGACTCCTCCACTGTGGCGAAAGCTTAACACCCGTGTTCGAGTAATGGCGAACAAGACCCTCCGCAGTACTCGCACCAACTCCCCGGCCAACATCCGCACCGGTCCGCCGTCGATGTGGGAGACAAAGCTTTTGAGCTCAAGCCCGCACCGATCAACATGGTACAAGCTAGCCAATTCTATGGAAAAGCCCATGAAGATGCCAATGCTCACCTACAACATTTCCTAGAGATCCGTGGCACCTTCACCATCAAAGATGTCCCAAATGATGCAATCCTACCGTGCGTTCGCATTCTCACTCTTGGGGACGAGCGAAGCGATGGTTCTACGCCAACAAAGACAAGCTCACTACTTGGACACTTTGCTCTACCGCCTTCCCGGCAAAGTTCTTCCCTATAGGCAAAACCAACGCCTTACGGGGGAAAATCTTAAGTTTCCGCGAAACACGGCGAATCCGTTCGAGGCGTGGGAGCACTTCCAAGACTACATCTCAGAATGGCCACACCATGGAATGGAGAACTGGCTACTCATGCAGACCTTCTACCACGGGCTCAACAACACCACCCGTGAGACCATGGACGCTGCTGTTGGAGGTGCTTTCCTATCCCTTACACCGAAGCAAGCTCTTCGACCTTGTGGAGAAGATGGCGTCAAACCAAGTTTGGAATGAGGACCGTCAACCCCGCAAGAAAGAGAGGGAATGCACCGGTGAAAGAGGTAGACATCTTTGTCGCCAAAATGGACTTAATTATGAAGAGGCTTGAAGACAAAGCCCCCGAGAAGAAGGAAGTCATGCAACTCTTCGATTCCCGCATGACGTGTGAAGAATGTGGCAACATCGGACACTCGGGCGCCAATGCCCCGAGCGGAGGAGGACGTGAACTACATCATCAACAACAACAACAACAACAACCCGATATCGTCCCCCGAATCAAGGATGGAATCAACAGAGACCCAACTACCAAGGTAACTACTCGGGGTAACTATCAAGGTAATAACTCTTTCAATAATTTCCCACCTTTAAGAGAGTTAGTACAAAACCAAGGTAGACTCATGGATAATCTGTCTAAGAAGTTAGTTTCCAATGATAAAATGCTAGAAACTATTAGTGCTAAAATGGAAAGCTTTTCTTCGCAATAAAGAACCAAGATAGCTTCAATAAAATGATAGAATCTCAATTATCTCAAAATGGCTTTATCTACTCCTATGCCTAACCTGGTAAGATTCCGGCCGGTAGGAAGAATTAGAATCTGCAAATCTTGTCGATGTCTACTATGCGTATTCGGACCAAGGATGCACAAGAAGGACCGAAGTGGGACGGCACCGGGGCATGCCCGCCAAGAAAGGAGATCCAGGAGACCGGTCATCACCATCAAGATCGGCGCCCGCACCTATGACGCACTCTGCGACTTTGGCTCAAGTGTCAACATCATGCCTAAGGTAAGCCTTGAGCCAGGTTCAAATTTATTATACACAACCATGTGCCTACAACTTGCAGATCAGTCGCTATGCTACCCCGAGGGGATCCTAGAAGACGTTTGTCTGAACATCGGTAAGCTCTATGTGGCCACCGACTTCGTGTTCCTAGATACGGGCAAAGGTAAGAACGCCCCGATCATACTGGGACGCCCTTTCCTTGCCACCACCAAGGCCATCATCTACGCCGACACCGCGAAGATCGTCTTCACCGTCAACAAACAGAGGGAGAGATTCAACTGCAAACACAAGACCCTAGTTCCCCCTATTCCACCAGTGCCACTACCGTACCCTGAGGTACACGCACCAGCTGTCGAGGAGAGGACAAGAAGAAGAAGCAAGAACAAGAAGAACCGTCAACCTCGACCACACATGGAGCAGGTCTTGATGATCAATCAAGTCAATACGTAACGCAAGACTCGGCACACTCCACCACCACTAGAGAAGTTAGACGACCCTGGAGTTCCATCAATCCACTGCTCCATTAATCAATGGAACTTCTAGCAAGTTGTCTGTGACACGGGATCGGGCATCAACTTAATGTCAAAGGTAACGTATAAATTGATATATGGTAATCTGCCTTTGTGCTCCACCTATGTAATGCTGCAGATGGCGGACCAATCACACCGATTCCCGGAAGGTATTGCACGAAACGTCCCCGTCAAGATCAAAGACTGCTATGTCCTCACTGACTTTCTAGTCATGGACATGGGAGAAGAACAAGATCCTCCCATAGTACTTGGAAGACCGTTCTGAACACTACAAGAGCCATCATCTACATCGGGATCGCGCGAGATACACTTCCAACTTCAAGGTAAAAAGATACGCCGTTTCTTCAATACTTACACTAACAATGAACAGCCCCCAAGAAAGACCAAGGGCCAGAGGCGTCTCCTGAGACTACAACAGAAGCTGGACTCAAAGATGGAGAACATTAAGAGGATGGAGAAAGACATCAAGGAAAAGTACACTCAGCTCCTACCCATCTTGAACTCGGACCGGCCACACCGAAAAGGTCTCCACCAAAGAAACAAACCTGGAAGAAGAAAGAAGCTGCGCCCACCAAGAAAAGCAACAAGAGCACACCTTCGGAGACCCGACCGGTCCGCGTCATCATCAACCGAACAATCGACTTCCACGGCTACTTCATCTACACCGTCCATTGAGATCCTTGAAGGACCCTTACCAGGTACAACATTTACATGAGGGCCCATAGACAACACCACGCCATGGGAGTAAGTGCTCTAAACTCTCGCCGAAAGGTAACTTCGGTATTTATCTCGCATATTTAATTTTCTCGCACAAAGATATTTTAATTAGCATATTTCCTTTTAGCATATTTACTCTTTCTAAACCTGCATTTAAGAAAAATCACAAAAATATGTTTGCTTTGCATTTGCATCGCCTCTCCTAAAAGCCCCATGCAAGCACTCTTGCTTTGTGGTGGCATAAAAATAAAAATACAAAAATATTGCACTCATATGTTTTTGCATTAGCATCCCTATTGCATAAAAATTCTCAAAAATATGTGGGCACATGAAGGTCCACACCTTTTATATATATATAAAAATCAAAAAAGAAGTGAGCACATGAAGGCTCACAATAACACCCTAGAATTTGTTCCTTCGGGTATGTGCGAAATTAATATTAACAGGGAGAACATTAAAGGAGACCCCGAAAGAGGAGCAAGTTCCAAGGATGAACAAAGGACTACTTCAAGATCAAGCTTGGGGGAGAGCACCCCCGTTTACCACTATAAGTATTACTATCTTATGTCTTAAATATTAGCTAGATATATATAGAGTTAATGAGTCTTAAATAAAAGTCTTAGTGTTAAAGAGTCTAATAAATGCTAGATCTTTGCTAGATTGCTTTCTTCCTTTTAATTATGGTCTTGATGATATATGCTAAGGAAATGATGAATAGTTGCTCCGCCTTAATTCCTCTTAAAAGTACTTACACTTTGGACTTAGATTCTCCTAAAGCTTTAAAAGCTTAATTTGCTCTAAACCCAATACTTGTGGGAAGCACATGCTTAATCTGAGTCTTAGCATTAAAGGATAAAGATACATGAAAAGTTGAGCTACTGTTTATCATATTCCTAGAGATACCTGATTCCTGGTTTTTATCTTTGAAAATTATAAAATATTACATGATGAGTTCCTTAGCTATGACCCTTAAGAGTTTCGCATCAAGATCATCCCAATCCACTAAATACTGTTTTGCTTCTAACCCTAAGTACGCCTCCCCATATTCCATCAAGCCGCTAGCCATAATTATAAAAATAAACTCTTGCAATTTTTGGATATGTCTCTCTCATTGTTTATGCTAAATAGAGGTTGGGCTACATTCGAAAAAAAAAAGAAAGAAAAAGAAAAAGAAAAAAAAAAAAAAAAATAAATATTTAGAAAAGTGAGACGAGAGAGGAGAGTAACGGACAAAAAGTCATACTAGGCGAGAAGGGCCTACCTCCCTAAATATGTTTAGAGATGAATAATGGACACGTGTCCGAGGGTGAGTAGGGCCCACATCTCTAAGGAGAGATAAAAATGGACACAAGTCCCGGGCAAAAGCCCACCTCTCCAAGAATGAATAGCCCAGTCTTAGCAATTTTTAGAAAGAGAGATATAGTCCAAGATGCTTGAGAAGAAAAATACTAAAAAGGCTAAAGGCTATTTACTACCTTTCATCCTCATCCACTTCACCACTATCATCTCACTATGTATGTCCCGCCACATGTGTAACTCCACTACCACCATCTACTTAAGAGGGTCATACATAGGATCTCTGAGTTTCTTTTGAAAAATATTGCAAAACCCCAGGATGATAGTTGATCAAAGAACTTGAGACATGGTACTTAACTTGATTGTTTTATCTCGTTTATGATTCGGTGAAAAGGCTACGCCCCATGGTAAACATTATATGAGAGCAATCTGGTTAAGAGGAGAATTTATTTACGATAAACACAAATACTTAGAGGTATGAAAGCGTAGTAGCAACTCCCGATCCTACTATAGCATATAGCTTTGCTAGAGACTAGCAAAGGGTAAGCTTGGGAGAGTTTGTTGACACTTGTTATCATATAAATTTATTAATTAACTAAACATGAGAAAGGGGTATAAATCATAATAATAATCTAGAATAGGGTGTCACTAACATATTTTCACCAGTTTTGGTAAAGTTGTGAATTGCAGGGACTAAACAGGAAAACACCAGAATTCGCGAGCCGTACGACTACGCGACGTAACGCAATCCAACTCCGAGAAAGACCCTAGAAGGCTCCGGACTAATCCCGACGTGATCGAGACTTGGCACCGAAGAAACCATCATCTAGAAGACTCCAGAAGACACGACGCACTGCGGGACCCAGGGTGGGCCACACCCTAGGCCGATCGGCCCAATAATGGGGCCGATCGGCCTCCCCCGCCCACGTCCAGCCCCCACCTCCGAAGCTTCCTCAACCGACTCTAAGACGCAATCTAATCCACCCGTTTAATGTCGGCTTGATCCGAGGGCGTCGGTGGGATCACGAGATGTATCTAAGTCAAACCCTGGCACCTCCTCCTGGCTATATAAGGAGACCCTAGACCCCCCTTTCAGATCATCAAGTTCCTAATCAACAGTGCTTCAAGATCCAAGTCATCAATCCCACGCTCTAGAAACACCGCTTTAGGAAGAGTAGCAATCAAGGTTAGATCTAGTAGGAAGGGAGAAATCCGCTCTCGATCGTCGGAGGCGGCTCAAGATCGCCTCGTTCTTGTAAGTTCTTCATTGTAAGTAGTCTTCAAGTTCCGACACGTTCTTAATATGAATATCTTGATCATGTTTATATTCGAGATTATTTGTTCTAGTATTTACTTTGATTACATGTTTAGCATAGTTGAATTACTTTTATGTTCATGCATGGATTCGTATAGCGCTCATCCATTGAATTCTTGGGTGAGTGGTAGAGAAGATGTAATCGTGGTGATTAGATCTTATTTACTGCGTTTGCACCCTATATGCCGGGTCGTGTGGTAGATCGTGGTGGTGACAAAGACCATTGAGTCCTTTGCAATCCATCCCCCGTATGTAGGACTAGCGGATGATATTATTCGGGTTGTTCTAAGTTTCGGCCTTAGTCTTCACGGATTCTCGTCCTCATATGTGGATTTAATTAGTCTTTCTTCAATGATTGTTAGATGTATTGCACTAATCGGGTAGATCCTAACTTATAGTTTAGAGTTACATATTGGAGTTTCTAATGCTAGCTAACCTATGAATTGCTATCGTCCCATTGTTTGACACTTTCCATGTTGCACACCGGATATGACTTGGTTGAATCTATTTATCGAGAACTTTTATCATTATCTTTATTGTGAACCTTGATCCCTGTTTAAGTAATTGATAAACTTAATACTTAAGCTTTGCTTACGAGAGATGATTAATGTTTAGATACACACATGCATAGTTAATTACGGATAATAGACTTCTTTTCCCTGTGGTAGAATATAAATTCAATACCTGGTTCTTACTCCCGGTTAAAATACTACAATGGTATATTCATATCTCGTAAACTGCGGATACCCGATTATAATTGTTTATTTACTTATTGAGAAGTTTATCAAGGCATAGTACGAATATTTTATTACTTGCATATTAGTAGTTTAACTATAGGGATGACAACCTTTTCGGATATGCTATGAACTGCAATGAATTATTTTCTTTTAGTTTTATTTGAAGCAACATCTGATATTTATTTTTAACGCCATTGCTAGTGATAGGTTTATATCTGTTTCTAGTTAGTGACATTAGAAATACCAACAAAGGGTATAGGGTGTTCCTATCACACCGGCTTGGGGTGAGTCCATACAAAGAACACCTTAACAACTGCCCGCCAAAATTTCACTGTACTAATATGTATCAACTCTCTTTATAGGAAGTGGTCAATATAGACGATGACCACGAATACTCTTAGTGGGATCCACAGTATGCCCTTGAAGTTTTAGAGGATGACATTGCTGATGTGGACACAACTAATGTTAAGCTAGTAAGTATTACTTCCCATTCCATGAACTTTTATTAATTACAGTTTCCTTACTAATACATTTTTGTGCATTGCCAGTTCTTTTTGCCGATTATGGAGGAGTACCACTATACTGTTTACTGTATCAACCTTATACATGATCGAATAGATATACTCGACTCCAGTCCTGATGACCATTGGCTTTACCATGAAGTTGTGGGAAATAGAATTATTCCAAGGCTCGATTTTCTATTCGACGAGGCCACAGGTGGTAAACTTAAGTCGTTTTCTCGATTCAAGCGACCAATCATAGCTGTCCCGCTGCAGCACAATGAGACCGACAGTGGATTCTTTGCCATCAAATTCATGGAGTTATGGAATGGTGAATCATTCCATGTTCCAATCCTCACGGTACGTCCTAACATTATGCTTCCTTTCACACCCAAAACTACCTCCGTGTTGAAATGTTGCTGATCTCATTTCACTACGAAACCAGGAAAATGCGTCAATTTATAGAGATCAGCTCCTCTACTACGCCATCTACCACCCAATAAATGAGATTGCGAAGCTTCCTGCTGGACTAGAAGCTCTCAAGCCGTGATTGCGAAGCTTCCTGCTGGACTAGAAGCTCTCAAGTCGTGTCGATGAAATGAATGCCGGGACCGTTCTCCTTCGAATGCTTGAATAAATCTCAGACCATGTTTCCATAGTTTTACTTCATATCCATGATTCTTTGTGTCATCTGTACTCTGAACCTATACTATGGGCACTTTGTTTTCATTTTTCTACTATTGTTATTTGGAAACTCAACCTTATCATTTTGAGGATTACCAAATGATAAAATATTCTCGTTAGAGGCATATCCGATAGCATTGAATTGTCGTCAATTTCATTGTGAGTTACGACTGGAGTAGTCCTCATTATATGTGATACCTTGATTATTGTTACTTCCAGAGCAATAGTCAGTGGATAGTCGCACTACAATTCTACCATGCTTTTTCTTTAAAAAATTCTACTAGATACCTTTATTTATTAAAATATTCTTAAATCATGCCTTCTAAATATTATCATGTGCTCTACTGCCGTAGTAGTCATGAGACAAAATTCCCTTACGTATTCAATATAATATATCAATCATTCCAAAATCATTGTAACTTGTTACTTTATCCCAATGTCTTACTATGTCTTTAGTTAATACCTATATTCATCAATCACAATGCTTTATCCAACCTCGTCAATTGGTACATACTTTATTCTCACAGCAATAAATTGTTAAAATATTGCAAGTACTACTTTATATGTAACAACATTCAAAATATTTTCAAAGCTGAAATTATATACAAATTCACAGAGACCACGACACTATACTAAACCACTCAAAACTTATATATAACTTTTCATAGCACTTAGTTATTCATATATCAGGAGCAGTTACAATATTTAAAAACGATGGCGTACATATATAAGTTCCACTGCACGCATACATATTTTTTGCGCTGATCCAGCCATGTCATGCAACTTCGTCAAACACATCCTCCAGTTGCCTTTTTGAGGTTGGTCTTCCCCTCTTCGTTCCCATTTTACCACGCAAACTACCACTGGCTCCTCTTTTCTTCCAAGCATTATCTGGGTTTTTCACATCCCATTGTATAATGGCCCTTCAATCCACAATAGGAACAAATACGGATCCCCCCTGACTTCCTTGCACAAGTCTCATCTCTTACATGATGTTTCCCTCCACGCTTCCTACCCTTTGTCATTGCCTCCCTTGGTGCACACTCTGATATCATATCAAAGTTTATATTTGGAGGTGACTGGGGATCCATTCCAGTTCCAGTTTCCTCCCCTTCCCCAACTGTAGGTTCTTGATGTTCTTCTACTATATTGGCGGCAACACCTTCATTTCCATTGTCCCCATTCAATGTTGCTCCAGTATCTCTAGCAACAGATTCACCCCACTCAGCTAATGCCAACAAATCTTCACATCCCCTCTCAACCCCAGCTTTTGTTTTGCGGAGTGCCCTTACCGCCATCATTGCAACCTCTACTAGCTTCTTGGTATTATACCGTTCATCGTCATGGTCTTCACCTAGATTCACAATGTCATTCCTGTCCCAAGTTACCATCATCCTTGGATCCCTTGTGTACCTCTTTAGGAATATAATCCGAAGGTATGTTTTCAATTTGTAGGTGTGTGAAAGCTTTAATAAGATGGGCACAGAACAGCCCTGAAAAAGATCAATTTAATACATAATTAGAAATATTTTTTGTAGGACAATTCAATAATGCAACATACTAGCCTCACTGTACTAAAAACATCATCTTACCTGTATGCTCCCATGTCTTGCACTCGCATGTGTATTTACCTTCTTTGACATTTGCCTCCACTCTAAAAGAATGTTGAAACCATGAATACTTCCAAGACTGATTCGTGTGTGTCACCAGGTAAATATCAATGTTGTCCGGGTCAGGATCAATACGAAATGCAGTACTGTATAAATAAGTATCCCTGTACTTTTTGTACACAGTCCTTGTGTACACTCTGCTCAAATGGCCATCAAAGCGTTGCAACGTAACACGAAAATTATCAGCCTGTTTCATATACAAACACACCAATCATTTACTAAAGCAGGAAAATATCTATCGGAATTAGACAATATCTAAAATTATACAAGTTTGTACAAATGTGTTACAGAAAATGCGTATGATGTTACCTGTGACCAATGTGTTTCTCCTGCTGCTGTGTGATTTGTGTGCTGAATGAACTCAAGCATCTTGCGTGCAAATTTGCTTATGCACGTCATATGTCCTGTGAAATGCCTACTCTTTAGCATCTTATTCACACTTTCACTTCTTTGTGTGGATGTCATCCTCCCACAATACAAGGGTTTCAGATAAGCTGCTACCCATAAGTGCCTATTGTGCCAAAGACCCTGAATAGCTTCATCTTCATGGATACCACATTCCTCCACCAATGCATTCCAAGCAGCCTCAAACTCTACAGGTGTAAGTGGGTGATTTATCACAGTGAGCAATTTTTGCTTGAGACCATTATGCAATTTGTATAGTTTCTTCAGCTCGTTTCGATACTTATTCAGCATGTGCCAACGACACAACCTGTGTACAGTCTTTGGAAACACCTTAGTGATAGCTAAAGCCATGGCACTATCCTGATCTGACATAGTAAAAAAAATTCACAAAGAAATTTTTATGAGGATTGGCACTAATAATTATTTACTACAATATACACTAAGAAATACTAACGAGATTGTTTGCTAACCTGTGAGTATACATCTTGGATCACGGCTCCCGGACATGCATTTTTGGAATGATTTAAACAACCACTCAAATGTGTTAGCCTATTCATCCTGCAAAAGTGCCTGCCCAAATACAACGTTTTGGAGTTGATGGTTTGAACCAACAAACATAGCCACAGGCATGTTATACATATTGGTCTTGTAAGTGGTGTCAAATGTGACAACATCTCCAAAATCCCTATACTCTGCACGCTGACTAGCATGACTCCAAAACACATTCTTCACAATGTTTTTGTTGTCCACCTGAATATCATAGTAGAAATATTCATTCTGAGCCTTCATCTCTGAAAAGAACTGTAGGAGCTTCGGAATATCATTTTCCCTCTCTGCCTTGGCAGCTGCAACTTTCCTGAAATTAGAGCATTACACAAATCATATTATAATAGCTAAGAATTACCAAATCAGATGTTGTGAAAGTACTTTATAAATCAGATTACCTGTTCTTCAAGTCCATATCAGTGAATGTAAAGTTTTGCCGACCACCATATATATCTGACAACACATTAACAGTTGCATTGAGGGGTACATCACACCTATGCATCTGATCAACTATCCCCATAATTGTTGGGTCCTTATCCTTGTGCGCGTTCATGTATTGTGTTAAGCTAGCTGACGGATGTAGTGGGTGAGAGTGTTCCAACCGTATCCTCTCAAAAACCAATACCCCTTCTTCTGGTTCCATTTAACCTTCACAAATGCCTTGCAATTACACCTCTTTTGACATTTTCTCCTTCACTCTCTCCTGCCCAGGCTTGTAGAAATCCCAGTGCCCTTGTTTGTTGCAACTCAACTCGATAACAGTCTTATGGGATTTGGTTATGCGAACATCAAATCTGGCTTTGCTCGCATAGTAATTGTAAAAACTGCTTAGCTTGATCACTACTCTCAAAGCGGAGCTCTTCTTTTGGCACGATTGATTCAGGCAACAAGGGATCCTATTTCATAGGTACAAACTACATGATGATTATATAATCCACACTATAGTATTTAGGATATATTATTTGCAAAAGGGATCACATTGAACATTTAAAAAAATAAAAGTGCCAATTATATACGATAAACTGCAATATATTATTCTGATAAACTGCTCTGTATTAGTACTGATAATTTGCACCGATAAATAACCACGACAATCTAAATGGGTATCTACAAAAATTCAAACGCTATATTCTGTACGAGAAATAGTTACGATAATTTCACCCAGGAAGTGTCGTAAAAAAACATTAGAATACTATAAATCAAATCAAGTAAAATAGACTCACATGCATGTACGTCTGATCCTTTTCAGGGGTCACCATGGTCGCCGGTGAGACTGGTTGAAGAGGAGTGATTGAAGCTAATCTTGTAGAAGCAGTAAACACGCTCGCGGTGGCTGACGGAAGACATGGCGAGGACGACGAGTTGCTCGCCGCAGTTCCAGGTGTCGTCGACGTCGGCGTCGGCGTTACTGTGGGCGTCACTGTCGATCCAGTCCCAATTGTCATCGGCGTCACCGTCAGCGCCATCGGCTGCGTCACTTACCGCGGCGATGTCCTGCCTGCGCCGACACGATGCCGAATGCATATATATAGACTAGCAACAAACAAGCGATCAACGCCAGTAATCAAGCACTAGTGCGAGATTTTAGTAAATGCACCCACGTCAGGTACATCCATGCATGCACTAGTGTTAATTATGGATGGCTCATTATTTACGAGCGCTCCTCACGCGAGACGTTTCTCCTGCTGGGTGGACCGCTAGCTCACTATACTCTCCCTATATATATATATATATATATATATATATATATATATATATATATATATATAGAGCCATCCATAATTAACACTAGTGCATGCATGGATGTACCTGACGTGGGTGCATTTACTAAAAATCTCGCACTAGTGCTTGATTACTGGCGTTGATCGCTTGCTTGTTGCTAGTCTATATATATGCATTCGGCATCGTGTCGGCGCAGGCAGGACATCGCCGCGGTAAGATGCAGCCGATGGCGCCGATGGTGACGCCCCACAGTAACGCCGACGCCGACGTCGACGACACCTGGAACTGCGCCGAGCAACTAGTCGTCCTCGCCATGTCTTCCGTCAGCCACCGCGAGCGTGTTTTACTGCTTCTGCAAGATTAGCTTCAATCACTCCTCTTCAACCAGTCTCACCGGCGACCATGGTGACCCCTGAAAAGGATCAGACGTACATGCATGTGAGTCTATTTTACTTGATTTGATTTATAGTATTCTAATGTTTTTTTTACGACACTTCCTGGGTGAAATTATCGTAACTATTTCTCGTACAGAATATAGTTTGAATTTTTGTAGATACCCATTTAGATTGTCGTGGTTATTTATCGGTGCAAATTATCAGTACTAATACAGAGCAGTTTATCGTAAATAATATATTGCAGTTTATCGTATATAATTGGCACTTTTATTTTTTTTAAATGTTCAATGTGATCCCTTTTTGCAAATAATATATCCTAAATACTTTAGTGTGGATTATATAATCATCATGTAGTTTGTACCTATGAAATAGGATCCCTTGTTGCCTGAATCAATCATGCCAAAAGAAGAGCTCCGCTTTGAGAGTAGTGATGAAGCTAAGCAGTTTTACAATTACTATGCGAGCAAAGCCGGATTTGATGTTCGCATAACCAAATCCCATAAGACTGTTATCGAGTTGAGTTGCAACAAACAAGGGCACTGGGATTTCTACAAGCCTGGGCAGGAGAGAGTGAAGGAGAAAATGTCAAAGAGGTGTAATTGCAAGGCATTTGTGAAGGTTAAATGGAACCAGAAGAAGGGGTATTGGTTTTTTGAGAGGATACGGTTGGAACACTCTCACCCACTACATCCGTCAGCTAGCTTAACACAATACATGAACGCGCACATGGATAAGGACCCAACAGTTATGGGGATAGTTGATCAGATGCATTGTAACACCCCAAATTTTGCTTCTTTTTGAAAATAGAATAAAATGATTTATTTATGTATTTTTGTGCTCATAAAACATAGGAAAAAGAATATTTTTCATTAAATTAAAATTTAATATAGGGTTTAGTAACATGGTTGTGCATTCATGCCGAAGTATTGTTTATTTTGTATTGCTTCGTCTTTGGTTTGATTCAAAAAGGTATTCAAATTCTTTGAAAAGGGATTTCAAATTGAGCTTCAAATAAAAAAAAAGTGATTTCTTTATTCTTTTCTCAGCTCACTGTTTTGGGCCCGAGTGGCCCAACTCGTTGATCTTGCCGGCCTGTTTCTTCCATAAGCTCAAAACGTTTCATTGTTTCTAGCCTGTGGCCATTCCTTTTACCTTGCTCTCGGGCCTAGCAATCTTTTACCTTGTTTCTAGCGTTGATGCATCCTTGTCCCTCTCCTGTTCGCTGCTGCCAGAGACCCACGTCGTCCCGTCCTTGGTCGTCCTCAAGCCGGACTCACCTGGACGTAACCCGCCGCAGCGTATACTGCGTATATATCCCGGCCTTTTTCCTTGTATCCGCACCTGCCAAGTCTTATAAAAATGGAGCCGCATCCATGCCATCTTCCTTTTCAATCTAAACGCCAATATCTTTTTTGCCCGAGCTCGCAGCGCCGCTGAACCCTAGCAGCCGCCAAGCTCGAGTTCGACTTCGCCGTTCCGTCAGCCACGCTTCGTCGTAAGCTTTTTCCCCTCCGAGCTGTATTTGTGAAGCCTGGGATCTCGTTCTTATTTGTTTTCGTATCTCCAGGCCACCTTTTGCCCTAGATAGCTCCCCGCCGCGGTCTTGATCTCGCCGAGAACGCAAGACTGCCCGCCATCGCCACTGATGTCGTCTGCTGTTTCATCATCATTGCCTACCTGTTCCCGAGTTCTCTAAGCCAAGGTTATGAAGCTTCCGATGTCATCTCTTTCTCTTGTGCTCTCAGTTGTTAGTTGTTCACCGTACCAACGCCTGCAGGTCGTCGCCGTCTCCCGTCAAGTCCTTGTTAGTTTTCTACCACTAAGTTTGGATCTTGCTGAAGTTTGGAGCCGCAACCACCCAGTCGCGCACTCCATCTGTCATCTTCTCGTCCTAATTGAGAACGTCATTCATTGCTGGCTGATGGGTTGATGGAAGCAACCGTCCACCCTAACGAACTACACGTCTTTGCCGTGCCTTCATCGTCGTCGTTGACAAATCCCTAGGTGAGCTCTCCTGATCCACCTCTATCTAGCTTCTTGTGTCCCCTCCCCGATCAAACCGAGAGATTCATGTACGTTGTTTCCGGCGAACTCGAGTGAAGCTTGCATGGCCTCCATCGTAGCTTTCTGACATCATATTAGCTTGATGACATCATGCATAGGATTCCTGGCCGTTTTCCAACAATTCTGAAAATACTTGGGTACTGTGTGTGTGTATATATATATATATGCCTATATATATACGTACATCACCAGCTAGCAAACCGAGCAGCCTGGCCCTACCTTTGCCATTTAATCTTGTTAGCTTGCTGATGCCATCATATCACATCATGCCTGCATTATGGCCGTTTTTCTTTAGAAAAATAAATCCATAAATACAGGAAAAATACACCACGTAGCTAGCCACCTCTTGCTGGTTCCTGTTTTGGCTTCTAAAGGCACCCTCATGGTACTCACGTCATCCACATGCAATGTTTCTCTCAGCAATCTATACAAGTTCCTAGCACCAATTCACATTCGGCCAGTTCCAAAAGCTTTGAATGTCCATATATATCTTTCAGCTATGTCTTTGTTTAATCAACCTTATGCTCACGTTTGTAGCTAGGCTGACATGGTATTGGTGTAGCGTTGTGTAGACGTTTTATAAATGTTTCAACCTGTTTTCTCTATTGGTGTATTGTTTTAATTTAGTTCTATTGTTCGCTTTGTGTATGATTGCCGGATGCTTGTGTGGTGCTTTGTGTCGATGTCCAGTCAGTGAATTTTACGTGGTGTTCCGGAAGAAGTTGTTGAACAAGAAGGTGTTTTTGGGGAAAGCTTTGGACTTGAAGAAGGATATCTATTTAAGGCAAGTATAGTTTTGGGATATGCTATCTTTAAACCATGATCTTATGGCTTGCTTAATGTTTATGCACTGAACGTTAAATATGAATAGTTGATAACATGGTTTGACTTGTTCATTTGTGATCATCCGGGATATACAATGTACAGCTATGGGGGTTACATGGCTCTGACTCTAGTTGTTCAAGGGGTCTACCTAACTTTGTTGGTGGTTTGCCAAAATAGCGAGAAACGGGGTGGGAAGCTCTGTTGGCCATTCAATATTTTTAGGAGGGCCTTTGAACGACTTTATATGGTTTTCATTTGTTTGGGGAGTCATGAACCTACTCTGGTGGAAACCATGACTCGTAGTGAAAGTGTACACCTCTGCGCAGAGTTAATTAAACTGACATGTCAGCCGTGTTCGCGGTCATGAACGGCCTTGGAGACATCTATGAATAGAATTACATGCTTATTAAATTGTTCATGATTTATTGTTTCATGCTATTCATTATTTATGTTATAATGATCATGGGTTTTTGGGTAGATATTGCCTAGCTATATTTGCGGAGTTCGACATGGACTCACCCTTGCTATTCCCCACACCCCAGGAAGAAGTTAGGCTTGTGATCAACCGGTCCGTTGTTCCCCTGTGGTGCCTACATCACAAGAACAGAGAGTCTTTCCGTTGTCTGCTAGCTGAGGTTATTTTCTATGTTCGTTATATTTCAAGTATTGTGAATTGATTACCATTCATTTGTAAAACTATATGTGAGATTTGACTTCCAGGGCTCACATATGGCTTCATCTGGTTTTGTTCTTAAAACCGGGTGTTACATGCATAGGTGTGATGTACCCCTCAATGCAACTGTTAATGTGTTGTCAGATATATATGGTGGTCGGCAAAACTTTACATTCACTGAGATGGACTTGAAGAACAGGTAATCTGATTTATAAAGTACTTTCACAACATCTGATTTGGTAATTCTTAGCTATTATAATATGATTTGTGTAATGCTCTAATTTCAGGAAAGCTGCAGCTGCCAAGGCAGAGAGGGAAAATGATATTCCGAAGCTCCTAGAGTTCTTTTCAGAGATGAAGGCTCAGAATGAATATTTCTACTATGATATTCAGGTGGACAACGAAAACATTGTGAAGAATGTGTTTTGGAGTCATGCTAGTCAGCGTGCAGAGTACAGGGATTTTGGAGATGTTGTCACATTTGACACCACTTACAAGACCAATATGTATAACATGCCTGTGGCTATGTTTGTTGGTTCAAACCATCAACTCCAAAACGTTGTATTTGGGCAGGCACTTTTGCAGGATGAACAGGCTAACACATTTGAGTGGTTGTTTAAATCATTCCAAAAATGCATGTCCGGGAGCCGAGATCCAAGATGTATACTCACAGGTTAGCAAACAATCTCGTTAGTATTTCTTAGTGTATATTGTAGTAAATAATTATTAGTGCCAATCCTCATAAAAATTTCTTTGTGAAAATTTTTTACTATGTCAGATCAGGATAGTGCCATGGCTTTAGCTATCACTAAGGTGTTTCCAAAGACTGTACACAGGTTGTGTCGTTGGCACATGCTGAATAAGTATCGAAACGAGCTGAAGAAACTATACAAATTGCATGATGGTCTCAAGCAAAACTTGCTCACCCACTTACACCTGTAGAGTTTGAGGCTGCTTGGAATGCATTGGTGGAGGAATGTGGTATCCGTGAAGATGAAGCTATTCAGGGTCTTTGACACAATAGGCACTTATGGGTAGCAGCTTATCTGAAACCCTTGTATTGTGGGAGGATGACATCCACACAAAGAAGTGAAAGTGTGAATAAGATGCTAAAGAGTAGGCATTTCACAGGACATATGACGTGCATAAGCAAATTTGCACGCAAGATGCTTGAGTTCATTCAGCACACAAATCACACAGCGGCAGGAGAAACACATTGGTCACAGGTAACATCATACGCATTTTCTATAACACATTTGTACAAACTTGTATAATTTTAGATATTGTCTAATTCCGATAGATATTTTCCTGCTTTAGTAAATGATTGGTGTGTTTGTATATGAAACAGGCTGATAATTTTCGTGTTACGTTGCAACGCTTTGATGGCCATTTGAGCAGAGTGTACACAAGGGCTGTGTACAAAAAAAGTACAGGGATACTTATTTATACAGTACTGCATTTCGTATTGATCCTGACCCGACAACATTGATATTTACCTGGTGACACACACGAATCAGTCTTGGAAGTATTCATGGTTTCAACATTCTTTTAGAGTGGAGGCAAATGTTAGAGAAGGTAAATACACATGCGAGTGCAAGACATGGGAGCATACAGGTAAGATGATGTTTTAGTACAGTGAGGCTAGTATGTTGCATTATTGAATTGTCCTACAAAATATTACTAATTATGTATTAAATTGATCTTTTCAGGGCTGTTCTGTGCCCATCTTATTAAAGCTTTCACACACCTACAAATTGAAAACATACCTTCGGATTATATTCCTAAGACGTACACAAGGGATCCAAGGATGATGGTAACTTGGGACAGGAATGACATTGTGAATCTAGGTGAAGACCATGACAATGAACGGTATAATACCAAGAAGCTAGTAGAGGTTGCAATGATGGCGGTAAGGGCACTCCGCAAAACAAAAGCTGGGGTTGAGAGGGGATGTGAAGATTTGTTGGCATTAGCTGAGTGGGGTGAATCTGTTGCTAGAGATACTGGAGCAACATTGAATGGGGACAATGGAAATGAAGGTGTTGCCGCCAATATAGTAGAAGAACATCAAGAACCTAAAGTTGGGGAAGGGGAGGAAACTGGAACTGGAATGGATCCCCAGTCACCTCCAAATATAAACTTTGATATGATATCAGAGTGTGCACTGAGGGAGGCAATGACAAAGGGTAGGAAGCGTGGAGGGAAACATCATGTAAGAGATGAGACTTGTGCAAGGAAGTCAGGGGGGATCCGTATTTGTTCCTATTGTGGATTGAAGGGCCATTATACAACGGGATGTGAAAAAAACCCAGATAATGCTTGGAAGAAAAGAGGAGCCAGTGGTAGTTTGCGTGGTAAAATGGGAAGGAAGAGGGGAAGACCAACCTCAAAAAGGCAACTGGAGGATGTGTTTGGCGAAGTTGCATGACATGGCTGGATCAGCGCAAAAAATATGTATGCGTGCAGTGGAACTTATATATGTACGCCATCGTTTTTAAATATTGTAACTGCTCCTGATATATGAATAACTAAGTGCTATGAAAAGTTATATATAAGTTTTGAGTGGTTTAGTATAGCGTCGTGGTCTCTGTGAATTTGTATATAATTTCAGCTTTGAAAATATTTTGAATGTTGTTACATATAAAGTAGTACTTGCAATATTTTAACAATTTATTGCTGTGAGAATAATGTATGTACCAATTGACGAGGTTGGATAAAGCATTGTGATTGATGAATATAGGTATTAACTAAAGACATAGTAAGACATTGGGATAAAGTAACAAGTTACAATGATTTTGGAATGATTGATATATTATATTGAATACGTAAGGGAATTTTGTCTCATGACTACTACGGCAGTAGAGCACATGATAATATTTAGAAGGCATGATTTAAGAATATTTTAATAAATAAAGGTATCTAGTAGAATTTTAAAGAAAAAGCATGGTAGAATTGTAGTGCGACTATCCACTGACTATTGCTCTGGAAGTAACAATAATCAAGGTATCACATATAATGAGGACTTCTCCAGTCGTAACTCACAATGAAATTGACGACAATTCAACGCTATCGGATATGCCTCTAACGAGAATATTTTATCATTTGGTAATCCTCAAAATGATAAGGTTGAGTTTCCAAATAACAATAGTAGAAAAATGAAAACAAAGTGCCCATAGTATAGGTTCAGAGTACAGATGACACAAAGAATCATGGATATGAAGTAAAACTATGGAAACATGGTCTGAGATTTATTCAAGCATTCCGAAGGAGAACGGTCTCGGCATTCATTTCATCGACACGACTTGAGAGCTTCTAGTCCAGCAGGAAGCTTCGCAATCACGGCTTGAGAGCTTCTAGTCCAGCAGGAAGCTTCGCAATCTCATTTATTGGGTGGTAGATGGCGTAGTAGAGGAGCTGATCTCCATAAATTGACGCATTTTCCTGGTTTCGTAGTGAAATGAGATCAGCAACATTTCAACACGGAGGTAGTTTTGGGTGTGAAAGGAAGCATAATGTTAGGACGTACCGTGAGGATTGGAACATGGAATGATTCACCATTCCATAACTCCATGAATTTGATGGCAAAGAATCCACTGTCGGTCTCATTGTGCTGCAGCGGGACAGCTATGATTGGTCGCTTGAATCGAGAAAACGACTTAAGTTTACCACCTGTGGCCTCGTCGAATAGAAAATCGAGCCTTGGAATAATTCTATTTCCCACAACTTCATGGTAAAGCCTATGGTCATCAGGACTGGAGTCGAGTATATCTATTCGATCATGTATAAGGTTGATACAGTAAACAGTATAGTGGTACTCCTCCATAATCGGCAAAAAAAGAACTGGCAATGCACAAAAATGTATTAGTAAGGAAACTGTAATTAATAAAAGTTCATGGAATGGGAAGTAATACTTACTAGCTTAACATTAGTTGTGTCCACATCAGCAATGTCATCCTCTAAAACTTCAAGGGCATACTGTGGATCCCACTGAGAGTATTCGTGGTCATCGTCTATATTGACCACTTCCTATAAAGAGAGTTGATACATATTAGTACAGTGAAATTTTGGCGGGGCAGTTGTTAAGGTGTTCTTTGTATGGACTCACCCCAAGCCGGTGTGATAGGAACACCCTATACCCACCACCATCAGGCATGTGGACTGATTCGTCATGGCTCAAGCATTGACCAAAGTAGGACATAAATTTGGCCGAGAGCTCCTGATAATCAGCGAAGGAACCTAATATAGCATCGCCAGTGAATTGAATGAACCCTGTGCTAATGAAGACCTCACTGGACACGAAAAAGGTAGTCGTCAGTAACTTGTAGGAAAAATAAAAAAAGTCTGAGATGGTGTCGTAAGCCATACTTTAAACTCTTGACAGCAGGACCAAACTTATTCCTCACAGCTTTTGCCTTTGAAATTGGTGCTTGTGTTCGCATTGGATCGCCTTTAAATGGCGACACGTACTTGGATGGGCGTCTTGTAAGACGTTGTGGTTTAGGATAAACAGGAGTGGGTAGGAGGGGCTCAGCACCAATGGTCCTATCAGGTTGTTGTACCTGTGCTCATACACAAATAGTAAAATTGTAGTAAGTAGCTTGATAAAATTACATTAAATGAGGAATGAACGCTGTGAAAGGCACCTCAGCAGGTACAACCGTCTCATCATCATTTGTGCCATCAGGTTGTAGGACCTGTGCTCACCCACAACAAGTAAAAATTGTAGTAAGGAGCATGCTAGAATTACAATAATTGTGGAATGAACATGAAGGCACCTCATCATGTAGGAGGGGCTCATCATCAATGGTGTTGTTAGGTCGTAGAACCTGTGGTCGACCGCAAAGATTAATTTTGTAGTAAGCAGGTTGATAAAATTGCAATTAATGGGGAATGAATGTGTGGAAGGCACCTCATTAGGAAGATGTTGGTTCTGCATAAGCACATCAGGCTCTGATGTCATCATGTCGGATATTGTAGTTTGTTGGTGGGCAATAGGTTGAACAGATGTATGAATGAGGTCAACTATAGAATCCAGGGGTGAAGTTGGTACATGAACATTGACACTGGGACCTGAAGCTGACAGAAATAAGTATTATGACAAAATTTGATGAAACAATTAAGAAAACACTTACTGCCAATGTGTGATGCTTGTCCAGTGGCTCTTTGGTCCATCGCCTCATTCGGAACAGGAGGAATAATATCACCAATTGTCACATCCGTGTGAACCTGCATATGAAAAGATGACATGTTTCTTCACTAACCAAGAAAGTGGTATAGTAAATATTGCCGGTATATATACTACTCCCTCCATCCAAAAATCTTGAGCGTATATGCATCTGGCGTAATGACCAAGGAAGCTGCGATTAGCAAGGAAATCGCATTAAATCACCCGTGATTCTAGCAGCGTGTGTCGTCGGTTTGTTTCTCCGCGAAATTTCTGTTAGACGCCGTATCCCGCGCGCCGTTTCCCTCTCCTCGCCTGCGAGCTCTGCGTCCGCGCGCTCGGCGCCCGTGATCGCAATTTTTCAAGCCCTTCCCGCGTACACCTTCAGGCATCGAGTAGCCATAGACTAGGCCGAAATTTTGCTAGCCAAAATTCAAAAATCCATCGTTCCATCTTCCACAATTCACTTGGCGCCAACACTGCCACTCAATTTCAAGTTTTTGACGGCCTATATAAGACACCACAGACTCAGTTCAGTTCAGCTTCTACTCATCTCTTCACTCCAGTAACAGATGGATCCATTGCATGACGACGGCAGTGAAGAGGCACACCAGAATACGGCATCGTCGAGTCGATGGATCCATTCCGTTTGGGATGACATTGTGGAGTATGATGGGCCTGCTCAGGAACTTGAGTACGACATGGTTTGGGACGATGGAAACCAAGGTACCGATCTTCTTTCAATCGAGTTTTCCCTTTACTAGCTGTTGCACACGATCTGATGAAAGTGATGCTGATGCAAGGTTTCGAAGACGATCTCATCGTCGGCTTCGTCGTCTTCGTCTTCAGAGTCCGGTGCCCAATTCAGGCCACGCACGAGGACCTCGCCGCCGTTTCCTCCGTGCTGCTCCATGCAGCCGACGATGCAGATGAAACTGTGAGCGCACGGGCGAGGAGGTGAAGTGGTGCGCGGGCGATGGAGGAGTCCTAACGGGAGGGAATGACGGCGTTTTAGTAGGCCACGCGCGATGGTGGAGTCGTAACGGGAGGGACCGAAACCGAGGAGCCGCGAGTGCATCGTATTCCATCGAACGACTGGTCCAGTGTTTACACGACGAAGATTTTTGGAAAAAACGATTTTGGTAATACGCTCAAGATTTTTGGATGGAGGGAGTATAATCTTAATGTGATTGGACATATGGTAAGTAAAGATCAGACCGGTGAGTGCTCATGATGCGGTACATGTTCGGACTCGACATTCATCCTGGGACTGTTTTGTTGCACTGACACATGTGCCTCCTGGTGTGTGTGTTCGGTAGTGCCATATCCTGAAATAAATAAAATGTAAACTAGTGGAGGCATAACTACAGTTGCATGTTTCATGAGGATCGGCGACAAGCATTTATGAATAGAATTAGCACTGCATATCTATTTTCCCCTACCTTGAGAATTATTTGGCACCCCCAAAATTGACCGAACCTTTTGAATGACTTGGTCTTGTGAGGACTGTAGCATCTTTTGTCCCATGTTTATGGAAGTCATTGCCTTTTTTGAGGCGATGTCAAATTGTGCAAAAGCTTGCAGTAACAACTTCCTCTTTGGCTAGGCAACAGTAACATTTACTACTCCACCTAGTTCCGAAAGAAGGCTAGGCAACTGTATAGGAGGCACAGGTTGATTGTTTGCTGGCATGCGTGGAATGAAATGAGCAGGCATACGGTAACAAGTATCGTTAATGTTCCTAAGCTGCAAACACAAAATGAAGATGTGAAACTGGCATCAAATAGGCATTGACGCAGCCAATTGCGCCTTTGAAAATGGGTGACAATAGTTAGTGTGTCTCACCGGTAATTGCCCAAATGTGACCTTCCCTTGGTCGTCCTTTTTCTTGTCAGCAGCGATTATTTTTTTAATCAATCAAGCGTAAAGTACTTGGCACAGGGAATATGCTTGTGGTTGATCTGGTGCTTGCAACTTAGGTTATCCAAATATACTATCTGCACCAAGAAAAATGGAAATATGGAGAATAACTTTACTATAATATATAATCAGCTATCTTAATAGCTGAAGGCATATTATGTATGATAAATGGAGAACTGACCAACAGATAAAGAGCGCATCCTGAAATTGAAGGGAATGCAACTGTTGTTCTATCATTACGCCACGTGCGTGCAGCAGCTCGAATTTCATCAGTAACAGCCTTGCACCAGTTCATATTTGGTAGTCGAGACAAATTCTAGCCAAATAAACATCTTTCGCCCTGATGTTGTTGTCGGAGGAAGGAAACAACAACTTGTTAGAAGCGATCATAAAGAAGATTTTAATGCACATGTCATCGTCAAGCATCCTAAGGTTATGCTCAGTGTCGGCCTCCCAGAGCTCTTGCAGATATTTCGTGTGCACATTGTCATCTTCTTGTAAACCAATGGAATCCTTGAAATCAGTAAGGGCCTTGCTTGCTTCCTGGTTTGTGTGCAGACATAATTCTTCACCGCTGTCCGGAATGTCAAATGCTTGCTTAACAGAAAAAGGATTGACATCTATAACCCTATCTTTACCAAGATTCAATACCATATTTACAGGGTCTAGGCTGTCATACAAGAACTTCAACAATTCTCTGCTCACTAGCTTGTCTGTTCTGATCTGGAGGAGGCCACCAAAATTCATATTATTGATTATCATACGCTGCCTCATGGTGAGGAGATCAATAAATTTGTTGAAAATTGTTGGTGCGCATCGAACAGTTGGCGCATGAAGATTATTGGTAACCTTTTGTTGTTTAGCCTGTACAAAGGAGAGTGGTAATTAAAAAGAAAGAGTGGAAATAAGGAACAATTTTGGTAAGAATAAAACAGGATACATATTGGGAAAAGCTACATCCATGAAAACAAAGCGGTACTATGAGGGGAAAAAATATAATACACAAAACAAAAAAAAACAATAAACTAGTTGCAATAGTCTACCTTCTCTGTGCGAGGGGCATTTTTCTTCTTCGGATTGCCATCTCTACATGCATTGACAACAACATTTGTAGTACGGCGTGGTTTATTGTTGTTTACCGGTTGCCTAGTTGGAGGTTGCATGAAGTCGTCGTCGTCGTCATACTCCTCCTGTGAACGAGGGCGTGTCGATGGTCCTGGACAATGTGTCGGCCGCTGGTGAACTGGTTGAGATGGCTGTGTCTGAGAAACACCAGTGATGTCACTTATATCGATGTTGACATCTTCCTGTGTGGTGTGGAGGGTGAATGATTTCAATCTGCCATGTACAAGTTTAGGCGGCCTCAATCTCTCTGTATACTGAATATAGGTACTCTAATTGACGGTAAAACTTTGTTGGAACCATCAAATTTACCATAAACAGGGACATCAAATACTACTTAAACTAGCTAATATGATCTGCTCAATTCTGATTGGGATCATAACATGAATTACTAATTTAATTCGCCTAATTAAACTAGCTATGTGCATTGGCATAAAAGGTCTACGAAGGTGAACATCAAGCAGAAAAAATTATTCATGGAGGCAAGAGTCGCAGTGGGCATCAGCAGACAGAGATTGTACAGTGTAAAATTAACGTTAATAAAACACCCAAGAATAAGAAAAAAATCACCTCAGTAGCCCCTCTCTGCTAGCCTGATGGAGATGTGCAGGGTACAGAGACGAGCAGTCAGCTTCCGAGCGGCAGGCAGATACACCCGTGGGCAGCTTCCCGGGCGAGAATGCTTGGGGCCTCCCCAACAGCCACTTTCGATGGAGGATTGGGGCCTCTCCAGCAGCCAAGAACAGCAGCAGACTGCGCTAATCGGGAAGCCGTGGTAGGGGGCTCCAGTATATAGGAAGCTGCAACGAAATTTGGGGGATCTGCCGTAGTTTCTGAATCAATCGGGCGCTGATACGTAGAAGCAGCCAAATCATATTCTTGAGCGATGATCTCGGATTGTAGCAGGATGAAGGGCGATGGCACATCATGACCGGATCAGGGAGGCGGGATGCGAGGGAGATCGGATTTGGGGAGGCGGAAGACGGGGGTAGGGCGGTGCCGGCGGCAGGCACCAGCTCGACGGCAGGCACCTGCACGGCCTTCCTGAATAGGAGGTGCGGAATCGATGGGAGAGGGAGGCGGGGGCGCTGACCAGGATCGAGATGGAGGATGGCGGCGTCGACGGCATGCAACAGCTGGAGCGGTGAATGATATTCTTTAATGAGGATTTTTTTTTTGAAAATAGTTTTAATGAGGAATCATGCGCTGGGACCATATCCCATGATACCTCGGACCGGACCAGGCCACCAGCCAGCCCCGACGCAACACAGCGACCCGGCTACAGAATCCTATATTCTATAGCTAGCTACGGAGCAACATATCTATATATATATATATATATATATATATATATATATATATAGACACACACACACTACACATGAAATGATATAATTTGGGGAATAAAATGTGTGCACTTATATATGTGAATATTTATGAGTATAATTGGATAAATATTTTCAAGAATACAAACCATGGAAATATACATGTACTCTTATAAATGTTCATAACATAAATATATTTACACACATAAATAAGAAAAAGAAAGGGAAATAGGAAGTAAGCTCTCGGGCTCACTCTCTCCCTCTCCCTCTTTCGCCCAAATGGCCCCGCTCCCTCTTCCCTCCTCCTTCTCCATTCCACGCGAACGGGCCGGCCCGATACCACGGCCCGGCCGACGGCGGCCCCAAGCGTCCCTCTCCTTTCCCTCACCGGACACGCGGACCCCCGCCCCGTCGTCTTCCTGCGCTCCGTCTGGCGAGGCTCGCCGCACACGGTGACGCCGCGAGCCGCCGCTCCCCGCCAGTCGCGCCATGGCCGCCGCGTTGACGAGGCATAGGAGCACCACCATCCGCCGCGCCCTACGCGACACCGGACAAAGGGAGCCCATCGCCGCCCGCCGCAGGCGTCAACCGCCACAGGGGAGTCGGGCGAGCCCGGACGAGGAGGCCGGCGCGCGGTCTTTGTAAACGAAGATGAGAGAGCGGCATGCCTCGTGGAGGGAGTGCACGGGCGGTAGGACACGAGGAGAGCTCCATCTATCGGCCGGTCGCCTTGCCGGCGGCCGGCTGAACGCCAAGACGGGCGCGCATGCGCCATGGCGACGACAACCGACGGTGTGGGACGACGCGGCCGGGCGAAGGGCATGCCCACCGGAGCAAGTAACACGCGGCGACGGCGAGCCACGCAGCTCGGAGCCGCTTGAAGGTCCAAGCCGGCTCGGAGATGGTCGAGAAAATATCGTGCCGGGCCAGAGCGTCGCGGCGGCCCTATAAATAGGCCCCCTCGGGCCCTCGATCGAGCTTCGCCCCAACCACTCCCAGCTCTGCCCGTGTTTGAACACGCGGTGCTTGCTCTCTCCTCTCTCCCCACTCCTCTCCGCGCAATCGAATTCTTCCCCAAATCGGAAGACCGCCGCCGCCGGCAAGGTCGAGCTCGCCTCCGCCGATAGCACCGCCTCCGGTCAAATTGATGGGTCGGTATGTGTCCCCAGCCCCCTCTCCTTTCAATTCCCCCAAATGGGATCGTTGTAGCGCTATGTAGCCCGAGTCCGCCCGCCGCCGCCACCTATGCTCCAGCCGGGTGCGCCGTCGTGGAGGACGAGACCTCCCGCCGCCCGATCGGCCGTCGAGTCCAGACGACGAGGAGGGTCAAACCAGCCCCACGCGGCGAGGTTCCGGCAACAACCGGCAAGTCCGACGAAGATTCCGGCGATGCGCCGCCGCCCGGACTTCGACGGACGGACAACGGTCCGGCGTCGCCGTTCCCCGACGTAACGGCGTCAAGACGACGACCAACGAGGAGTCGCCACGCCGCTCCCGCCGCTCCGTCCCCGCCGAAACCGTAGAGGGCAACACAGTGACACACGTGGAGCTGATGTGGTAGCCACCGTGGCATCCACGTGGACCCACGTGGCACCCACGTGTATAGATGCTTCTCTGTGTACACGTTATAAATTGCTACAGACTACCCGGCTAATGTACAATCAAGATTAAAAGTATACCTTCCCGTGTCGAAAAAATTCCCAAAAATTTGTAAACTCATTATTTGATTTATAGAATTTTATAATGTTATTATTTCCAATATTATTACATGATAAAATTAGATTATAATATTACCCTAATGATTTAATTAGGGATTAATATTATAAAATCCATATCCGATGCATACTAACTCCGTTTCGCGTGAAACAACTTCCATAATTCATCTAAAATCTAGCTCTATGCATCTAACCCATTGCCACCATAATGTTCTATGTTTGTTTTATATGTCATAGTACGAGCTAGGTTTATCGCCGATCGCAAAGTAGTTCGACGACCCGTTTAGAAGCTTCCCGTTCGAGCAAGGCTAGGAGCGTTCGACGCCAAGTGCCGATCGTAAGAACATCCAAGGCAAGTCCTTACCCCCCCCCTTAATCATGACCATAATATAATGAGATGATAATGATGATGATGATGCATCTCTGTGGATAACCTGATTGGTATATAACGGTATGAACCTGATAACGTAGCTATGGAGCTAAGCCGGATGACATAATCATCCACGTTATCTACGCTCATATGTCGTAATAAGTATAACATAAGATCGTTTAATGAACCTTAACCAACAAAAGAGGTGGGTGATAGTAATTCATTGTGAGATGGGTCACTACGGGAATTGTCGTAAGGGGATTCCTGCGGAGAGACACTCGCCTCCCTAAGGACCGGTTCATAGACCTTCTACCTAGTGAGATATTACGTACAGCCACACGCCGGGATGGGGCGGCTTGATTCCACAACCCGTTGGGTTGAGGTATAATTGGAGCCAAGGTGGCCGGAGTAGGCAAACGACCTATTGGGAGCAAACATGGGGAGAGTGGCCCCATGGTCCGGTTGGCGTGGATGTTGAGTGATCTTCCACGTAAGTGTTTGGGCGCAATGGCGCAGTGGTAGAGGCACATATTGATGATTCATGATTGAGTGTGGTGTTGACAGTATAGGTTGGGTAATTAGGTATTACCTGTAAAGCCGCGGGTGATTTGGTATCACCATATTGTCTAGGGTAATGCGTCATCTTAGGGTGACGTGTTGTCCTTCCAACCCCTGAGACGTCGTGGTGAAGATTATACCAATATACCTAGAGTAGCACTCAAGCGGGTACGGATCTCGTTAGGCCTGTCGAACCATAGGCCATGGTGTAGACAACGCCTATCGTGTAGGGAAATTTGTACACCTCTGCAGAGTTTATTGAATCTATTCAAATAGCCACGTTCTTGGAATGGGCGAATGCTAGGAATGAACATCTATGATTAGAATAACTAACGTTTGTGATGATGTGAAGGTGATGACCCGGATGAGATAATCCCGGGAACTAGCAAGAGCGTTTTTAGAGACTCCTCGCTAGGGCCCAAACCCTTAATACACCAAACCACCCCCGTTTGGACTTGCTTTGAAATACCTTTGTACTCACCCCTCATTTTTTACAGATATCGGCATATCCGAAGGTAAGGTCGCTATCGGTTAAGAGACCTACGACGTAGGAGTTTACAAGACGTCGTTTAGGAGAAAGACGTAGAAGCCCGAAAATTCCATCCGCGCTCAAGTTGCCTGTGGAACATGGAGTTTTGCCCAGACGATCTAGCACTTTAGCGGACCCGTCCACGGATAAAGCACTACTTCACGGTTGGCTACTTTCGATCAATATAATCCGAGTGGTGTCTTCAACACCGTTGTAAGTCCTTCTATCCTATGTCAATATATGCCGAGAATAATTCATCTATAATTGATTTCCATTATCGTGTGACTCGGTAAATGTATTGGTAGCGTGATCCCGGTGCCAATACGCGAGATTAAAAGTCCCATTAAAAGTGGGGCGTCACAGGTGAACCTGGGCGTGGGCGGCCTGATGTCACACCCCAAATTTTGCCTCTTTTGAAATAGATAAAAAAATTTGATTTATTTATGTATTTTGGTGATCATGAAACATAGGAAAATAATGTTTTTCATTTAATTAAAATTTATTTTAGGGGATAGCAACATTTATGCGGCATGCATGCTGATGCATAGTTATTTTGTTATGGTTGGCTTTTGTTTGAAATGAAAAGGGATTTCAAATCCATTTGAAAAGGGTGTTTGAAAAAAGTATTTAAATTCTCTTGAAAAGCTCTTTGGAAATTAATTCAAATAAAAAAAGTATTTCTCTCTACTTCTTTTCTTCTTTTCGGCCGCGTGGACTGTGTCCATTGTTTTGGCCGAGAGGCCTGCCACACCTTGGCCCAGTTGGGCACCGCGGCTCAACACAGCGCCAGCGCCTGTGCATCGTCCCCGTTCGATTTGGACGACGACGTCGTGGATACTACGTCGCGCTGATGCCGCTCCCCTTCCAAATGCGTCGCTGCCTTCCTTATATCCGCACGCTAGCTCTATAAGGCGCAGCCGCGAGCGTCGTGCCGCTTTTTCCCGACGCTAGCGAATTTGCCTTGCCCTCGCATCGAGCAGCGCTGCCGTGGAACCCTAGGCGAACCGCCGTCGAGCTCGCCATCGACGTCGTCGTTTCCACCGCATCAGCTTCGCAGTAAGGCCCGTGCCGAGCGCCGCGTCGTCCCTTTTCCGTGCCTAACCGCAGCGCCTCCGTTCTCGTGTTGGATCTCACCGAGAAGAAGAGCTTGTTTCGGCGTGTTGCTGCCGTTGTTGCATCCGCTCCGCTGCCGAGTTGTCTCCACCGAAACACCGCCGTAAGCCTTGTGCCGGCGTTCATATTGATCTCGCGAAGTCTCAATCCCGGTTTCCATCATTTGCTTGGCCTATGTCGCTCATCCTGTGCCATGTATTCTGCAGAAAGAGCTGCTATCGCACCGGCGAGACGTAGATCGTCGTTCCTCCAGTCATTGACATCGAGGATCACAGGGTGAGTTCACCGTACGTGATGTGCCTTCTCCATCCCATATATACTTACAATAGGAAACCGAGAACTCTAGCTAGGTACGTGAGATGGTAGGGAGCTCTTCCGTCGTCCTTGGTTAACCGCCACACCGGCTGGTGCTGCTGTCTGTGCCTAACGCCATAGCTGTCCAAACGCTTAATGACATCGCCGCCAGCCATACATGCACCCTGCTCCCATCCAATTCCTAGCTTTAGTTTTTCTTGATGTCATGCATACAAATATACTTGTATACAACCAACAGCCGAGATGAGTGTGCATCTCTGCTCTAAGCTGTTACGATTCTTAGCTTGATGACCTCCATATGACATCATGATGACATCAGTATGTTATCTTGCCGTATTCCTTTAAAAAAAATAGATATAGAAATACCATGGTAATACACATGTGCCTACAATCATCATAAAAGCCACCACGTAGCTAGTCTCCTGCATGCCTAGTGTTCACGTTCACGTATCAAATTCTTTTGCAAGCTAATGATTGAAATAAGACACGTTTAGAAATAAAGCATGAGTAGTTTAAACTCAATTGTTTTTTTAAATTATGTTTTGATTAATCTAATCTAAATAACTGTTTCACATGGTTTTACTCAATTAAAATAAACCAAGCAGATAGGCCTTTTCTTTTATGTAATATAAAATTCTCGGTAGTCGTTTCTTTTCAACGGTAGCTCCGATTAGTGTGCTTTTTCGCGTTTGTGTGTTTATAGAGATGCGTAGATTAGTTTTCAAACCTTTTTCATTTCTTGGTGTATTGTTCTAATTGAGTACTATGTTTTCTATGCATGTATGTCTGTTCGGATGCTTGTGTGGTGCTTTATGATCCTATCCAAATTCGGTGAGATTTACGTGGTGAACGGAACACATTAACAATCGGGAAGGATTTATCTTGGAGCTTTGGACTTGAAGAAGGATCGATATTAAGGCAAGTATAGCATGGGACTATCCTTGTTACCTATACACTTTATAATCATGATTCATATGCATGTGTCCACCTTGACAAACTTAGAGATTATAACATAGTTATTGTTATCTTGTACCTTGTTGCCTATGGGGATTGTTTGCATATGGGTAGTATATTGCTAGTGCTCAACTTTATATAAACATGATCTAATGATGACTATGATATAAACAATGGATTGTATGAGATGATGTTTACCATGGACCATAGGGCAAGAGCTCATGCTTTTACATGATGCACTTGGCTCTCCATAAGGACTTATCCTTTGGCAAAAGCTGGGACTTACAGTACAGCTGTGGGGGCTATGTGGCTCTGGCTTTAGTTGATCAAAGGACCTTCTCTATCTTGTTGAGGTTCCCGAAAGGCGCAAGTGGGGCTCTGATTTGGTTTGATCCACGGCCTTCCAAGGCGGTGCATGTTGGTGTTTTGTTAGTCACCTCTTGGAAGGGGGATCCGGCCGGTCTAAGATGGAATCCGTAGCGGCCTTGACAGTTTAGAAAAACTTTTGAAAGGCTTCATAGTGGTTTCCTGTGTTTGGGCCTAATTAACCCATGCATTTGGAAAGCATGACTCACGATGAAAGTGTACACCTCTTCGCAGAGTATAAACTGTTATAACAGCCGTGCTCACGGTCACGAGCGGCCCGGAAAACTAAAGGAATAGTGATCTATGGTTGTTGAGATTGAGATGAGGTTGAGACATGGATTTAAGTTGATGGTGACTACGGCGATGACGATGATGATGGAGACTTGATGACAGATGTGGTTACAATTATAATATGGGTATATATGGGGCTTAAGCACAACTTCTTGCTTAATTAATATTAAAATTTGACCTATTAAAATGCTTACCGCAGTTAAACCAGTGTCTAACCTTTTGAGCCTCATAACTCCATGTTATATTTGCTGAGTTCGACATGGACTCACCCTTGCAATTTCCCACTCAAACCAGGATGTTGCAAGATTGCTAGAGTTTTGAAGGAGTTAGGCTTGTGATCAACCCGGTCGGTTTGTCCCCGTGGCGTGGAGGCTTCTTCCCAAGATCGGAGTGACTTTCCGTTGTTCGCGCTTTGAGGTTATCATTTTGTGTTAAGTTCGTTTATATTTTAAGCATTATGTTTTGATATTTCCTTTAATTGTAACTATATGTGAGATTTGACTTCTGGGCTCACATATGGTGTGAATCTGTTTTTGTTTCTTAAAACCGGGTATGACACTGAGCACCCCCAGGACGACTCGACCATCGCCGTGGCGTCCGGGCCCGGCCAGCCTTCTCCTCCCCTTTGGACGACTTCGGCCGCCGCCCGTCCGTCACGGGGGTCAAGCGCGGCCTTCTCCTCCCTGCTGCCACCGCAGGCACGGCCGTCTCCTCCCCGCGCCACAGGAGGCGACCTCCTCCCTCCCTCTTTGCCCCACTGGCGCGGGCCCCGCTGCCGGAGCGACCACCGCAAGACCGGGCCGCGGCGCGATCTCCTCCCTCCCTGCCACCACAGGCACGGGTGCGGGTGCCGCCATTGAGGCCCCTCCTACCTCGGGCATCGCCCCATTGCCACCGCGGCACGTCGGGCGCCAGCACTCTGCGGTTGGCACGGCCTCATCCTTCCCCGTGCTTACTCCTGCACTCGTCGTGGCTCTTCTCACCGCCACGACCGAGGCTTGCGTGGCTGCCCACGCATGGGCACGCGAGCGCACTTCTGCCGATGCCCTCGCCCGTAGTGTTGCCGTGGTGGACCCCTTCTGCTTTCGACTTCACCACACATGACGCCTCCTTTTCCTCTCCCCGTATCGCGTGCTTTGGTGGAGGTCCTTAGGGCGGAACTACTCCGCCTCTTGCTCCCATCCACATTACGGTCATGCGGTGCCCCACTGACCGAGTCTTTGGTGGCGGCCGCCGTCGGCGGCCTCACTCCGCCTCTCGCTTCCTCCACCTTACGGTGGTGCGCCACGGTCATCCTTTAGCAACCCATGGCCAGGGCAGGGGGCAGGGATGCTCGGCTTCCAGTCCACTCAAATGCTATGTTCTCCGGCGTTGGTCCCCTCGGGCCGGCCTGGATTCCACCTGCTCCGCACAGCCAACCTATGTCGTGGATCAAGGTGGGCTCCGACCGCCCGACATAGTCCTATAGCACCATGGGGCTCACTCCACCGATTGGAGCTGAGTGGATCGCCGATTCAGCGCTTCCTTCCACACCACTGTTGGTATTTTTTAACGCACATAGATAAATCCACAAGCGCACGGAAAGTACGGTTGTAGCTTTCACCGGAGTATTCGGGGTATCGATTTCCATGGGGAACAAGAAGTGAACTAGAAGGGATCAAAATGCGTCCAAGAGATAAGATAGATAAATATTTTTGGTAGGACGAGAGGGTTTTCTAAGCTTAGCCCAAGGTCACTAGATAACTAAAGTCTCGGCTTACTATACACGCTTACCGAACAACGACCTTTCCGATTCTCGAAAAGACCGGGGAAAACGGTAATCGGGGAAGGCCGCGAAGCTCTACGAAAAACACCAATACGTGCGTGGTGGACTACAAAGGCCTGGTCGGAGCTGTCACCCCTGGGGCTAGCACAACTATTCCATAGCATAGCATTGGGCGCAATCTCAGGTAAACCCTAGCCCAGACACCATGTCTACGCTAACGGTTACGAAACTAGTTTCACGTGAAAACTAGAGCCTTCTTGGTCAAACAGAGATCCCGCAAGCAAGTAAGAGAGCACTAAACTTTAGTCAAATAGATTGCTCAAGAATTGCAAAGAAAGCGAATATTACTCACATAGGAGTCAAGCTCAGTAGAGGTACAAAAGTCGAGGTGAAACCGACAAACCCGGCCGCCTCCGCTCTTCCCTCCTCTCTCTTCCTCTTTTCTAAAATGTACAACTAGGTGAAGAACACCTAGAGGGACACCACTACATTGTGTAGAATGTGTGAAAGTGAAGTGCTATTGTGTGTAGTGTGTTGTGTGTTCTAATGTGTAGTGTGCCCCTCTTTATATAGGAAAAGTGATAGGAGAATGGAGGGCTCTCCTCATTCTAGGGAAGTTTGGGAGTTTTGGCGGGAGATCAAAACATGCACCCATGCAAACCGCAGCTTGAGTCTCGGGCGTGCACGGTGAAAGTTTGGGTGTCATGCAACCGTGTCTTTTTGGCGAAACCAAAGTCCTCCGCATGCAATGTCTCCAAGCCATGCAACCGCCTCTTCGAGTAAGGTTTGCCGCCAAGTTTAATTCCTCCACATGCAACCGTAGCTAGGAGTCCGGAGGAGTTCACCATCCAAATTTGGGCGCGCATGGTGAAACTTTGGGCGCAGGCGCGCCATGCATGTCCCACCTTGCCTCCAATTTTAGGAGGTGGTCTTGTGGGCATTTCTACGTTGCGCTCTCTTCCATATAATGTTAATTAATGTGTATTTTCGAGACATTCTGCAAACAAACTTAGAACCAGCAAAACTTGTGGAACTCGTCAGACAAATAATATTTCAACTCCTGACGGTGGTATACTCTCTTCCATCCGACCACCTCATCCCTCTTGTCCTTCTTCTATCATGGTGGGTGATGGGTCCTGTCTTCCTGTCACCTCCGTAGGTTCTTGTTCCAAATGTTCTTGTTACTCCTCAAATGGTCCACAATCTCCTTTCTATTTGCCAGTTCATTCTTTATAACTCTTGTTCCGTCGAGTTTGATACTTCGGTCTTCTTGTGAGGGATTTGGCTTCCCGACGCCCACTTCTCGATGTGATAGAACAAGACCCCTTTACACTCTTTGCTTTCCGCCCTCCGCCACTGCTCTTGCCTTGACGCCCTCTTCCACCACCGGCTTGGTCATCCCAGCCCCGACGTACTGGTAGCTCAGTCGTAGTGCAAGCATCCCTTCTACCCGCATGTTGGTATTTATTAAGTGCAAAAAGAATATAAAGGGGTTCATGGCGCCTGCCGTAATAAAAATACCATTGTAGCTTTTACCCGGGAGTATTCCAGAGTATCGTTATTTATATTTTCCACAGGGAAGCAAGGGTAAAGACTATGATAAATCAAAATCATGTATCTACTAACTTAATATACCAACTAAACTAAAGTGAGGGGGTAAATAATGTATATGATATGTATGATAGCATTTAACCAGGAGAATATTATAATATAGAGTAGATAACTAGGTCGAGAGGACAACGGGAGAGGTCTAGGTTCCTGAATACTTCTCTAGTACTTTGGTTCTATGATAACAATTATTCTAATACACTTTGGAGCAGCGGTACCGTCCCAGATCCTCGAAAAAGACTGGGAAAGGGTGATCGGGGAAGACCGCCAAAAGCTCTACTGAAACACCAACCCGAACGTGGTGGATTATAAAGACCCGGCAGGGTTTTGTCACCCCCGGGCTACCACAACTAACCGTGGGATTGGGCGCAAACCTCGGGTAATCTATAGCCTAGACACCACGCCTACACTATAAATTACTACTCTAGCTACCTAGCATAACTAGAGCCCTCAATACGAGCGGAGATCCCATGCAATAGTATAATAACTATATCAATAACATGAAAGGCATAAAAGTACTAGAAAAGATATATCTAATTATGGCATAAAGTCTAATAGAGTTGAGATACAAAGATATACCGTAACGCCGAAGACTTCTCCGAACCGAACGCAGTTCCGCTCTCCCTAACTCTCTACTAGATCTATTCTATTACATTGTAGTTGTCTAATCTAATTCTCCAGGCGTCGTGCCTCCATCTGATGAGATATGAAGTTGATGTATAAGATGATCTGAGATAGGGGGTCTAGGGGTCTATATATATGGGTTTTCTTCGTCCCTTCGGCTTCAGCAGCAATGTGGTACTAATCGGTGTTGGATCTTGATCCATCTCGTTAGCTTCTACCGACGCCCTCGGATCAAACCGTCATTAAACAACCGGTTTAGATTGCGTCTTAGAGGCGGTGGAGGAAGGTTCGGAGGCCCAGGGCTTGCGTGGCCGTCAAGCGGGGCCGATCGGCCCGGGGGGTTCCCTTTGGGTCCCGTCGTCGCGTCGTGTCTTCTCGAGTCTTCTAGATGATGATTTCTTGGGTGCTAAGTCTCGTTCACGTCGGGGATTAGTCCGGTGCCTTCTAGGGTCTTCTCTCGAGTTGGATTATGTTACGTCGCGTCGAATCGCATTCTCGGTTCCGGTGTTTTCCTGTTTAGTCCCCGCAATTCACAACTTTACCGAAACCGATGGAAATATGTTAGTGACCCCCTATTCTAGGTTATTATTATGATTTATACCCCTTTCTCATGTTTATTTGATTAATAAATTTATACGATAACAGGTGTCAACAAACTCCCCAAGCTTACCCTTTGCTAGTCCCTAGCAAAGCTTATATACTATAGTAGGATCAGGAGTTGCTACTACACTTTCATACCTTAGAAGTACTGTGTTTATTAGAAATAAATTCTCCTCTTAACCAGTTGCTCTCTCATACTTGTTTACCATGGGGCGTAGCCTTTTCATGAATCATAAGCGAGATAAAACAATCAAGTTAAGTACCATGTCTCAAGTTCTTTGATCAACTATCATCCCGGGGTTTTGCAATATTTTTCAAAAGAAACTTCGAGATCCTATGTATGACCCTCTTAAGTGGATGGTGGTAGTGGTGAAGTGGATGAGGATGAAAGGTAGTAAATAGCCCTTAGCCTTTTAGTATTTTTCTTCTCAAGCATCTTGGACTATATCTCTCTTTCTAAAAATTGCTAAGACCTGGGCTATTCATTCTTGGAGAGGTGGGCTTTGCCCTGACTTGTGTCCATTTTTCTCTCTCCTTAGAGATGTGGGCCCTACTCACCCTCGGACACGTGTCCATTATTCATCTCTAAATATATTTATTAGGGAGGTAGGCCCTTCTCGCCTAGTATGACTTTTGTCCGTTACTCTCCCTCTCTCGTCTCACTTTTCTCTCTAAATATTTATTTTTCTTTTTTTTTCTTTTTTTTTCGAATGTAGCCCAGCTCTATTTGGCATAAAAACACCGAGAGAGACATATCCAAAGATTGCAAGAGTTTATTTTTTTATAATTATGGCTAGCGGTGATGGAGTATGGGGAGGCGTACTTCCGGGTTAGAAGCAGTATTTGGTGGAGTGGGATGATTTTGATGCGAAAAGATAAACTCTTAAGGGTCATAGCTAAGGAACTCATCATGTAATATTTTATAATTTTCAAAGATAAAAACCGGGAATCGGTATCTCTAGAAATATGATAAACAAAGTAGCTCAACTTTTCATGTATCTTTATCCTTCAATGCCAAGACTCGGATTAAGCATGTGCTTCCCAATCGGTATTGGGTTTAGAGCAAATTAAGATTTTAAAGCTTTGGGAGAATCTAAGTCCAAAGTGTAAGTACTTTTAAGAGGAATTAAGGCGAGCAACTATTCATCATTTCCTTAGCGCATCATCTTCAGCGTTAATTTTATTCTAGCAAGCATAAGCACACTATCTATTTATTTATTTATAGCAAACATAAAGATCAAACTATATATATAACTTAAACTTTTTATTTAGTTTTTTCTATAGTTATGCATCTTTTTATATCTTTTTAACAAAACAAACATACCAAACTAGTAGTAAATAAGGTAAAGGATAAGAGTACTTACACGGATAATGGGGGTTGCACTCCCCAAGCGGATCTTGATAGTCTTTTAGAGATGTAGAAGTGAGGTAGACTGTGGTGGTGTGGTAGGTTCATGCTAAACCGTGCTCACCGATGATTCTTTCTGCGAGATATTAGTGGACGTATACCCGAAGGATTGCAACTATTTAAAGAACGGGTTGTTATCCAAAGGTTGATATAACCTCATCTATGCTAACAAAAGGATGGTTCATTGATTACTTTAGCACGTATATTGTTTATCATGTTTTTTTAATAAATTATGTTCTTAGTCGCACTCTAGCATGGATCAAGGCAAATGTAACTTTTAGCAAAAGACAAAATAAATGATGTGATACTTACAGATCTTTCTTCTATGAGGAACGATCCGGGTCTTCCTTCAAGCAGTTGTTGGAGTTCATCATACGCCTTGCCTCACCTCTATTGTGAGTTCATCTCTTGACTTACCCGCATTGAATATGATAGTTTTTACGCAAGGGTTAGTCAAAATAACTTCTATCTACTAGAGCATACTCTTGGTTCAAAAATCAACCTAGACACCACGTCTAATTTGATTTAGGAAAGCAATTTAACTAGCATTAAAAAGCCTTTGAAAGCACGATCAACACTCCTAAACTAGGCACCATGCTTCATTTAAGAGATATATGAAAAATACTTCAAACTAGAGCATACAATAGCGGACAACGGTGGCATGAAAGCATCATAGAGATTTACTTAAATAGAGATGAAAGAGCATGATCATGGTGAGAATAATATTTATTATTATTTTTATTATTATTTTATATGCAACGACATGATTGGGTGATTGCAAGGAGTTAAACATGCAATGGATCTACGATGAAAAAACATAACTAAGTGGAGTGAATGCATGAGTTGATTAAGTAAACATGCAATGCAAGAAATTAAATGATAACTACTTTGTTAATTTATAATCAAAATTATCTCACTTTTTAATCATACTTACCATAGTGTGCAAAATCTATGTGCGTCACTTGAGATGTATGTATTGAATTCTTGTGACGGTGACTTCTTCTTCCATCTATACATGGTTAGAATAATATATATATATATATATATATATATATATATATATATATATATATATATATATATATATATATATATATATATATATATATATATAAATACATACCTTGAGATAGCAGGGTTCCAATGGTGATGAATCTTGATTGAGCGAGGCACCACGAAGTTCTTCAATCTGTGGAATCTTGTCGGAAGATCGCAACGACATCTTTTGTCCCTGTCTATTCCACAATTCAACGTAACAAGGATAATCCTACTAAAGCTAGTTAATACACTAAATTAGCGTATATCAAGATCATTATCAAAATCTTTACGCCAATTGCTTCCCGGCAAAGCGCCAAAAAAGCTTGTTGGTATTTATTAAGTGCAAAAAGAATATAAAGGGGTTCCATAAGCGCCTGAATAATAAAAATACCATTGTAGCTTTTACCCTGGAGTATTCAGTAGTATCGTTATTTATATTTTCCACGGGGGAAGCAAGGGTAAAGACTATGATAAATCAAAATCATGTATCTACTAACTTAATATACCAACTAAACTAAAGTGAGGGGGTAAATAATGTATATGATATGTATGATAGCATTTAACCGGGAGAATATTATAATATAGAGTAGATAACTAGGTCGAGAGGACAACGGGAGAGGTCTAGGTTCCCGAATACTTCTCTAGTACTTTGGTTCTATGATAACAATTATTCTAATACACTTTGGAGCAGCGGTACCGTCCCCCGATCCTCGAAAAAAGACCGGGAAAGGGTGATCGGGGAAGGCCGCCAAAAAGCTCTACGAAACACCAAACCCGAACGTGGTGGATTACAAAGACCGACAAAGGAAGGACCCGGATAGGCGACCGTGAGGGGGTGAATGGGAGCCTCAACTAAATTTTTCGAATTAGTGAACGTGTAGCTCTCCACGAACCCTGAGCAAATCGAACGACCCTCGGTATGATCACGACCTTGGATGCAAGGTGGATGACCTAGAGATTGCTCTAGAGTCACAGCGGATCAACCGGAAACACCCCGAAACGACCACACACGTAAGAAAGGAAAAACAAAGACAAAACACGGAGCTCTGATCGTCCACGCCTAGGGCTCCGGGACCGTCCGCCTACCGGGCGGATCGTCCGCGACCTGAGGTCGGACTGTCCGAAAGCCAAATCCCGAAAACTCAACGGTTCGGACCTTTGGACAAACTGAGCCGGATTTGGTTCACAGATCTTGAGAGCGGATCGCCCCGCCAAAAACAAAATCACCAAGTTTACGGACTCTCCACACCAGCGGGCTCGGATCGTCCAAGGCTCCTGGGCGGACTGTCCGAGTGTGTCTACGTGGCAAAGTGGAGCAAGACGTCGGCCTCGGCCGGGTTGAAACCGAGGGCGGATCGTCGCCCTAAGAGGCCGGATCGTCGCGCCTGCTCGCATGCAGCACGAACAAAGACCGCCCGGCGGCTCTCCTCCCCAAACTTCGGATCAAACTCGATCAAATCGAAACCTCGGGTCACAAAAATCAAGCCATAGCATCTAGGCATGTGGGTGACCATTTCCCCCTTGGAAATTTCGAGTTTGACGGAGTAAATCGAGAGAAATCGCGGATCACACTAAGAACACACCAAAACGACGAACTTCGATCTAGAACTCGCTCGATCTACGTGCTCGTGAGGAATTAGCTCAAACCCTTCAGTGGAAATGATCCTCTCACGCCCTAGCACGAATCAAGGCAAGAAGAACGAGATCAAACGGTGCGGAAACGAAGAAATCGCGAAGAGAATAGAAAGGAGAGGAAGAACTCGCAAAGAACAAGTGAAGAACGAAAATCACAGCTCAAAATCAAACATGAACACCGATCGAATCACTCCAAACGTCACCATGTGACGGGCTACTCGAGCTAGCCCTTGCTCAAATGATTCGATACAAGCGGTGGACCTCTCACACCAAGGTTCTCAAACCCTAAGCTAGGAATTGCAAAATGAGAGGCAAGGGAGGATGAAGGGGTATGCCTACGCTAAATAGCCCCAATTCCCTCCGCCTAAACTACCCCTAGGATACATGAGTCGATTTTATAACCCTAAGGCTATTTCCGTCGACTGCGGGTAATCTTCGATCCGACGGCCACCGCGCCTCCTCATCGGTAGCCTTGCCTCCACGCAACCTCCCCGATGCCGCCCGCGTGCCGCAGCCCTTCCGCCCGGCCGAACACTTCGGGTTTTGAGGCCCAAACCCGCGAAACCAGCGCTGTGGTTTTGAGGCCCAAACCACCAAACCCCGCGTCCGTGGTTTTGAGGTGCAAACCACGAAACCCGCTCCGATGGTTTTGAGGACAAACCACCAAACCTCCTCGACACGTGTCACCGCCGTCTTGACCGCCCGAGTCGCCAAGTCATCCGAGCTCCTCGCTTCCGCCCGCACGCCGCCCGTCTTGACTCGATCGACACGGTCCTCGCCCGCCCCTCTTGCATCCGTCGATGTCCCGGATGTCGACCTCTATGGCTAGCCACCCGGCACCCCGGTCCTTCACCTCTGCGGTCCGTCGGCCCGAGACGTCCTCCTTGGAACCTTCACCTCTCCGTCGGCTACCATCTTGAGCTCAACACCGCACAACACGAACCAAGAGATACGTCTTCGACACACTCCATATATGCCGGTGAAACATAGCCGAAGCAAAAAGATAAAAGAAAATAGAAGGAAAATGTTGATTGTTGACAATGACTCCATCACAAAACTAAACACATGTGGCAAAACTCAACCATGTGTTCGCAATCTCCCCTTGATGAGTGCATTGTCAACATTCAACACAAAGACGTAATAAGATAGGAGAAAGCACATCGGATAGACCACAAACACCGGATAGCAAACGTGGAGCAAAAACTTGGTTCCCAAAGACATGGGCAAAAGGCTCGACACAACCAAGCTAAGACAGCTAGTCCTCAAGAAGAGGTAGAACAGGCTCAACACCACTAGCAAAGCTCTAAACCAAATTCTAAAGCCAAAAGCTTTCACACACAAACAGCTAGACCCTCAAGACAGAGGCAAAGGCTCTACACGTCTAGCTCAAAGCAAAGTGCTACTCCCCCTGGACAAAAGCAGACACTGTCTTTGTAACTTTCTCCCCCTTGTTGGCACATGCACTAAACAAGCTAAAATGCAATATGTCACAATGCAAAGCTTCAAGATTATATTCAACCGAGTGAGAAAGTGCTCAAAGTGGTACCATAGCAACAAACTACAAGTGCTAGCCAGAGCTCAAGATAATCATATGATATGAAATATGGCACAAAGCAAGTTGAGCAAATTTTAGTATCTTGCAAAAGGAGGTTCACCATCAAACATAGCACCTAGCACAAGTAGATAGGAGATCAACTAAGTGCTCAAACATGTAAACAAGGTGAACTACCCCAAGCGGCTCAAACATCATGCTAGACAACATGTAACCTTGTGTTCATTTTAGTTCAGAGTTGCAGCGGTTCACAAGTTATAAGAGAGCATGCAAGTGGTTATCCACATTTGCCTTGCCTTACTAATCAACCATGTCAAGCCTATGCATGTGAGCAATTAGAAGCTTAAGACAATGGTCTGGGTCAAACACAATGAAGTCCAAGTTCATTCAAGAGTGCAAGTGAAAGCAGTCTCGAACTTCAAAGTGCGGCAAAATGGACCCACTCGATCTTTTCATCACTTTAACTTTAGACTTCATGTTTTAGCATGGTATTATCATGAAAATCTAAGCAAGTGAATGAATCAAAGCATGAGACATAGCTACCAAGCATACACATAAAAGCTCAAAGGATCTCAACATCCTACTCATGATAGTAGCTAGCTCAAAGGTGAACCAAGATTACGTTTCATCATTCATTAATCAAGTTCACATTTTGGAAAGCATTGCTCAGCTCATAACATACACCACATGATTAAAAAGAGCTCAAGCTAGAGACACTATCAAAACTCATACTACAAAGAGCACAATCTCATTCAAATCAATATAAAGATGAAGCTCATGATATGCAAGTATGATACAAAAGCAAAAACAAACCCAACTACAATTGTACACCAACTACAAAACTACCCCTCAAAAAGGGTAGCAGACGCCCAACTCTCCACGTAGCCGGGCAAAGCGGACTTGATCTAGGGGTTTAGTGAAAATGTCCGCAATCTGCTGCTTTCGGTGTAAACGTCTGGACATCTATATCTCCCTTCTCCTGGTGATCTCTCAGAAAATGGTACCTCACTTCTATGTGTTTGGTCTGGGAGTGAAGAACTGGGTTTTTGGCAACACTCACAGCTCTCATGCTATCACACAACAAGGGTACACGTGAAAAACTAAGGCCAAAGTCCCTCAAAGTGGCAACCATCCACGGCGGTATTTGGAACAACAAGCGGCGGCGAAATCGTGCTCTGCCTCAACAGTCGACTGAGCGACACCAGACTGCTTCCTAGACGACCAAGACACAAGAGAAGTACCGAGAAACTGACAGGTACCAGAAGTGGACTTCCTATGCATCCTATCACCAGCATAATCAGAGTCTGAATAACCAGTCAGGGAGAGGGTGGAAGAGGCCGAGTACCATAGGCCAAAGTCGGGGGTAAACTGCAAGTACACGAAGATCCTCTTCACCGCCCGATAGTGAGAGGTGCGTGGCGACGGTGAAAGCGTCTTGCAGAGGCACACCCGCAAACCGAATGTCGGGCGTGTCATTTGTTAGGTACAAAAGAAATAACCGATCATGCTTCTGTACTCTCTTTGGTCCACGGCTTCTCACTGGAGTGATCTTGGCAAACTTGGGAGTGTTGGTTGGTTTCTCACTTTCGAGCTCAAACCACGCTTTGACCAACCTTGCCATAAATAACTTCTCTCTTCCCACCTATAGCAAAGCCTAAACCCGATGTGTCAGTCCCCTCTTGAACCCGACTCATCATCATGCCAAGCTGCGGCTCTCCACTAGACACCCAACTCAAGACAGAGCGAAGGTACTTGATCTCCTCTTCGACTAACCGTGGGGCTACCACAACTAAATGTGGGATTGGGCTGTCACCCCTGGGGCTACCACAACTAACCGTGGGATTGGGCGCAACCTCAGGTAACCTATAGCCTAGGCACCACGCCTACACTATAAATTACTACTCTAGCTACCTAGCATAACTAGAGCCCTCAATACGAGCGGAGATCCCATGCAATAGTATAATAACTATATTAATAACATGAAAGGCATAAAAGTACTAGAAAAGATATATCTAATTATGGCATAAAGTCTAATAGAGTTGAGATACAAAGATATACCGTAACGCAAGACTTCTCCGAACGGAAACGCAGTTCCGCTCTCCCTAACTCTCTACTAGATCTATTCTATTACATTGTAGTCGCTTAATCTAATTCTCCAGGCCGTGCCTCCATCGATGAGATATGAAGTTGATGTATAAGATGATCTGAGATAGGGGGTCTAGGGGGTCTATATATATGGGTTTTCTTACGTCGCCCCTTCACCCCGGCCGGGCAATGTGGTACTAATCGGTGTTGGATCTTGATCCATCTCGTGCTTCTACCGATGCCCTCGGATCAAACCGTCATTAAACAACCGGTTTAGATTGCGTCTTAGAGGCGGTGGAGGAAGGTTCGGAGGCCCCGGGCTTGCGTGGCGCCAAGCGGGGGCCGATCGGCCCCATTATTAGCCGATCGGCCCGGGGGGGTTCCCCTCTGGGTCCCATCGTCGCGTCGTGTCTTCTCGAGTCTTCTAGATGATGATTTCTTGGGTGCTAAGTCTCGTTCACGTCGGGATTAGTCCGGTGCCTTCTAGGGTCTTCTCTCTGAGTTGGATTGCGTTCGTCAGCGTAATCGCATTTCGCGGTTTCGGTATTTTCTGTTTAGTCCCCGCAATTCACAACTTTACCGAAATTGATGGAAATATGTTAGTGACCCCTATTCTAGGTTATTATTATGATTTATACCCCTTTCTCATGTTTATTTGATTAATAAATTTATACGATAACAGGTGTCAACACCGCACTCCTGCAGAGCCCTGTGTCATGCATGCCAACTTGGTCGTCATGTTCAACTTCCGTTTTCTTCTTCTTCCCATGCCACCCGTGTCTTTGACCTTGTACACGTGATTTGTGGACTTCTCCTGTCCCCAAGCATTTCTGGGCTTAAGTACTATCTTGTGATGGTTGATGATTTCTCCCATTACTCTTGGACTTTCCCCTTGCGTGCTAAGTCTGAGACGTTTCCCACCCTCCTCCACTTCTTTGCGTGGGTGTCCACTCAGTTCGGCCTCACCATTAAGGCCATCTAGTGTGAAACGGGCGTGAGTTCGATAACAATGCCTCCCGCTCTTTATTTCTCTCTCGCGGTGTTCAACTGCGCATGTCCTGCCTGTATACTTCTTCCCAAAACGGCAAGGCTGAGCGCATGATTCGCACCACCAATGATGTCTGTATCTTCCCAGAACGGCAAAGCTGAGAGAATGATTCGCACCACCAATGATGTTATGCGCACTCTCCTCCTCCAGGCCTCTCTGTCCCCACGTTTTTGGGTAAGAGCCTCCACACCGCCACCCACCTGCTGGTTGTATTCCCTCCACTTTGCACCCGTCCTCCCTCCACACCACGCTCTCTTCGGTACCCCTCCTAGCTATACTCACCTTCGTGTCTTCGGTTTGGCGTGCTACCCTAACATTGCTGCCACTGCTCCTCACAAGTTGGCGCCCTGCTCGACACGATGTGTGTTTCTTGGCTACTCCTCTAACGATAAGGGGTACCGTTGCTACGACCTTACTTCTTGTCGGGATGCTCTCTCTCCACCATCGAGGGGGACGCGAGGTATCTCCGGTACCCTCTTCTATCCACGGCCACCTGGCAGATCCTCACCGGCGGCGCACAATGGAAGAGGAGTACGCGGCCCTTCTTGCCAACCAGACGTGGGAGCTCGTGCCACGTCCTGCTGGTGGCAATGTGGTGACCGGCAAGTGGATATAGACACATAAGCGTCGGGCTGATGGTAGTCTGGAGCGGTACAAGGCTCGTTGGGTACTCCCGGGTTTCACTCAACACCCTGGTGTGGATTATGATGAGTCTTTCAGTCCGGTCGTGAAGCACTGCTGATTACACCCGTCCTCTCACTTGCTCTATCTCGCTCGTGGCCTGTGCATCAGCTTGATGTGAAGAATGCATTTCTTCATGGCACCTTGATCGAGACGGTGTATTGCGATCCAACAAGCCGGGTTTGTGGATTCCCGTTGTCCTGATGTGGTCTGTCAGCTCAATAAGTCTCTATGATCTGAAGCAGGCTCCTCGAGCTTGGTACTCCTGGTTTGCCACGTTCCTACTAACTTTCGGGTTCCGGTAGGCCAAGTTAGATACTTCTTTGTTCGTCTATTGACATGGGACCGAGATTGCCTACTTGTTTGCTTTATGTTGACGACATTGTCCTCCACGGCCTCCAAATTTCATTTGCTTCAGCGTGTGATCTCTTCTTTGCGGCGGGAGTTTGCCATGAAGGATCTTAGTCAACTTCATCACTTCTTGGGTGTCACTGTGGAGCCTCGCCCTCGCCCTCGGGCCTCTTCACGCACCGGCGGACGGTATGCTCTTGATATCCTCGGCGGGGGATGACGGCTTTGCAAGCCATGTGCAACCCCGTTGATACTCGGTGAAGCCCTCTGGCGATGAGGGTGATCCGTTGGTGGATACCACTTCCTTCGGAAATCCGGGCTGAGCGGGCGTTGCGATTCCTCACCTTCACCGGGCTTCACCGCGGCGTATGCTACTCGGCAGGTCCGTCTTCATATGCCCGATCCCCTGGGAGCCACATCTTGCCGATGAAGCGCCTCCTCCATTATATCCGCGGCACTGTTGACTTCAGCCTGGCTCTCCACCGGTCTCCCACCACTGAGCTCGTCATCTACACCGACGCTAACGGGGCTGGATGCCCGGACACTCGCCGTTCCACCATTCATTACCTTGGTTCCAAAAGAAGACTAATGTTGTTCAAGTCAAGGATACTAGAACCATGATAATTGGCCTATTAGCTTGGTTCATAGTTTCGCCAAACTTGTGACCAAAATCCTAGCTAATCGGCTTGTAGACCGGCTGAATGAGATGGTGTCCCCAATCAAAGCGCCTTCATCAAAAAAAACGTTCATCCAAAATAATTTCATGATGGTTCAACAGGCAATTAAATCCTTGCACTCTCAGAAGCAGCCTACAATTCTCCTGAAGCTCGACATCACCTTCTGGAAGTTCTCACAAAACTAGGTTTTAGGTCTCGCAGGTGTGACATGATTTGTGGTCTCTTATCTATTTCATACACTTGAATGGCCCCTGGGGAAAGTATCTGTTGCCCTCATTCAGATTCTGTTGCCCTGTGAGATGATGGACTTTCCTTGCAAATATTTAGGTCTGCCGCTGACCATCAAAAAGCTAACTAAGGAGGAGGTCCAACCCCTCATTGACTCGGCTTCTGGGTGGAAGGCTGACTTGATGACCTTAGCGGGTAGAGCTGTTCAAGTGTAGTATGTTCTCCACAGAATTTTAATTTGTGTGGACATGTCAACAGATCTTCCATCTTGGGCTCTCAAAGCTCGGGTTGCGGGTGGGCGGGGCCCTTACATTTGCCTCTTAAGGCCGCCCGCCAAGGACACTTGTTATCATATAAATTTATTAATCAAATAAACATGAGAAAGGGGTATAAATCATAATAACAACCTAGAATAGGGTGTCACTAACATATTTCCACTAGTTTTGGTAAAGTTGTGAATTGCGGGGAGTAAACGGAAAAAAGCCCGAGAATTTGCGAGTCGTGCGACTTCTGCGACGTAATGCAATCCAACTCGAGAAGACCCTAGAAGGCTCCGGATTAATCCCGACGTGATAGAGACTTAGCACCAAAGAAAACATCATCTAGAAGACTCCGGAAGCCACGGCGCTTGATCAAGGGACCCGAGGGTGGGCCACACCACGGGCCGCCGCCCAATAGTGGGGCGGCGGCCTCCCCTCCGCCACATCAGCCACGCCTCCGAAGCTTCCTCAACCGACTCTATGATGCAATCTAATCCACTCGTTTAATGTCGATTTGATCCGAGGGCGTCGGTGGGAGCACGAGTTGTATCTAGATCAACCCCTCGGCACCTCCTCCCACTATATAAGCGAGACCCCTAGACCCCCTTTCGGATCATCAAGTTCGTAATCAAGTTCTCAATTCATCAACGGCTTCAAGATCCAAGTCATCAATCCCACGCTCTAGAAACACCGCTTTAGGAAGAGTAGCAATCAAGATTAGAACTAGTAGGAAGGAAGAAATCCGCTCTCGATGGTCGGAGGCGGCTCAAGATCGGGCCTCGTTCTTGTAAGTTCTTCATTGTAAGTAGTCTTCAAGTTCCGGACCGTTCTTAATATGAATATCTTGATCATGTTTATATTCGAGATTATTTGTTCTAGTATTTACTTTGATTACACGTTTAGCATAGTTGAATTCTTCAAAAGATGTTCATGCATGGATTAGGTATAGCGCTCATCCATTGAATTCTTGGGTGAGTGGTAGAAGATGTAATCATGATTAGATCTAATTTGCTCTGCGTTTGCACCCTATGTCTTTGGTCGGTGTGGTAGATCGTGGGTGGTGACAAACACCATTGAGTCTTTTGCAATCCATCCCCGTATGTAGGACTAGCGGATGATATTATTCGGGTTGTTCTAAGTTTTAGGCCTTAGTCTTCACGGATTACGTCCTCATGTGTGGATTTAATTAGTCTTTTCTTCGATGATTGTTAGATGTATTGCACTAATCGGGTAGATCCTAACTTATAATTTAGAATTACATATTGGAGTTTCTAATGCTAGCTAGCCTATGAATTGCTATCGTCCTTTGTTTGACACTTTCTATTTTGCACACACGGATATGACTTGGTTGAATCTATTTATTAGAACTTTTATCATTATCATTATTGTGAACTTTGATCCCTGTTTAAGTGATTGATAAACTTAATACTTAAGCTTTGCATATGATTAATGTTTAGATACCCACATGCATAGTTAATTCATGATAATAGACTTTTTTCCCTGTGGTAGAATATAAATTCAACACACGGTTCTTACTCTGGTTAAAATGCTACAATGGTATATTCATATCACATTAAACTTGCTTGGATACCCAATTATAATTGTTTATTTACTTATTGAGAAGTTTATCAAGGCATAGTACGAATATTTTATTCCTTGCATATTAGTAGTTTAACTATAGGGATGACAACCTTTTCGGATATGCTATGAACTTCAACGAATTATTTTCTTTTAGTTTTATCACGAAGCAACATCTGATATATGTTTTTTTGACGCCATTGCTAGTGATAGGTTTATATCTGTTTTACAGTTAGTGGCGTTAAAAATCTGCGTACCCATGAAATTTCGTTTAGGTTAATGCATTGTGGCTCAGCCATTCTTGCTTTGCAGCCTAAATATTTAGAACCCGCAAAGACTATTGAGCCTGGTGGCAAAACCCGCAAGGCCCGCAAGAACCCTCCTCACCTGACCCTATCGTCGCGTCGCCTTCTGGATCTCGCCGGGGAGCGCCGGTTCCGGCATGGCTGGCGGCGGAGCTTTGGCCCCTCGGTTCGAGCCCCTCCGGAGCAAGAGGAGGTAGGAGAGGACCCCGGCGTGCGGAGCGACCCGGCGAGCGGCGTCTCCGGCGCGGCCATCGCGCGGGCGGGTGGATCCCGGCGCGGCTCGGCGTGCAGCGAGGCCCTGGTGTGCTGAGCGACCCGGCGAGCAAGGAGGCTCCGTCGGCGGACAAGGAGACCCGCGCGCCATCGAGATGAGTGGCCACGAAGCACCTTCCGATTCTGATTCTGATCGGATTAGTGGTAGCAGCGTTGCAAAGGAATTAGTTAGCAGTTATCTCGTCAAATTTGCACCACATTCAAGTGCTTCTTAGATCAGAGTTTTAGAATGTCACCCTTTTCTACTATTCTATCCAGATCTGCTGGTGTTGATGAGATGGCCACCCTACCATCTGAGGTTGTGCCAGAATGATCGATCATGAAGTAGTGGAACGGATGAGTAAGAATGCAACTTCAAGGAATGTGGATGTGATGAAGTCATGGAAGCCATTTGCTCGTAATGCTCCAAAGCCTCAAGCCAAGAAGGCGACCCTACCATCTGCTCCTAATGCTCGAAGCCTCAAGCCAAGAAGCGAAAGAAGTCATCTGATTTGCACGTGCAATTTGTGAGGTCCCCGCTACTAAACATGGTTCTAGTATCACCAAGGATACACCATTCTGGAGCCAAACACCTGAGCCAAACATTCTGGAGCCTATGGAGATGCCCCGGGGTTTTCACTTCCAACCCAATAATGAAGAGCAAATATGTGGATCCCAAGAAGGAGGGCAACAGATTGAATCTCAACTACCATTGTAAGCAGCCATTTGAAATGAGTTTATATTCATTTAATCAGTAGTACTGTTTTGTCTATTACTACTCTTCTGTCCAGTAATTCTTCCTGATAGGTCCATTTTGTATTGGTTTAGGTGCACTGTGCCACGAGACCATGTTGGTCAAGAAGTAGGACATTCTGCAGCTTCAAGAGGTGCGGCCGCTTTGACCACAGTGAAGGCCTTGTTGTCGAAACGGAAGACGGCTGGCAGGAGTGCGCTAAATCCCTCATCAGGAAAGCGAAGGAAGTCCCCTGTTGGGTCGCATGTGCAAATTATGAGGTCACCCCAACTAAAGAGGATCCTATTGTCACCTAGATTGAGGTCTCCTTCTGTGAGAGGCACTGGGTTGCCATCAGATACATCACCATCTATAATGTCCTTATCTTCAGCTTCTTCTGATGTTACAACAATGGATACTTCCAATTCTCCTATCCCAGATTAGATTTTTGTGTCTATACTCTATATTGTTATTATAGTTGTACTACAGTTCCTCTATCTGCTGCTGATATAAAGTTTCAATTTGTGAATATACTTGAGCAAAAACTTTATACTTGTAAATTAAAATAGTCTTCCTCACTCATGATGTAGATGCATCAAGAAATATTAGAAGGCGGAAACTTATCCTCTATCTGGAAAGAGTTTGAACCAATCTACCATGGAAATTTAGTTGTTCAAGAAAAATGCATTCATTGTTTGGTTATCTTTCCTGCAAATTGAGAGACTGGTAGAAGCACATGCCATAGGCATTTAGAGACATGCAAAGAAGCATTATCAGAATGAATGAGATGGTTGGAAGTTTGACTAAGGGTTCTCTATCCCTTAGATAAACCATCAAATGCAGAATGGAAACTAGCTGACATGATTTGTGATATATTTGAGATCTTCTATAATGGCACAAATGTACTTTCAGGTACACTATACCCAACAGCTCACATTTATTTTCATGTCTTCTGGGAAGACAAAATGAGACTAGAAAAGGAGATTTCGAACAAAGATTCATCTATTGCAGCTATGGCAGTCAAGATGAAAGAGAAGTTTCAGAAGTATTGGGACCTATCTTTGCTGCAAATCTGTATTCCGGCTGTTTTAGATCCCAGGTATAAGTTCAGGTTTGTAGAATTTCACTTGAATAAAGGTTTTGGTGAGAAAGGTCCCATATACAGTGAGCGAGTGAAGACAACAATGAAGAATTTGTTCTCAGCATATTCACCAACATTGCCTGATGAAAACAACCGGCACTCTAAATAATGAGATTGCTAATGATGAAGACAATATTGCATATGCAGACTGGGAGCAACACCTTACACAGCAGCAAGCGAGGAAAGGAAAAAATGAGCTTGATGAGTATTACACAGATGATCTTTTCTCTCGCCAAAAGAGGCTTGATATTCTGCAATGGTGGAAGATGCATGCTGCTAAATACCCTATAGTTTCATGTTTTGCCCGAGATGTATTGGCAGCACCTGCATCAACTGTAGCCTCTGAAGCTGCATTTTCTACTACAGGCAGAGTTGTTAGTGAGTACAGGAGCCGGTTGACATGCAAGAATGTTGAAGCGTTGGTCTGTCTCCAAGATTGGCTGAGAGCGGAAGGTATGTTTTCTTTCAATTGTGCTTAACTAGCCCTGCTGGTTCACTAGAACTAGTTATTTACTCATGTGCAAAGAAAATGAAGATATTATAGTATTTTAATACACATTTTTCTTATTTCAGGCTATGCTGACTTCAAGCTAGCAGAGGACATCGATGATGGAGAGGATTAGCTGGAAATGAGAACTCTCTCCTTTTTGTTACAGTACAGGTGATGTTTGATTGGCAATGTCTCTCCTTTTGGTTGCAGACTGTAATAGTACAGGTGTTTGTAACCCTGAAGTTACTAAGCTTTTCATATTTGTACAGGTTTCCGTTTCTGATTTGAGGCACTGCAAAATTGGGCTGTCAAGGGATCTAGTATCTTTCACTGTCAGAAAATGTAAGGCTGAAGTTGACAGGAACAAGGCTATCATCTCTATTACTATTATATATGGGCGATTGACCTTTCAAAAAAGATTTATATAGGCGATTGGTTGTGTTATGTCAGCTATAGACCTGTAGTTATATGAATGTATAACAAATGGTAGCATAAATTGTTCAAATTTTAAATATCAGTAGTTGGATCAGGCACATCATCTCGCTGTGATTCTTTCATCATGGACATCACGAGTGTTTGTTTGACAATTCTGGACCAACTAATGTGCCTTTAGTACATGAGGATTCACCCTTTCGTGCTCTGAATCTATATGTCCATTCGTGAATGTTTACAGTGCATACTGCTATTTCTACAATTTGTCTATTTCTGTGTGCTGGCGTGCTTTGTGGTGATATACAACAACGCACAGCACGCTGACAGACACCATCGACGATATCAACCTGAACCTAATGTCATATACTCTACCAAGCAACATGATTGTTTTCCACTGATCTGTAAGTTCACGTCCTTCCATGATTTCATCTGTTCAATAATTTACCTAATTATTCCTCTACCAATATGGACAATTTTTTTGTCAACTCTGTTGCCTGTCATTTGTTTCATACAAAGCTTCTTAGGAAATTTGCATTGAGAGTTATTTATATGGACAGAATATGGTGGCCTACCATGTGTAGATAGATACACATTCAATACTCATTGCATTTCACTTGAGCAGAGTATGGATGTCTTTTGGAGATTTTCTGATAGATCATGTTTCATCTTTCATGTTGTGCACTTCTACAGCTCAACCGATGAGAGCTACAAAAACAAATGTGTCCTGTATTAAAAGGAAAACATTCTTTACGTTTACCGCTATTTTTACTAATATTTCACCTCCATATATAATGTTTTCACTCCATATATATTCTGGCTTGCTGGCCGTGCGAAGCACGGGGGCACCTGCTAGTTTAAATATGTTTCGTGACCATCTCGGTGAAGTTAGTAAGGTAATAATTGCCGCCCTCATCTAACAAAGCTGCCATGGAGAAAACCATTCCATCCTAGCCTCTTGCCATCGGAGATAAATCTCCAATACTAAAAAAACATTGGCATGTAGAAACCCTAACTGCAAGGAATCAATCTACTATAAGACTTATTAAAACGATGGATCTCTGCTCCCTTTGAGCCCCGATGAGAACCGGAGGGATAGAGGGGGACCAAAATGGTGATGGATGGCCGGGCGGCTCGCGACACTTAGGGCAAGGAGTCGCCGAGTCGGGTGACACCGAGAGTACCAAGCGAAGTGGTGCAATGAAAAAACTACTTGGTGAGACAAACTTCTTCCGTACTCCAAAAACAATTTTTATTTTGATATAAAAAACTCAACCCACGGGAACTAAGACTAGCCCGGGCATTTTGCTTAAGATGATGATCTCCTCACGCAAGTGTGCCACACTTGGGGCTCGAACTCGCGCCACGAGGGTGCCAATAAGTGTGCTAAACCAGCCGGTCTTAGCACCTCTTGGCTTGCATTTTGATTATAGAATAAATAGTGAAAATGTGTGGTTCTTCAACTGATGATTAGAAGGTGCTTGTGTCCAAATGGAAACCCCTTCACAGCTGTTGGATATCCATGTAGTGGAAGACTTCCGGCAGACATTGCATGGTCTGCTCGACTCCGCAAGGGTGGCACTTCAAGCTCTTGTGAAGTTCGACCCGGCGAGGTTTGAGTGTATATTCGAGGACGTTTGCTAGTCTCGTTGGTGCCTGTTAATTGTCTTGATGCCTAATTGAGTGGTCGTAAAACTTTCATGTAATCTAATTTAAGTTAGGTTTATTTAGGTCGTGTTGGTTTCATTCTTTCCCCGATAATCTATGGATTACTTGAGGGTATTACAACCAATTAAACTGTTTGCTTAATAAAATACGTGCCACGTGAGCACTCTCTCAGACAAATATTTAGGTTTGCTTTTTTTTTATATACACTACACTGATGCATTGGCGTTGACTTGGCATAACATTTTGCTAAAGAGAAGATACACGGCACATCATGTTGATCAGAACGAGCTAGCTACACGCACCACAATAGTTTGATGATTCAGCATGTATGGGTCAACTCATGGGCCAAAATGTTGTGTTACTGGCGACTCCATTTTAGCTTTGAGACCATGTGCGGGCCTCTCCATGATTCTTGGGTTTTCTGCTGAATACCCCAAAAAAGATTTGGATAACACGGTCACAACGCTTTCCGTAGTTATTCAACGACGATTACTGATGTATTCCACACACGAAAGCTTTATTGTCCCAAAAAGTTACACCACCACCACGGTTCATACAAAAGACATATAGAGCCTCAGCACAAAATAATTAAAAAGAAAGGACGATTGTGCGTACGTGGATCGTCATTTTACTACGTGTCAATGCATACTACAAAAGTAGTACTACCTCGGTTCTGTTTTTTATAAGTCGTTCGGCCAACTGCCAACACAAGTCAAAACAACTTATAAAAAGAAATGGAGGAAGTACTATATTTCTTGTCATGTGGAGACCTGCATTCTCGATCACGTTGCATGCATGATTGTTCAGTACACTTACATGCTTACCTGATTTTTGCACTACTTTCTCCATCACAAATTGTAAGTTGTTTGACTTTTGTGACATCAAGTTTGACCACTTGTCATATTTAAAAATCATGCAAAATATCACTTCTTTTATGGTGGCTTGCTTTATCAATAAAACTTGTTCAAGAATAACTTAAATCCGACTAGGTTTTCATCCCCCTTCTTTCTTTACTTTATCTTTTTTTTTTACTTCATTCAATCTTGCTTCGTTACACATGGTCCATGGTCCTTTTTTTTTTTTTTTTTTTGAAAGATCACCCGGCTTTGGTTATATTAAGAAGAAGAAGCAATCATCCAATTACAAGCGCAAAGCAGCCTCTCCCCCACTGTGCCTAGGCGCAGCTGGGACTGATAATTCTAAGCTAACTACTCATAGTCTGAAATTACAACTGAAGTTGAAGGAAAAATGAAAGAGCAACCAGACAGCGTCCATTGTCTTGCCGTGTCGAACAGGGATCTACGTCCACACCTCTATTTCATTTAGGAAGAAATGAACTAATTTCATACATTTTCTTGGTAATAAGTTATAGTAACATTACATGAAAACAATCATGGCCCTTCACTACATTCTCAAATACCGAGACATGTTTTAGATTAGATATATGGTCATTAAGCAAGATAAATAAATTATAATTAATTAAATACCTTTTGAGGTAAACCGACACACCAAAAGATCATATGACAATTGTTAGACAAATCAAAAATTGGTTAACGATCTCTTAAACCAGCATTGTTTTCGATCTGTGCGCTACACTAGTATAGACGGAAACAAAATAAAAAGGTCTCCTGCCTGTGGGCCGTGGCTGTGGCAAGCTATACATATGGTGGGCTACTTGCCTCATTCTAGGAGATGGGGAGGTAGCAAGAAGAATCCAGCGAAACCATGCTGACATGCCCATCCTATCTATCTCTTCGGTCTTCCCAACGTAGCTCAATCTCATTCTCATTCAATTGAATTGGGATAAATATACGAAAGATAAAGGGCCATGAACCAACGTAAATACTGCTATATGGGCATGCTCACCACTCACGTGCCGTCACTTGAGGGTTTGTTTAGATGCCTATGTATCCACCTCAATCTATGTGTCATTACAACATATATTCGATTGGGTGATGGACCCATTTTAAAATTTTAATCAAGTACATCTTTTTTTCCGAAAACGTGCACTTTGCACGTATTGCATTAAGGAAGATATAGTTTGTTACATAGTGCGCTTTAGCCAAAATAATTGGCCGCTACGCACCATCACACACATATACGGTCGCCAGCTCTAACAACATAGCAATAGCCAATAGGGTTGTACTTAAAAAGAGCTGATGTGCGATGCAAGGGTGGTTCAAAGAAGCACTACTGTGGCTGCTGCACTGACGGCAATAGAAGCGCGAGGCCCCGGAAGCCCGTCGCCACCCATTCGTCCACCTCTTCCCTGATGTTGTCGATGAGCTGCCCCGGGGCGGTGGCGACGTTGTCAGAAGTTCTCCGATTTCTTTCCTTCCAGATCATCCACGATACCAGGAGCACTAGGGAATCGAAGCCATTCCTGAACAAGTCGGCGACTCGGTTCTGGCGGGTAGCCACCATCTCACCAATGCATCGTCCGCCGAAGGGTAGAGGTGTTCCAACCCGGCCCACATAAGTAGTCTCCTGTTGCTGCAAGCACAACACACAATCTGTATTGTGCTGCAGGCCATGGCGCCACTGTCTCTCTGCCGTCCAAAGCCTACCATGGAGACCAAACCAGAAGAACTTGATCTTTGGAGGCGCGGCAGTATGCCAGAGCTCCTAGCAGCTTGGTGGAGCCGATGAAGATATTAGAAGTAATGTATTAATCTAACAATTTTTGTGCACCAATTGTGAAGAAAACGAGAATGGAACGCTATGTCTCTTGGAGCAATGGGGTTGTGAACTAGTTTCAGCTTTCTTTAACTTATTCTCCTTCATAGAGCATTATTGAATCAGTCGAAATCAACTGAAATCAGATCAATGTTCGGTGAGTGAGAATAAGCTGAATCTGAAGCTAGTTTAAGAAAAATAGTTTATTAATTTTAATGAAGGGAAGTGCCTTAAATTTAATAAAATCAATAGGTTTCTCTTATATTATCTTTAAGAAAAAAAGCGAGGAGTGTATCGACGTGTTGATTGACGACGGATGATGGCACGTACACGACGGCTTTTGACCTGTCGGGTCTCTGAATTGTGATCGATGGAGCCGCCCGTGCCGTGCCACACCACACGACTAGTACTAGTTTACTGCCACTTCGTCTTGACACTTGTAAAGCAGCAACGTAGTACAGCATATATGCTTTCGGATTAATTTGTACTCTTAAACATGCAGGAAGTAAACAAAAGCCAAGCATGGATGGTCCTAGATGCAAAGTTGAGAGAGAGGTAATATATACTTGCGTGCGCTGTAAGCAAATTTAAAGCTAACTATAGTGGAGATCTGAAACGTGTTCTTCACCGATATGTCAGTTTGCTCAACACACATCTACTATTATATGAGTTGCTGCGCACTGTGTCTCCTTTATTTATTACTCCCTCCGGGATGGTATTAGAAGTCGTTTAGGACAGCGACACGGTCTCCAAAACACAACTTTGACCTCTTATTATTATAAAAATATTTATGGAGATGTGATATATATATATACTTTTATCAAAGTATTTTTAAGACAAATCTACTCATATAATTTTTACATTTACAAACTCAACTACTTAAAAGTTATTGATAATTTATATTCCTGATGTTTGACTCAAACCTTGTCCAAAACGACTTCTAATATCATTCGGAGGGAGTAACTTGTAATAATTCATACCATGCATGCATTATTTCTTTGACTCATGGACATTTTAGGGCATGTTTGGATGGAGAGACTAGAGACTAATAGGGACTAAAAATTAGTTCCTAGCCCCTCCCAAGAGTCTATTGAAATTGAGACTAATTGAGACTAAAAATTAGTCCCTAGTGATGTTTGGTTATTTAGGGATTAAATGAGGACTAAAATTAGTCCCTAGTCTCTGGGTCTCATGGGAACCAAACAGGTTGCCCAACTTGTGCCTACGTATGCTAACTATATCCTTTTGGCATGCAGTTGACATGTTTCAAGGCTTTTGGTCACCATCCGGCTGGTTCAGCATGTTGCACGGAAATACTCCTAGAGTTCTAGTATGTGACTAGGGGAGCCTATCGTGCTTGAAATGTGTGCGCGATCAGGACGAGAACAAAGTTTTTATTGACAGTGTCCTTCTAGACAGGTCCCAAGTTTGGGCGAACTTTTATTGGCATGGCATCCATTCATAGGTTTAATTTTTTTTTTTCAGAATGAAATGCTTTGGATGTGCAGCAGCAGCTGAAACGAAAACGGTGCTTGCATAGTCCAAGTTGAAGCAAGGATAGACAAGCCTGCAGAACTGGCTTGAGTTCAGACTTCAGAGAGCAGCTAACTGCATGAGCAAGTTCAGTACGATGATAGGAAGGCGTTATTGCTCAAGTTGAGCAAGTCCAGTGATTATTCACCGAAGCTTCTCCTGAATTCTTTCTCGGATTAATTTCTGGTCGAAAGTACTTACACGCCATCATGCTGCTGCTGCTGTTGTTGTCAACACAATAATTGATGGGGTACGTGGCACCAGGTCAATTTCAAGTGCCAACAAAGTTGACAGATCACAGCCACTTTTCACTTGTCATCACTTCAAGAAGATGCAGACGGTATTTACATTCTCTGTGAATTTCATCAAACTACTGTGTGCGAAATACTGTACGTTTCCCGACAATAAGGACGACGTACGTGATAGCTCCCACCTCAACACCAGAAATATGATTCCCGGTCATAAAAAGCGCTCATCACCAAATGAAAGTTCAGATTTACAAACCAACCAGCTGGTAGCACAGCACGTTACAGAGTACAACAGGTGGCACCTCAATCGTTTTCAGCTTTTTGTCAGTGACTAGTGTTTTCCTAGCTACTTTCTTCTTGCACGCTCATCAACTACCATCTTCACGATTTCTCCTGCTGTCTGGTTAACTTCTTGCTAATAGACTTGTCATCTACTATTTGCTGATGAATGTCCATGTCCTCCTCTGCTCACAAACAAGCAGACAATAGCAATCAGCCAAGAGCTGTGCAGAGTTATTAGGAACAGACATTGTACAACGTTGCTCCTGCTGAAAACTGCAAGAAGAAAACCATATCCTATTGAGGACAATCATAGTTTTTCTTGCTGATGACCAGGTTCAGCTCACTAATTGTCACTAGTGATCCTAGTTATATGTCCCACTAATGAATCCTGCCAACACACGCTTCTTTCTCGGAATCGTAATATGAAATAGAGCAAGGAGGCTTGTTTTCTCATTGTTCACACTTGATGATGATGCAATCTAGTATCTTTTAGATAGGAGTAGGACTATAGGAGGTAGTATTCCATACTCCTGCTCAAGAGTCAAGATGACCCCTCCTCCTGCCATTATTTATTTAATTTGTGTTGGATCGCCCTGCTCAGAAAACAAGTACACTACCATGGGCAGGTTGTTGAGGGTTATTCTGAAACCATCCACACATGTCGCAAGCAATCAATCAATCAAAGCAGAATATCAGCCCACAATTTTATTGTTTCCACTTGCCAGCACAAGGGAAGAAGATTCTAAACACCTCTCCCTCTCCTTCTCTCTCTCTCTCTCTACACACACACACACACTTTGCTTTTCAATCTGCTTTTCTCCTCCTCCACCAAAAATTATTCAATTTGGCGATTTTTTTTCACACTCTAAAACCACCCAATTTTCGGCTATAAATGGCCCCCTCCTCCATGCTTCAATTCCCTTTTCCCCTCTTCCCGAGCTCCCTTGCTAGGTTACCTTCCTGAACCACATTCTGCCTGCACTTCAGGCCCTCCACCCATCTCTCCTAGTCTCTTCAGTAACAGCTCAATTTTGTTACTGACATGCTTTCAGTCTGTTGACCTGCTATTACTAGCAAAATTTTGGAGCACCAGCCTTTGGTCTCTGAACCTAGGAGTTTCCAAGGGGAGGTTCTGCCAAAATTTTAGCTTCTGAACATCCATTTTAAGGGGAGGTTCTGCCAAAAATTTGGCTTCAGAACATCCATTTTCAAGGGGAGGTTCTGCCAAAATTTTCTCCCGTGAACATAAGTTTATCAAGGGAGGTTCTGCCAAAATTTCCACCTGTGACCATCAGTTTTCCGGGGGGAGATTCTGCCAAAATTTTGTGCACTGACCATCAGTCTTCCAAGGAGAGGTTCTGCCAAAATTTTCTTCTCTCACTGTCACTTGTCCAACGCCAAGTCCTGCCATAAGTTTCTTCACATGCATCATAGCTATATATACAAAAAAAATTCTAATTTGCAAGGTAACTGAACAAGAGTATTTTCCTTCTTGTCCTTGATGATAAGCTAGTAGAGAGGCCGCAGCATCTGTTTTAGATGTTGTTGCTCGTCCTGTCTGAGCACCTCCTTTCCAGTTTTATGGTCGGTTCCGCCATAACCCGCCTTGTCCAGTCCTTCTCTGTTGTTTTCCTCTACTGGTTTTATGTCTTCTCAGTAAGCTGCCAGTAGTTAATCTCACCGTTTCAAGTTAACTAGGCGTTGTCTATATTTACCATATATAAAAATTAAGGTAGTAACAAAGAGGTACCTACACCTGACAAATAAGAGGGAGTGAAAGAAGCTTAGATTACATCTCAATTTCCAAGAGGTGACTATGTCAAGTGGGACCTCGTGTCTGGTCGAACCAGGGGGACCCCGAGTTCCGTGTCGGAGGATGACACGGATCTCCAGGCCCGATGGAGCAGGAGGAAGAGAAGGAAGGAGTCGAACCGAGTCGGCTCGGAGGTCCAGGCTAAGGAAGCAACAACACCTTGACGACCTCACCTCACAGGTATATATATATGTGTGTGTGTGTGTTATTTATGTCATAGCATCTCTATTATAATTCATGATGCAAGCATAGATCCAAATTAGTTTGTTCAACCTGTGCAATTACTTTACTTTTTATTCATGTAGACTTGCACTCATATGCAGGTGAAAAAAGTAAAACAGGTGACAACAAAGGCCCACTTGAAATATCTACCAAAACAAGCTCAATAATTGTGTTCCCCGTTTTGACAAAGGCCACACTAATCATCAGTTTCTTCCTAGCTAATTCACTGATCAACGATAAAAAGAAAATATATTACTCTACCATCATCACCTGCTACTATAATCGTTGATTATTTATTTTTTCAAAAAAAATACTACCTAAACATAGCAGAAACAAGCTAGGATTGAATTCATATCTCTGAGGTGTATAATATTGTGGCCTAAAACAGGTAAATCAGCTGAAGGACCAGAACAAGCAGCTCAGCATGGCACTGAGCATAACCAGCCAAAACCTTGTGGCAGTGCAAGCACAAAACTCTGTCCTGCAGACCCAGAAGATGGAGCTGGACAGCAGGCTGGGCGCCCTGACGGAGATCATCTGGTACATGAACTCAAGCACCAGCACCAGCACTGCTCCTACAGATCCAGCCATGATGAACAGCTTCACAACATGGAGCAGCGCCTCTGATATTCTTGGCGCCAGCGCATGGAACCAGCAGCAGCCCATAGACCTGTACCAATGCTTCTAGCTCTATAGCTCTAGAAGAGAGAAGGTGGTTGTGGCATATGACATAGTGGTAGGGCCAGAAGGAAAGGAGGCAGGCACACATCAAGTTTCTGTTCAAATCATGTAGGGCCTTTGTGTCACTATTGATGTGTGCTTGATGCTTCTCCCTTGATTGTTTATTTTGGAGGCGACGGCGATGTTTTGGTCTTCTTGCTGTTGTTGGTAGAGCCTAAAGGATGGACAGATGAGAAAGTTGTCTTGGCTTGGCTTTGTGTGACGTGAAGGAGGTTGTTCTCTGGTAGTTGAGGAGTATATATAGGGGAAATAATATTGGGCCAGATAGTGGTGAAAACGAGAGGCAGGTGATTTGATGGCTCATGGAAAACTATATGCGTAATGATGGTGATAACGTTTATTAAGATGTCGATTTGATGGCAATTGATATCCGTTGATGCCTCTCTATAATCCTTAGAGGTGAACTCGATCTCCACTCTTTTGCCCATCTTATTATGTTTGATGGGTGGTGATAAATAATGTTTACTAAGGTTTGGATTTGATGGCTCTTGAGACTATAAATGCCTGTCTTTGTTCGTGTTGTGTGATAGTAAATATCTAGGAGATTTTCTATGCTATAGGTTTAGATCCAAAAGGACTTAAAATAAAATTTTAAACATCCAAACGACGCGAGAAATGACCGCTCCTAGTCCTAGGCACAACTACTTATAAGTGTTGTGCCATGCTGCGTCGTGCTAAGGATGAATCCTAGACATGACCATTATACCCCTTGACACATACCACACACGAATCTAGTCACAGTATCATCCATGGTATAGTGTTCTATCACAACAAATCAACATCAGCCCCGCTTATCACCAAACAACCTCGATAAGAACAACGTGGGCCTAGGCACGACAGCTAGCCAACCGCTCATTCAGCTGTAAATTTCACAAATATGATGTCAAATTATGTATTCATTATTTTCTAACCATTGAAAAAATGCATTGGATAGTGTCAATGTATGATTGAAAAACGGATTAGATAGTGCCAATGTATGTATGACATGTGCATTTGTCACTAGGTGATTTTTATTTTTAAAATCCTTATTTTAAGAAATTTTAAATTAATCTAAGCAAAATATTATTTCCAAATCTGATCTGTTTGGCCACACCAAACTTCCTGGCGGCAAAATTAATGTGCCACCATGGCGGTCAGCCAAGCACTGATCTTGTCCCGCACCACTCACGGCAGGGGCGTATATAGAGGCGCACCGTGGCCTCCCCTTCCCCTTCATAGCTTACGGTAGCCGCATTCTAGACTGCTTGAGTGCATCGGTTTAATCTCTCAAAATGTACACTCAAGCAGGTGAATATATGTGTACTTATATGTGACTCTCGGTGCCTATTTTGTGTCTTTTTTAAAGAAAAAGAATTTGCTATATCCCAGTCGCGTAGAATATAGATTTTTTTTTTTTCTAGGTGACAAAACATCACGTATATATTATTCGAACATCAGAGAAAATATTGTAAAACATAAACTTCTATACTACGTGAACATTACGGCACGTCGGCACAGAACACAAGTACCAAATACAGATCAACAAGTTACAATGTTTTACTATGGCAGAACAAATGATAATTTTTATCTATATAAGCACAATCACATATGACAAATAGATAAATTTTTACTATGAAAGAGCAATAAACAATGCCAACCTATATCAACACAAACACAGAAATATTTAATGTGGAAGAGCAATAGACAATACCAACCTATATCAACACAAACACAGAGGACAAGCCATAATGTTTTGCATAGTACGAAGCGATGTTCTATGATGTTTTTAAATTGAAGTTTGCATAATAGATACGTGGTGTTCTATGCCCATTGCCTGAAAAAAATTTTATATTCCTAGTATAGGGAAAGTGAAAAAAAAAAAAGGTTGGGTGTTATTAGTTATTACCATGAGTTTCAGCTTCACGTAGCACAGTATGAATTTATCTTCTTTAATCCTTACACCTTATGAAAACCAATAACCAAAATCATGGCACGTGCAAATAATGCAGATTAAGAATTTAATTTTTTTTAATCCACAAAAGCAAGTCCATGTCAATTTCATTGTTTTGCTGAATATCAAAATGAAATAGACATATAGTTCCAAAGTAGATCTTTGCTTCTATAGTAGTACGCAATAGAGCAAGGACGTGTTACCTTTAAAAAGTTATGATAGGGCCGGGGGTACTATTTGTTCACAAAAAGAAAACCATAATTATATGCGGAATAAGAAAAGGATGATGTCGGATACAAATACAACCTACAACTTTCTGCAGCATCATTTTGAAATTCTACTCATTTTTTTTTTCAAAAGCTAGCAAGCCTGACCATTAGTATAATACTGTATAATATAAAAAACGAAACCACATAGTAAAGGATAAGGATTGTTTTATTTTTCTTAATGCACGGTTCATTTGGATACATTAACCGTAGTGTCTAGACACTCTTCTACAGATCTCCAGAACTAAAGGAAAAAGAGATCCTTAGCAACTTTGAGACAAAAGAAAACAGACACCTACTCTCAGAAAATAGCAGTTATCATGGCTACCAATGCAATACCGGCCATGCATGAGAAGGAGAAAAGATCTGGAAGACAGGCCAAAAAAGATGGAGAGCTCAGTATCTTGGTAGGAACTGTGGAACAATGGGAGCACTTATCAACTTTTGCAAAGTGGGATCCTGTAGCATTTCTCTATCCACCACCTTTATTTCACAAACGAGGTAGGCACTGTTAGTGTGCTCCCTCTAAAGCTATGTGTGCTCCCCACAAGCACTAGTATGCAGATCAGCCTTTTGTGATTAATTTTCCATGCTAAATAATTTAACATAAGTAGATCAGCTGAATTAAACTACCTTAAGTGCTTCTTTTCATTCTAGAAATTTCTGTAAACCCGATCGGCTCTAGTATGTATGTACAGAGCTAGCAAATTGACAGCCTCTCTTTATAGGCCATAATATAACCTTTCAGAAACATGGTTTAGTCCAAGTGAGGCACACTTGGTGTAGTTGGCTCATTGAGCATCAATGATCTAAAGCACAAAGACTGTGTCGTCACAAACGGAGGAGTACACGAGATGGAACCATCGGTTTCAGACATGGAAATGGCACCAACTGATCAGGCTGAATTACATTACATAATGACATCAAGCCTGCCGATGGAGTGATGGCCTGAGTGTTTGACCACTCTTGCTTGTGGCCTATGATGAATGCTTACTTGTCCACTAAGAAAAATATGGTACCTTTTACTTCATGCCATATCGATCACCTACATGTCATCGAGGCCTAAAGGTTAAGAATTTTTGGCAAGGCCACATCAAAAGAGAAATAAAGAGGTAAATAGTACTACTTTAAACCTTCAACAGAAACTCCTTTTGATTTTGCCTACTTTGCTAAACTAGATACAATTGTTACATACATCACAGACAATACCAAATTTAATTTTTAGTCATTGCAATGGTCCTGAACAACACAAATAAAACAGTAAAGAAAGATCTAGAGAATTTCCTATTGATTGTTTGGTAGAAAAAACCAATCAATCATGACAGGTCATGGATGAGGTGGAGAGGACCTTGAGCTTTAGATCATGACCACCCATCTTCGTCTTGACATATGAATATGGTTGATTCCGAGTACTGATAGTGAGTCAGCATTACTTTTGGATTCTAATAATCTTTGAGCTTAGGTTTGGTTTGGGTTTGGATTGTGTGGTTCATATGGGCAGTTGTCGTCATGTGGGCTGTGTCAGCTTATTCACCCGATGTTGCACATCTACTTAATTAGGTTCATTAATTGCATAACGTCATGTCTATGAGAATCTTGGAGTAATTTATTCCAGAGGTCAGTTGCATATTTGACCTTGATGGTACTCCGTATGTCAATAACATATTAGCATCGTCTGCTGTTTGATGAATGTGTAACACTGACCAAGATATGAGGAGCAGGCCAAAGACTGGTACCCAGAAATGAAATCTCAACTAATGATTTCTCGAAAATGAATTTATTGGGGATACCTTTTTTTTTTTTCGAAATCGGGGATATAGCCCGTTTTTTTATTAAGTAGAAGAGAATGGTCAATAGACCTACACATAGTTGATATAATCGGATTCACAGGTTATCCATGGATTACCAACGAAGCCATGAAACACAAACGAAAAGCAAGAAACACGAGGGGCGAGGGGCCCTCCACCTAACAACCCTATCAAGCTGAGCCTAATACAAAAGATAAATGAACACCTAGGTAGCCAGTAGTGATCGGAGTCATAGATGATAAACAACGGCAAAGCATCCGGTAGAACTCCAGATGGCAAAGCATCCGTCAAAACCAACCTCGGTAGCAAAGCATCTACTGGAAAAGACGACGACCTCGGTGGCAAAGCATCCACTGGAACCACCTTGGTGGCAAAGCATCCGCCGAAAACACGACTTTTGAAGATACCAAGCAAACAAACTATTACGAATTTTGTATTGCATTAGTAACTACTTGCCACCACTGCTGTTGTGCTACTCCTTCGATGGTTTTCAACATCCGGGCACCTTTAATGGAGTCCTTGCAATCGGAGCTCTAGAATTTGGTTGCAGTTTGTTTGGATAGAGTGATGCAGCCCTTCAAGGAGGCCTATGCATTTTAGGACCCCTCTGGAACATACGAATTTCACTGGAATAGTATAGGATTTTCACATAAATCAGTTCATTTTCACGTGAACATAGGAAGCATAAAAAAAAATCCCGTGTTCCAAAGAGGGCCTTAAGGAAAATTGTGGCTGGCATGGGTGGCCACCCATTTGGAGTGTGTGGAGCCTCGGAGAGCATATGAGCTTTTTGGCCTCTGTTCTCCTATATTTAGCACTTTGGTGTGGGAGGATACATGTGTGAACACACTGTAGACCCCATTGTCGATGAGATACACACTAGAATTTTGTTGCAGCTCTATCTCCATTGATATGGCTCTAAAGCTGTACGACATAGAGATCCACCAAAAGATGCCCTTAGAGCAGGTCATCAAGGTGCCCTCATGGAATACCATTATTCCGATGATACATCATGCTCATTACCATCGAAGATGACCCTTGCATTTCTATTTCTGCAGAGGCAAATGAGTATGAGCTAACAGAGGATCCAACGGTAAAGGCAACATATTCTCTGTCCACCATAGCTAAAATGGGCTTGGCCTTGCATGCCCTCCTATGTTTCCTATGATAGATTCTCATTTCATAGAAGTATCCACCTTGCACAGTGTAGTGTTTTAAAAGATTTGGGTGTTCTTAGGACTTAGGAATGATGAAGAACTCAACGAGGATGTAACTTGAGACAATGTTGACCACTTCCAGGAACTGTTATTTTTTTCTTTTCGATGGCGGGCGCTGCCCGTATTTCATTAAGAGAAGTGGGATAAGTTTTACACGACCAAGTTTGTGACCCAGGTGAGCTGCTTAGGCACGCACCGGTAACCACACTAAACAAAAATCACCGGCTTAAACGGTGCTGCGGTACACTTGTACTAACTAACACACGGTTTTGCGACGGGGAGAAGGTGGTTCTACTGAAGCACGTGCAGCACCAGTCGGATGCCCCGAAGCCAGCCGCGACCCACTCCTCATCCTCGGCGAGCAGTATGGCTAGGAGGTCGCGCGCCGTGTGTGCTTGGGCACTAGGCTCGAAGGTGCGTCTGTTCCTCTCCTTCCACATCGTCCATGAAGTGAGCAGCACCATGGAGTCGAAAGCACGTCGGTAGTCGCGTGGGGCGCCCTCGCGCGCAAACAACCACCAGTCCACTAGCGTGGAGCCTGCAGTGGGACACAGACTGTCGAGGCCGACCTTGGAGAGGATCAAGCTCCATACCTGCCGGCTGAGGACGCACGACGTGAGTAGATGGTCGATGGTCTCGTCCTCTTGGCAGCACAAGACGCACGTCGCGCACGGTTGGAGGCCATGTCTGAAATGCCGGTCTGCAGTCCGGGGCGGCCATGAATGGCTAGCCAGATGAAGAATTTGACCTTCGGTGGCGCCGATGCTGCCCATAGCTCTGCCGCCCCCGCGAGGACGGTCCTTCCGTGGAAGAACGCTTCGTAGGCCGACGCACTTGAGTACTGACCGTTGGCCGTCCAGCGCCATACGAGCTGGTCGGGGACGCCGTCTGGGAGCAGCACGTCCTGAAGGAGGTCAGAGAGAGCTAGGCTCTCGTCCACGACCGCCGCCGTCTGTGGCCCCTCGATGTTCTCGACCCACCGCAGTTCGGGGAGCGCCTCATTGCACGGTCCAGCCCCGAGCAGCCCGCCTAACCGCCGGAAAAGGTTTGGTGCGAAAAAGAAGAGATCGCGCCCCACCGGCAACCGCTGTCCATCCGCAACAGGGCCGGGCGCCGTCCCCCCAACCGCACGAACACCGACGCTGGAACATGTGGTGTACGGCCTTCTCCACCCGGTATGGGAGCTGTGCCCAAGCGCATCCGGGTCCACCCTCCGCTGCCACTCCCACCGCAACCGGCAGGGGCGAACCCCCAAGATGGAGGTCTGGCAGTCCGAGTCCGCCCAAGCTTGTTGGGGCATAGACCGCCGGCCAAAGCCACCATGCACGAGCCTCCTCCGGCCAACTCCGTACCAGCCCACACGAAACGCCGCGCCTCGCTTGTCCACCTCCTCGATGCCCTGTGTTGAGAGGGCGCAGCAGATCGAGAGGTGCACCGGACGCCGAGAGTGTCGCCTCGTGCTGGTCTTTCTTCCCATCTTCGCGGAGGAGGTCGCCCATCCAAGTGGGAATCCGGCAGCCACCTTGTCGATGATGCGCTGCTCGTCAGCCCGACAGCCGCGTGAGGGTGAGCGGCGCGCGCCGAGGTACGCCACCGGAAGTCCTCGCCGGCAGGGGAACACTTCCCGACCGCCGCGATCTCCGCCTCCGAGCATCGGATCGGGGTGAGGATGCACTTATCGACGCTCGTAGCCAAGCCGCAGGCGCTTGCAAAGAGCTCGAGGATGCGCTGATGCGTATGAAATCCGGACCTTGGGCGACAAGAGAATGACGAGGTCGTTCGCGTACAGGGAGCAGCGGCACTTGGCAACCCGTCTCGCGAAGCGGGCGTAACATGCCGCCAAAGACGCCCCGCGATCAGCGCGTTTAGGACCTCCATGACGATGTTGAAGAGGAATGGGGACAAGGGGTCACCCTGACGTAGCCCCCTCGCATGGCAGATGCGGCGTCCGAGCCGACCGCTGACAAGTACCTTGGTGCCGGCCGAGGACAACATGGCCGACACCCACTGATCCAACGCGGTGGGAAGCCGGGTGTGTCGGGACCTCCGGAGGAAGGGCCATGCCACGGAGTCGAAGGCCTTGGCGAGGTCCACCTTGAGAAGCATCATCGGCACCCGTTTGGCATATAACCAGCGACAAGCAAGCTGAACAGTGCGGAAGTTCTCATGTATGCGGCGCCCTTGATGAAGGCAGATTGGTTGGTCCCCGACGAGCTCCGAAGGCGTGGCGCGAGGCGCAGAGCGAGGGTCTTGGCGAACAGCTTTCCCCAAGGAGTGTATGAGGCCGATTGGGCGGTAGTCCTTGAGCCCCCGGATCTGCCGTCTTCGTGAGCAAGACCATTGAGGCGCCATTGAGGAGGTAGAAACTCCTAAAGTCGAGCTCCCACATCGCCTGGAAGAACCCGAGGATGTCCGCGCCTATGACCGGCCAAAGCCGCCCGAAAAGAAGGCCGAGGTGAATCCGGTCGGGGCCGGCACACGGTCGAGGGGCGACTCCCCAATGGCCTTGCGCACCTCCTCCTCGCGAGAAAGCCATGTCGAGCTCGGAGAGGTCAAGGCGCCGTAGGTCGAGCATGTCCAGGTCGATGCGGTGGCCGCGGGTGAACGGGGTGCCAAGCGTGTTGTTGTAGTAGGAGTAAACCAGTCCGGCCTTGGCCTCCTCCTCCGTGAATGTTCGCCCATAGTCCACGATGGCAAGAAGGTAGTTCTTTTTCCTTCGGTGGCAAGCTTGGAGGTGGAAGAATTTTGTACACGCATCATATTCCCGAAGGTACTTCGTGCGTGCCGGCGCCGTCGTGCCATCGTCCGCTCCAAGCGGGATAGCCCCAAGGACGTGGCCTTGACCTTGCGGTAGAGCTCCAGCTCCCCGGGTGACAGCTGTCTCGTCTCCTGCGCCATGTCAAAACCGTATATGACAACCCTCGCCACAGCAAGCTGTAGCCTGATGTCTCCAACAAAGGTCGTCTTCCAGCTCTGGAGGGACTTAGCAAGCACCCGCGGTTTGATGTCGACCGCCCGCGCGCATCAACATGATGGTACATTGGTCCCCGGGCATCTGCCACCACCTCCGTGAAGTCGTCCCTTCCCGATTAGGTACTGTCGAAGCGAAACGTGGTCGCCCCACGGCTCGCAGTCAAGCACAAGAAGAAGCGGCGCGTGATCGGAGAGCAAATCGGAAGAGAGGCAACGCGATCTGGTGGTATGGGAAGAGTGTGATCCAATCTGCGGTGACGAAGGCCCGGTCCGCCGCTCCAAAGTCGACGTGTCCCGCCATTGGACCAAGTGAAGTTCCCGCCGAGAGATGAACCTCTTGCAAGAAAAGATCGTCAAGCACGGCGCGGAAACGGGACATTAGAGAGCGGTGCAGGCGTCCCCTGTTTTTATCGGCCGCCTGATAAATCAGGTTGAAATCGCCCAGCACGACCCATGGCCATTAGCAGGATGCCGCGACGTCCCTGAGCTCCTGCATGAAGGCCGGCTTATCCGCCCGGGTGGACGGCCCATACACGTTTGTGAGGCACCAGAGACCGCCGATGCCGGACGCCGCCCGTAGTGTGATGGTGATCGAGAAGCGGCGCACACAGGGGCGACATCATTGCACCACAAGTCGCGGTGCCGAGAGACCGGCTCCGCCCTCGCCGTACCCACGTAAGGCAACACAACATAGTCGAAACCAGCCCCTACTACATCATTGTTCATCGATACATCAAAGGCCGCGATCTTCGTCTCTTGAAGACAAACGATCGACGACCGCGGCCGGACGCAGCATGACCTTACAAAGATTCCTCCCGGGCGCGGTTGTTGAGACCCCGCACATTCCACACAAGCACATGGTTGTTACTCATTGGAAAACCAATTATGTGACGAGCAAGATACACGCCCTCAACAGCGCCGGTCGTACGTCGTACCCACGGCCACCCACGCCGGCGACGGTTGATGGGGAAATGCCTTGCGCATAACCTCCCCGCTTTGTGCTCAGGCACCGATCCAATCGAAGTGCCCGTAGAAACGTGTGGACACGGCATCATCCGGGGTGGTCGAAATGCGGTGTTCTGGGCGGTTCTCCCATTTGTTCAGCAAGCACCCTCTGAGCCCTCCTCTCGGGGATGGGGTCCCCTGCACGTCGACATAGCAGCTAGGCGAGTACTACGCCGAGGAACCCAGTCCGTGTCCGGCACTCTTGGACACGCGCAGTGCGGCGGTGAGGACAGGATCGGCTCCTAAAGCGGCATCATGAAAGAGTTCACAAACGACTCCACGGCCGCCAGTCGGGGAGCCCGCCGGTGGATTGCCGCCCCTGCGCAGCTTGGGGGGCTGAAACGCCCGTGAGCCCGCAGGAGGGTGCCGGTGGGGGGACGGTGTGGGCTTGTGCCACAGCAGGTGGTCTTGGCTCGAGCGCAATCTGGCGGCTGACAATTGGCGAGTCGTAGGCCCGAGAGTGCGGGCGAATCGTCTTGTCCGCCGGCGTTTGGGGCGATGCCAGCTCCACCCCGCCGGAGCAGCCCCGTCCTCGACGATGGCGGTGCTCAACGGTGGAGCGGCCCTGGCTGCAACTCGAGGCGCACGGCAGGTCCGCCCACCGCTCATCTCCACCGACTTTTGTTGGCGTTGCTGTGCTTTGCGCCCCAAAGAAGCAGCTGGCGGCGCGATGGCGAGGAAAGCGCCCGGCGGCACACCCGGCGGTGGAGAGAGTACCCTCGGAGGTAGCGTGAGCGGTGACACTAGGTCAAGGCGCGCGAGGCACCCCGCCAGACCCACCGGGCGGGACCGAATGGCCGGCGTGGAGGGTGGCGTGGCGGCCCCCCCTCCGGCGGATGGCGCAGCTTGCCGGGCGGCGAAGGCGCGACTGCATGGTCCACCTGCCCGGTGATCCCCCCTCCAATCAGCGAGGATGAGTCGTATGGGAACCAAGGGCACTCGACCGCTGAAGCAAATGGGCAGGGGGACCCCGGCCGGTGTCAAATAGGTGATCCGCCCACCACAATAGAGGGTGGCGCCGGCGATGTCCAACCTCCCCGCCGAGCGCCTCCACGCTGGGGGTAGTCACGCCGCCCGCCCGCACGGTACAAGGGCATGCCCAAGCTGTTCGTCGTCGACTTGGCCATCGGCAGCCGCAGGGAGTCATCGACGTTGTCATCATTGTCGTTGGCGCCATGACGGGGGAGTCCGGCGGCGTCAAGAAGTCTTGATAAGCAATGAGTCTAATGCGACGGCGTAGTGTAAACCCGAAGCGCTTCGTTGCCTCCCTCCTCCACCGGACCCTCGCCTGAAGGAAAGATGAGCTTCGGCCGCTCAATGAAGGTTGGGTGCTTGCACCTTGCCGTAACGGTACTCCTTGTCATCATCATCCGGCGTGTCACGGAGGTGGGCGGCCTCCTCAATCTTTGCACAAGTGTCCCCAAGGATGGCCCTCGAACCACCTCCACGCTCCGCATGCAAAGGCGCACGCCGGAGGGTGAGGAGCACCTAGAACTTGAAGCTCCCAAACCGGGCGTTTGCCGTGGCGGACCCACGGCTTCCGTGTGAGGGGGAGTCGAGGCCGGAGGGTTGTTGAGCCATGACGCGCTCCCGGCCGTCCCCCGTGGGCGGAAGTGGGTGGCGAAATCCTCCGGTTCATGGGTGCGGATGGAAACCTCATTGGCCGCGGATCCCGCACCGGGTGTTGAGGAGGTCGTAGATCATCGCGAGGTCACCTCCGGTCGCTGCGTGCCAACAATAGTGGCGAGGAGGGAACACCGGGTGGAGCTGGTCCTCCCGTGCCTGGACCGCCGCCGAGCGGGAACAACAACGAAGAAGTAGCCACGGGCGGCCAAGGCATGCCGTCTCCTCGCCACAACGGAAGAGGCATCCCCATCATTCTCATGCTGTGGGGAGGGTGGTGGGGGAGGCGGTGGCGGCGACGGATGTGCCCCCAGCACCGGCGTCCTCTAGGGAGACCGCCTGACTCCTGGGCGCCCACCGACGACGAATCACCGGCGACGACGGTGTCCTCCGCCGGGCGGGGGCTCGACCGGGAGGTGCGCCGCCGAAGTCGGTGTTTGAGCGCGTTGCCACCCGGTGGTTGTCGCGGCGCACCACCCGCGAGCTGCCGGCTCAGGTGACCACAAGCGTGGGCACATGGAGCCCCGCCCGGTACACACGGCCATGGGCACGACGCCCGCACGGTGGCTCCCTCACGAAGCGTGGAAAAGCACCGACTTGGGAACGAGCAATGTGCCCTGACATGCCCTCCCGCAGGCAGTTGAAGCACAACCCCGCAGCTCCAGTGGCACCGCCCACCTCAGCCCGGGGGCGAGCGCGAGCGGCCGGCCTTCCGGCTAGAGACCGTGAAGAATCCGCCGCCATCCGGGACCACGCGCGGGGTGGATCTTGCCGGCGCTCCACGGGCGAAGTCGGGCGGCGATGGGCGCACCAGGACAGAGGCCGGTCAATCTTTCTTGCACAGGGGACGCGCCGCCGTTGTTGCTGATACGCCTGTCTGGCCACCTCAAGGAGGCGGTCATCCGTTGGCGCTGGCCTCGCCGGTGGAGCCGGTAGGGCCCGCTGGCGACGGCGAGCATGTCTCGCTTCGAACGAGCGGCACCGGACAGCGCTGTACGCCTATCGGGCCGCCACCATGAAACCCGTGAACTTCTTGTGGCGCCGCCGCTTCCTCCCCTTGGTTTTCGCACCACGGCTCGGGCAGACGCCCCTTGCCTTTGCCATCCACAAGCTCCGGCGAAAGTGGCGTGTTTTTCTGCATCCGAGTCCGAGGTCCTCCAGCCCTCGAGATCCGGCTTGCCCCCCCAGCCGGCGTGGAGGGCCGGAGACAGCTCCGACGATAGCGGAGTTCGCGACACATCCCCATGTGGGTGTGGGGTGAGATCCCCGCCATCCGAACGCCTCGCGACGGGCGTCCCTCGCCGGTCGCCGGTCACAGCCGATCCGCCGGTTGGGGCAGCGGTAGCCGACGGAGCTCCTCCTCCTCCACTTCGCGGCCCAGACCTCCTCCGACGGGAGGGCGAGCCCCTCCTCCATGGCAGGCACAGACGCCGAACTCCGATCCAGTCCCGAACCAGATCCAGGAGTTGGGGGTGCTGGGGGAGCGCCCCCGTGGGAGAGAAGGCGCGAGACCGCAGATCCGTGAGGGGGGAGGGGGTGGAGGAGGCCGCTGGGACGGCCTGGAGGCGTGGAGGGGCGGGGAGGGGCCGGGAAGGTGGCGCGGTGGTCGGCGGCGGGGGGGGGGAGAGTCGCCCGAGTCGCCCTTACCTACTTACCTCTCAGCCTCGGCGATCGTGTCAAAGAAATGGACCTTCTCATGCCTTCCGAGCTTCCAAAGGACCAAAACTTGTTGGTGGAGGTTTCTTTTTCGTTCTTGTTAGATTTTTGTTTTGATTCTAGTTGTTGTTGTTTTTGTGGCTGTGTTGGTGTTGCGACTGGTTTGTTGTTGACAGAGTTATTCTAGCTGTTGTAATCGTTGTTCTTTAAGGGATGATAGGAGCTTTGCCTTCCAATTAAGAGGAAAAAGAGAATTTGTCTACAAGAGTGGCTTAAACCCCTCATCATAGGGAATCACCCTCACAAATCTACACTCCCGTCAACTACACCCTCAACAAAGCAGGCTTGAACGTCATCAACCTAAAATGTGCAGAATGACGCCCTCCATCTTAAAAAACTTCACAAATTCTACAATAAGATGGATGTTCCTTGGGTCGGTCTCGTTTAGAACAAATATTATACTGGGAAGGTGCCGCATGCCACTAGAGAGGTGGGATCATTCTAGTGGAACGACATTCAAAGACTGAACACCACCTTTAGAGGCATAGCTCGTTGTACCCTTGGGATGGCATGACAATCACGTTCTGGGAAGATCTCTAGTCTGAAGAAATACTTCGCTCGGAATGTAACCATAAGTGTTAATGAAGTTATGTGTGCTGAATATCTTGACATCCTCTTCATGTTGCCGTTATCACAAGAGGCTTTGAAGAGTTCCGAATGCTTAGAGATGTCCTTTTGTCCCAAACCTTTGATGAGCAAAGTACAGACGTCTGGACATACTAATGGGGAGTACCACATATTCATCGAGAAAATTGTACGGACTAGTATAATTTCAGAATGTGCCTGCACATCCAGTCTTCTCTTGGCTCCGGAAATTCAAGTGCATACAAACTACAAAGAGTTAAATTATTTGCATGGCTAGTGCTTGTGGACAGATTGAATACCAAAGTGATGTTGAGAAGAAGGCCGTGGGACAAAGTTCTCAACCAAAAGAAGCTAAATAATCTCTGAAAATGATATGCACTGGTTACTTGACCAAATCAATTGTTCATATCACGGGTGGCATCGGGTTTGAAGCTTTGACATCTCTGTGGCTACCTGTGCACTGTCCACAACTTGGTAGCCTTAGGTATCATGCTCCAATTTTCTACACAAGAAGCTGCCATTCATTTCTGATTCCGGATACTCATCCAATCTATGTACACATGTACTACAATTTCTCACAGAATTCAGGCGAAAACTGCAGCTAACAGAAACCTATCAACAAACAAAGAAATAGAAATGGCATGTGGAAACATTTACTATCTCCTAGCTAATTGCTTGATCAATCATGCCAGGTTATGAGCATGGCTACGCATCGGTGGATGATGTAGAGCCTGGCCTTGTGCTGCTTCAGCGTCTTCCTGAGCTCCTTGAGCTTGAGATCATGAGCGCCTATCCTCATCCTCATCTTCAGATATATGTGAGAATGCTGAAGATGATGCTGAGAAGGATTTTTTCCCGTTGGGTTTGGATTTCTGAACTTTGGTGTTGGCTTGGTCCAGGCTTGGAGTTGTGCCGTTTATATAGGCACTTGTCATGTGGGCTGCGTCAGCTGATAGCCGGACATCTATCTTAATTAACTTATCATTCGGTTCATGCCTTCCGTAAGAAAATAAAGTCTTCTGTGATCTTGGAGTTATTTACTCCAATTCGCTGATGCCTATTTGACTTGATTGTACTATATATAATATATAGAGCTGTGTGCACTGCATGACTCATGACAATTATCAGCAGGACACCAGGTAACAGACTGCTGCTGTGTGTACAAATGAATTTGTTTCTCTATCTAGTAAAAGATCTAGTAAAAGAGAAATTCCAGTGACTTCTATGGCACTTCATAAAACGGCAATATACCTCCTGTGGTATGAGACTTTTATTGGATCCATAACAAAACCCTCACTTTGAGCACCATACATTTTTGGATCTCGATTAAAAATGCAGTAATAGCACAATTAAGTAAACTGGACGGAGAAGTAAGCATGTAGCTGAAGCGTCTATTTCCTGGAGCAATGTCATTGTGACTTCTGGTTTAGGGATAACGTAAGCAATTCAGGCAAGGAACTCAGATAAAACCAATGCCAACTAAAGCAAAGTCAATGGCTACAGTTTTGTATGGGGATACAAATAAGAAATTAAAAGTCAGCCTGTAATATACACTGATAAATGCAAAGTAATGTCAACGAACTTATTCAATATATGAGCAAGATTTTGACCAAACAAAAACATATGACGACAAACGAATCGATATTTATTTGACGACTGGCTGTTGGAGTGGGGAACAACTAGTAAGAACAGAGCAAAGGAAACTGATCGAATCTTCTGATAATGTGAAGGACAACTGGAAGGGTGGTAACTGGTAACAAGTGAAAGTAAAGTATCCATAGTCAACTACTTCTGCACAGTCATCAGCACAATAGGTAATCAAGGAATCCTGGGTGGGCAGTTACAAGTCAACTGATCGAGCCCATGATCGTCACAGCACATAGTCATTCAGTTCAGATAGGTAAAACTCTAAACAACACGCGTTTGACCAAATCAAATTACATCCTTCATATATTATGCTAGTAGTACTTACGTACAATGCACCTGCCACTAATTGCTTACTTCTCCAGGTTATAGAAATGATTCGATGCTTGCTCCTGATAATTAATTTGGACGACAGTCCTGGCCCAAGTTACAACAAGCAAATGTATATGGTGAAAAAGCACAATGTATAAGGACGAACATTGTTACGATTCACAAAAAAAAAAAAAAAAAAAACATGTACATTAAGATAAATATGAAAAGAAAAATGAGATACTCTAAAGTAGTCTATATGTATTGTCCTAGTTCATGTGGTTATCCTAGTTGTTTGGATGGCGGGTCTCGGCTGAAAGGTCCTGTTGTTCCTTTTTCCCTAGACTTATATTTTGCTGAAAAGCTCTTGCTGCTCCTTCTAAAAAGTATGATCTTGTCGTCCAAAGGCAACAAGGACAGCAAGAGACAGCAAGTGAAGCTAAAATATGCATGAAGGTTAGTTCGGCAGGCAATCAAATGTGGCCCCTGAACTTGACTAGCTACCAAGCTACCACTTGTGAGTAAGTCAGAGCACTTGATAATCACCAAGTCCAATGGATGTCAACTAAAATCCTGCTCTAAAAAAATCAGGGCTCGGCAGACAAGCCAGCACAGGCACAAGCAAGCTCTAGATTTCGAAAACAAAGTCTGGCCAAACGAGTTTTAGTAAACTCAGGTGTTATGTACACTGAACCTGCATTATATTTGAACTTCAAAGCAATGATGGGATGCGTGCTGCAGCCAAGAAGCTATATTCTTTTCTAGCTTTGTCGTACGTTTGGACCAATGAAAATGTAATCTTAAACACAATCCAGGAGAGAAGGTTTTGTTTTTACGTTGGAGCAGAGATCGAGAAGCGAGTTTTGTCCTCAAGTCAACACGGAGGGTAAGAACTAAGATCTTAAGCTAAGACATTGCACGCTAAATAAGTGTCATATACAGAAAAGTCAGAGCATTTGTTAGTTTCACAGTTTCAAGTCGATGACTTTGTAAAACATGGTTGACCGACTTTTCCCATTTTTTAAAAAAAACAGAAATAACTTCATCTTTGATAGTGGTCGTCCTTGAGCGTCCCCTACAACACTGGACGAACGTGCATCTATGATATGGTTTCACAGACGTGTGTTCCCAGCACATAATACATGTCATGTCACAGACGTGCGTTCGTCCGATGCTGCAGGGGACGCGGAGGTCTACCTTTTCTTTAATAAACTGGGGGAAACACATATGTAATAGCTCTTACTACAGACGCAAATAAAGAAAACGTGTCTGTAATATGTGTTTGCATGCATCTGTAACATCAAGTGCTAATTCACCGACACACCAAATAAATCCATCAAGATCTAGAACTCAAAAAAATTGTACAACGCACCAAATAAATCCGTCAAGGTCTTAAGTTCGCATCTGTCATGAGCGCCCCCTCCTCCTCCCTAATCATTCTCTCGTCCCCAATCACTCTCTCATCTCCTTTGTTTATCTCCTCGTCTTTCCCATCTCTCTCGTCGCCCCCAGGCCCGCAACTGTCTCCTCCGCTGCTGGCCCTCGGGCTCAACAAGCACGCCGCCAAGAACACACTCGTTGACACCAAAAACCTCTTGGTTAGTCGCCCCTCTCGTCCTCATCCTCCACCGCCGCACTCGCTCGTCCCTTCTTACTAGAGGTTTCATGTCCTAGTTTCCAACACATTAATATTTTGGAAATAGTGCAGAAATGTCCCCATGAAACTTTTATCGTCTCTCTCTTCATCATGTCAGCATATTTATTAATGACCATGAAACTATGATGAAACTCCCAATGAGACTGGTCACTCCCATAAAGGTGTCATATGGAGGAGATGAGACAATATCATTGCTCCAGTAGCTCTTCCATTTTTTGGTAGCCTCTCATCTCCCCTCAAATAAAGGGGAAGTTGCATCTCCCCGAATAGTATTGGGACCACAACAACTATTTCCTCTGACATCATCCATTTTGACATATGTGGGTCCCATGTATTGGGAAAGATTATTGGTGATATGATAGAGCATCTCTCCCGATATTTCTAAAAAGTATTATCAGTGACCACCAATATCGTTCTATTGGGGATTAATTACTGGTGAACTGTTGGAGATGCTTCTAAGATCTAATCCGTATATGAGCATGGATTGATGAACTAGTTTGTTAGATGATTTGGATATCGATTGTATGGTAAAAAGACACTTTGTCTGCTAATATAATTCAATTAAAAATACTCAATAATTTTTACATGTGCAAACTCATTGTAAAATTTGACTAGGTTAGTGCCCAGAATAAACAAATTAATACCGAGAGAACGATACACAAGAGTAGAAGACTGACAAGTAGTGTGTGAGCTAGTAGTTACTTCCCACCGACAATGTGAAGATACCACTGGGATGGTATGGTGGCACAGTTAATTAACCTTAACAAATACAAGAACAACTAATAAACCAAAGACTCGATTCGAGTCTGAAGCAACCTTATGTGCACTCTTTTTTTTCAACCATAAGCAGGCCACAATGTTGCCTGTTACTATAACAAAAGTTGCACATAGAAGATGGACACACTTGATTTGTCTCGCAAATTCTTAAGAAAATTTTGAATTTCAGAGTGTCATCTTGTCAACAAAAGATATATGACATGTCAAGCTCGTCATAAAGATCTACCCACCAAAAATGGTATGGCGGGGAGATGAAAAGGAAGAGAAGGAACAGGATTATAATTGTGATGTGCCTTCATCAGTGTGTGTACAATTTCTCCATCAACGGATCTCGTAGAATTTGGCCTTCTTCTGCCGGAGCACCCTTTGCCTTCTTGTGCTTTGCTTCTTCGCCGCTCCAAAGAGGGCCTCAAAGCAAAGGTTTAGCTCCTAACTGGCTGAGCCGTGTACTCTCCTTGAGACGATATATACTGGCCTGGTGATGGGGAGGTGATGCTTCTCTTTCTTGCATGGAGAGGGCAAGGTCTCACTTCCAGAGAATTTTGATCCAAGCAAGCTAGTTGCTAGATCAAAGAACCAATAAATCGCTCCTAGCCAGTTATGAGCATCACAACACATCGACGAATGATGTAGAGTTTGGCTCGCTGCTGCTTCGAGCCCTCTTGAGGCCCTTGAGCTTCGATCATGACCACCCAAGCTCATCTTCATATGCATATTCATATTCAGATGGGAATATGTATGGATGATAGGCTAAGTGAAGGTAAGAAAGCTCGAGGTTGGATTGGGACTTTTGAACTTTGGTTCCGCTTGGTTTGGACTTGTACTACTTGTGTGTGGTTTATATAGGCAGCTCTGCCATGTGGGCTGAGTCAGCTCATAATTTCTCTTTCACTCTATGTCTCTCCTTATGCACATCTACCTTTGCTGTGTATAAAGAACACAAAGTCGTCTTATGTGACAGTGGTGTAGTTTACTCCAATTGGTTATTCATGTTTGACTCAATGCTATATTATAGCATTGTTAATTTTAAAGTGTCAGTCAAAATACCAGTATTTAACTACATGGGCAAAGTCAGCAGGATTGTTAATCAGCCATTCCAGGTGAGCAGTTGATTACAACTGAATCCATCCTCCCTATAGGCCACTAGGCAGACAAACAGGGACAAGTAAACTCTGAACAATGCGTTTGCTGATTAAATAACTGTTAATTACCACCGGCTCTTTTACTTATAGTGTCGGTCATTGTTCACTCCTCTAGACTTTGTGCTGTTTTTCTAAAAGTATCAAATGTCAAAGTGCAAGGTGTACAAATTATAGAGTTGTATGCACCAAATATTTCAACCCAAAAACTTAAACTGATGGGTAAAGTTGGACAATTCACTAATATTCCAACACGACCAAATAAGGTTGATCATTACTTTGATTCTTGATGCATGGCATTGTCTACATGTGGTAACTTCAACAGCTAATATTATTTTTCCATATGTTTGCAGTTATAATTGAGGTATGTACAATGAAAGTACAAATGGTGAGAAATCTTGGTATCCAAAGAAACAAGGAAGGTAACAACTAAAAACTAATGATATGATTCTAAATTAAATCACCACTTGTTCAAAGTCAGAACAATTTTTAATTGCAACTCCTGTTGATGTCAACTCAAACCCTACTCCCGTTACACAAGCAGCCAAGCGCAGGTTCTAAACAAAAGCATTTGACTAAATGAGATGTTATACTCAGGACATGTACAATGAACCTGCATCTGAACTTTTGAAGGAATGACTTCATGCGTACAGGCATGCCATCTACTCATCTTCAATATATGCTTCAATTTTACATTTTGATCTTGATGACAAGTATCTTAAACGCAATCTAGTAGAGCAGCTAATGTTCTGACGCAAGTTCTATTTGTTTGAAAAATGTCCGGATGCTGCTCATCATCTTAGTTCAGCTGTACGTTTCAACTGATGAGACGAATCTTAGACACAATCTAGGAGGCAGCAGATGTATTTTTTAAGAAATGTGGAGTGTGTAAAATAAACTAATATTGTATGGCTTCCAAAGAGCATGAATAAGACTTTCATGGCCGTTATCATTGCTCGAAGAAGTAAAACAAGAAACATCCACGCAAAGGGAAGTAATAAATGAATAAAAAAAAAAAAAAAAAAAGTGAGCGCAAGATAATCTTTACGTTCCCCAAAAATAGTAAAATTGGTGATCCTTATATAGAAGAAAAGATGTGTAATCCTCGATACAGAACTTACGAAAAATAAATAAATCTAAAAGGAATTTAGAAACTATTGAGTGATCTTAATCTATAGTTATTATAAACTGGGAGGGTTCACCCACTGACGTTCAGTAAAAGTGCATGATGAATACAATCTTATCGGTCAACCACTATAAATGACTCTAGTTGTAGATTGCTCTTCATTTATGATCATATAAAATGGCAGTCCTGTTGTAGTTCATGATCTGGGATATATCATCACCACCACCTAGTGGATCATAAGCTAAATTCAACGAAACCACACCAAGAAAGTACTGCAATGTAGAAAGTGAGAATGCACCACTAATTGCAGATACGTTTATCCAACAAAGGGAATCCACAAATAGTGACCAACCAAGGTGAAGTATAATGATTATTGTTTGGTTCCACTTGTGCATCTAGCTTGTTCACTAAAGTAAATTCGATTAGTCATCCAATAAACTATGTAACATTCCAAAAACTGGTTCTCAACAAGCTCATTGTGCCTAGACCAAGGGAATCATTTAACTGCCACTTGATATAAGATGCCCTATTAAGCACAAGCAATAAGCAGACACAAGTAACTGTTTCCGTGTCCTCTGGATGTCATGTGCTGCCTCAAGGGGGCAGCCAGTGACCCTATATTCAGACATCACAACCAATTTATCATCGTTGACAAAATAATGAAATTAAACAAACTAGACTTTGTTTCTCAAAGGGAGTAATCAACTAGCCATTGAGTCAAACAAAAAAGAACTCTCCTATTTCTGTTTTAGTGACCAGAGGGAATTTTGACTTCTTAACAAAATCCAAATGTAAGAGACCTTTCTTATTGAAGGCAGAATCTATTATCAAAGAATGTTAAATAATGATCATTGTTATTGAACAAGACCAAAGAGACAAAAAAAAAAATCTCTGAAAGGTGAACAGTAGCACCATTAAGAGGATTTTCCATTGAGCTGTTTACAAAGACTATAGGAGGACATGATAAAGACAAAGGAGATGTGACGTAAAACCAGGAGCACAAGGGCAATCAAGGTGCCGTAGTGCCATACCCACTACAGATGGCACCGCTACATCGACAAGTAAGAATACAACATGCGGGATATATGCTTCTAATCTGCGGCTACTATTTTTTCAGAATGCGTCAAAATTAGGTATGACCATCCCTACTAGGACATGGTGCGGTTTAGGCTACAGTATCAATTTAACCGCACGCATGGTAAATCATATGTGTCATGGTCCATGTGTCACACATCCGCGCTGTGTTTCCCACTTACAAGGTAGAACTCCGCTAAGCAAACAAATCATTGGAGAGTGGCGGAGCCAGGATAAAAATTTAGCTATGGCGAACTTAGTACTGCTAAGTACTAGTTTATATAAGAGAACACATATATATAATAAAAATGATGCTAAAACGCATTAACTTATTTTCTTGATAAGGGAACAAAGTTCCAGCCTCTACCATTTAGAATGGTACATAGCTAAGTGTCACGATACAATCTGCCATAAGGCAAGAAAATCCAAACAAAAAATAAAAGGAAGTTTGGCTCAACTAGTGAGCTCAATGCCAAAAGGGAAATTATAAACACCAATATGATTTATGAAGTTCCAACCAAACTTCGCAAAAGCGGACATGATCGGCGTCTCCCATCTTCTACAACCTTCCTTGAAAAGCGGCGTTCCTCCTCCTTATGCAAAGATGGACCACTAACGGATCCAAAACGTTGCCCTAAACATTACCTGCATGAAAGTATTAGCTTTAGCTTTATTAAACATCATATCATTCATGTTCAACCATATCACCCAACAGAGCGCCAACCGCATTAACTTATATATATAATCATCAAATATGCATAAATATGCTAGAGATCATCACGTGAAAAGTAATGTTGTTGAGACACGGTGTGGCGGCTACCATGGCTTGCCATATAGGTGGCTCCGCCACTAATTGGAGGTTGTTGGCTTGGAAATCTTTGTGAGAGTGCATAGAAGCAGTAATAGACTTTACTTTTGGTTTCTCTATATTTGGGCGTGGTCTTTACGATTTTTATTATTTTCTAGTGTTTGAAAACGGATTCGGCGATGGAATTTTTTTTACCCTTCTGGGGACTAGTCTAATTCTTAATTAGCAATCAAATCTTGAATAATATCAAGCCGTAGCCAACAACCAACCATTGCTAGCCAACACCGCATACTTGCAGGCTACAACCGTGAGGTTTAGGTAGGTCTATGCCGAGGTGGCCAGGGGGCTTACTACGGGGAAACCGGTGGTGGCTAGGGCAATGCCGGGCGAGGTTCGAGCAAAAAATATCAAGAGAAGGAAAGACATTGGTAGAAAGAAGAAAAAATCAATAGAAATCACACTAGCGCGGATTGGAGGTCGCCCCCATGTGTATTTTTTCTATGTGTAGCATTCGTTTTTTCCCAAGTACGAAAAACATTGGGAGTTGGGATAAGAATCGAGTTGTTGAAGACACCTTTTACATATCCTACCAAAAATACCAAAATTGGGAGTTGGTTTTGGAACTATTGGAGATGCTCTAAGTTACAAACATGTAGGCTCATCAACCACCTAAACTCCAAACCTAGAATCGAGACCTAGATCGTGCCAACAAAACTTGAATATCAAACCTATGGCCTTGCACATAACTCTTCTAACCACACCACCTCAAAGTCACTTCTGTTTATATATAAGCGCATATCCATTCCTCTCGTATGCACCCTGACCGATTTTGAAATGAATCTTTGGGACCCTAACCAAATTCAAATGAAAAATGTTTCAACTACAAAGTTGAAGACATAGTTGAGTACTGTAACTTTTTGTCATTTCTTCATTCAAGGTCATTTGAATATTTTGAATTCCAAACGTGAGAAATAATTTGAAATGAAAAAAATTGACAACTACAAAGTTGTAGAACTCTTTCAATATCGACAAATTTGTTTTTTTTTTTTTTCCATTTAAAAATTTGAATTTCAAAAGTTTATACATAAAAATTAACTCTTTGAGTTATATATTTAAAATTTTTGAATCAAAAGTTGTCAATTACAAAGTTGTAGATCTCTTTGAGTTATACAACTTTTGATATAAAAGTCTGTCTTCATCAGACTTTCTTTGATAAAATTATAAATTTTACTATGTCACACCAATTTTTAGAGACAGCTCTAGACCACCCTCTTTGATAAAATTATAAATTATATAAATTTCTAGAGGTAGCTATTTCCGGAAACCATTTTTAGGGTGGGTCCTAATTGAGCCGCCTCTACCCAAAAATAACCAGCATCTCTACAAATCGTTTTTGTAATAACGATGTTGGTAAATTGCATGATGAACCACCGCAAATAATTCTGATGCTTATAGATTCCTATTATTATATGCTCCTCTCGTATGGCAAATGGAGGAGCCACGCATAAGGCAAATTGCAATCACCTTATTTGTGTTAATAGAAAATTCTACTTGATTCAACAAAGTAGACAGTTTTTGACTTACTAGCAGAGGTAGACAAGTCAAAATGTTTTTTTGCAATAAAAAGAGTGGATATGTGTTCCAAAGTCAACACAAATATTTACATAAAGTCAGAGCATATATTAATCACCACTGTTTCCATCGAGTCGACATCAACTGAAACCCTTCTCCCTCGCAAAAGGCAAGCTTGGCAGACAACTAAGTTATAAATAAGATTCGTTACATCCAGCTGAAGCAATGGTTAGATCCTTCTCGTCTTTTTTATTCTAATCATATATGTTTGGATGAACGAAACGAATCTTAAACACAATCTAAGAAAGCATCTGCTGTCGCTATATATACCATAATGACAATGGAAGTACTGTATATTAATCGTGGTGGCTGCCTAATTGCACAAATAAAGCATTATGTGCTTGGTCAGTTCTTGAATTTCAAAGGGCAGGAAAAAAAGGTAAAAGTAAAAACTGTTAAGTGAGGTCCATCGCATATTCCAATAATTGATTGTGCGATTCCAGATTTCCGGTCATTCATAGTGCATGACGAATGCACATCTTTTTTTTTTTTTTGACAACAACGAATGCACATCTTTTTGTCAGTCAATCGCCACAAAGTGACTCTGACGACGATTATATTCTTCATTAATATGAAATGCCAATACTTCGGTGTAGAATGAGCTCGGATACATAGATCCACACACATAATCAACCTAGTGGATCATGAGCTAAAACCAACAACAATATAAAGGGCAAATAAAGGAAACCTGCAGCTTTCAGTATAGAAAGTGGACATTGCATCATTACCCCATTGCAATTATGTTTAATTGACAAGATGTAATCGCATTGTTGTGGCGAAGTCGTAAGCGAAGATGAAATATATTTATTGTTGGACTTCAAGTCCACTTGCATATCTAGGTTCATCAGACATAAAGCATGAATCTGGCCTTGTTTTTCAGAGATGTTCAGTGTGATAATTTTGGTTATTTATCCAATAAAGCATGTTCGTCGTTCCCAAAACTGGTGCTTAACAAGTGTTAGCTCTTTGCCTGGACCAAGGGAATCCTTTGACTGCTTTTTGTAGCATTCCTGCCGTTAGCAACCGGACACAAATGTAACTGGTTGCTTGTCCTCAGGATGTCATGTGCTGTTTCAAGGGTGCAACTAATTACTCCCTTCATTCAACACAAAAAAAAAAAAGGGTGCATTTCTACTATAGTGCTAACAGCTAAGTTAAAAATATTCAGTTTGGCCAATTTTTTATTAAAACAATTGTACAAATATTGATGATGTCAATAAAATTTCCATAGTATACATATTTGAAATTATATTTGTTGATAAAATTCTCTTTTATACAAATTTAAAATAGTTTTAGTAGGACTTCATCTAAAAATACATTCCTCTTTACGGGAAGAAGGGAGTAACCCCCCAAATATCTAGATATCAGTACGACCTATCCGTGAAGAAATAAATGGAAAACGAAAACTAGACTGTGTTTGCTTGTGGAGGTGGAACAGAAGTACAAAACAAAAGTTTCGGTGGCAAGGTGACATGTTCTGAGATTTCAATAGGACAGGTGACATGTTCAGTGTTTGCTTGAGCATTATCCGCAGCATGTACAGTCTCAAGGGTGCAGCAGAATAATCTTATGTCCAGTGATCATAACCAATTTTGCCTCCTCGACGATTTTTTTTTTTTTTTTGAAAATATTGGCAGGAGCTCTGCCTTTCTATTAAGGTAGGAAAGAGAGTTTTCAATGGAAGTTTGTTCTTCCTCAAAAGTAAAAAAGTGATGTATTAAAGGTGAATTCTTGTTGTAAAGTGAATGTTACTGTTTCAGTTAATTTAAAAGTCGAAGATATGTAGCTCTCCTGTGTATTTCAAGAAAAAAAAAAATGTTAAGTAAAAAGTGCAAAATCTAAGATCATAGAGACAAAGAAAACACAAAATAGTAAAAAGAAAAACGGAAGCACCATTAACAGAATTTGCATTCAGTTATCAACATCAGTTATATTGAGAAGATGTGACAAAGAAGACAACATGCGGCAATCAAGCTAGGTGCCATACCCCCTGCATTCAGCTAGAGAAACGATATATACAGAGAAAGAAGATGTGACACGGAACCCAGAATTGAAGAAGACGGAAGTGCATGTTTTCAGAGTTATATATGCGGCATATGCTTCTGATTCTGCAGCAGCTATATGTTTTCAGAGGGTTAAAAGTTCAAAAACGGAGCAGAATTCATGCCCACTTCAGTGCATGCACGGACCACCTACATGATTCATGCATGCTGCTCACTGCACGCCAAGACAACAACAATGGGGCTGATCGAGTTGGGCAGGTGACAAGTTGTTGGTGCCGGTCTCTTGCCTGCGTTGGGAACTGTTTGATTTGGTTTTTAGCCCAACGCGATTGATGAAGCGCGAAACATTGGGTACATGTTTCAGCCTCATCATTGGATTGAATCAATGTCATTGTCAAGCATCTTCTAGTGTTGAGAGAGTCAGAGAGACAGAGAAGATGTGACACAAAACCCCCAGGATTGAAGACGACGGATGGGCAATCAATCAAGGTGCCGTGCCCACTGCAAATGCTACTGCTACACCAACACACACAAGAATACAGAACATGCGGCATATGCTGCTGATTCTCCAGCAGCTATGTTTTCAGAGTTCGTCAGAGGGTTAAAAGCTCAGAAACGGAGCAGAATTCGTGCCCACTTCAGTTCATGCACGGACCGCTGCCCACCTAGTAGTACATGATTCATGCACGGGTGCTGCTGCACTGCGCGGCAAGTCAAGAACAGTGGGGCTGCATTGTGGAGAGCTGACAAGGAGCACTGAACTGGGTATCTGGCCTGCATGCAACGGGAACCGTTTGTTTTGGTTTGTGCTTTGTTGCCAAAAGCGGTTAATGAAGCACGAAAATTTGGTACATGCTTTAGACTGATCGTTGCATTGAATCAATGTCGAGCATCTTCTTGTACTGAAACTTGGTCCATGCACCCAAGTAAGAAGTGTTAATTTGAAATTGGCCTGTCAATGAGTACCAGCAAAGAATGGGAGGATCTAGTTGGGATTGGGAATATCTTGAATTTAAAGTTCATAAGCAACTATGGAAAGTAGGAAAACTATCTCATACCAAATAAACTATGGTCACATATACATTACACTTGATTATTTCTCAAATTGACCCTAGGGGTAAAACTGTCTACTTTATTCGTCGATCCAACATACTCTGTGCATTCTCAACTTTGTTTCACCTCGATGCAAGCTTTGACATGCCACCATGTATCCGTCAATCCACTACTCGGTTCTTAGGCCCAAATTGGTAAACATGTCACTTGTGGCTTCGAGGCCCAAACTACCAAATTGTCCATGCCTGGTTTTGAGGATCAAGTCAGCAAAACCCTTTTGCGCAACCCTCAAGGTGTGACTCGTTGATGTCGATGTGTGCCCAATCTCCATGTCCTCAGCTCGGCGGTCCACCAAGTGCTTGCAATGCCTCACCTTGACTCAGTCCAACGTAACCCCGACCTTAACTCTGGTCAATGTCATCTTCATCATTCATGTACTCCTACTATTCCATGTGCCAAATGCAAGTCATCCATGGTCCAATATCAGCCTCTTGGTCCTTTAGTCCAAAGCCTTCTCACAGTAGTAGAGAGCAGACTTTCGGTCTAGGAGCTTTAGTCCCAGCTATTTTTCGGCCCAAGACTAAGAACTGTTAATTTGGAATCCACTTGTCAATGAGTGCCAACAAAGAATGGGAGGATCCAGTTGGGATTGGGAATATCTTGAATATAAAGTTCATAGGAAACTATGGAAAGTATGAAAACTATCTCATACCTTCCATGCTTACTAAGTCACATACATTACACTTGATTATTTCTCAATTTGACCCTAGGGGTAAAACCGTCTACTTTATTCGTCGATCCAACAAACTCTTATCCCATTTTTTTTCTTCTTGCTAAATGATGTGTAGCTCTCTTTTGGGTGTTCGGGGAAAAAAAGTCAACACAAAATGACACCTCTGATTAGCATAAACAAGCACATATGAAATATGAATTAGAAAAAGCCTCAAACCTCTCAACTCGTGTGTCAATCATTCATCACACATGGATGAGACCAAGGCACTTCTAAAATTGGTCTCTCAATTATCACCTTCATGAATGCATTGACCAGCACTAATGTGCATAGAAGAAGGTTTAAAAGAAAAAGGGAAAAACTTCGACTGAAGTGCCCAATGTACCAAATAAAATAAAACACAAGGCCACTTGATAAGTAAGGATCATGAATCTCCAAGTAAAAACTCTTGGTTCCTAAAGATGGACAAAAGCTAAACACAACTTAAAGTGTCAAATAAGATAAAACAAGAGCTTTATGCAATCCCAAAAGCACTCAAATCCATTTCGTAATTTGTTAATTGATCACCACAAATAAACCAAAGTTCTTATCAACTTGGTTTCACTTCTCCCCTTGCTTTATGATTGATCGACAACATCCAAACACGAAGAAATGGTTTGAGGCATACAATTCAAAATATCATCCAAGTGATCAAAAAAAGACATGTGAAAGCTAACACAACCAAGATAAAGGATTCATGACTCCTCAAGAAGAGGTAAGAGCTCAAAGTGGCCATGAACAAAGCACAATTGACAAAAGCATTGACCTTAAGAAGAGGTAAAAGATCAACACAACCAGATGCAAAAGATGCATACTAACCCTTGATTTGTGGACTCTTTTTTTCATATGAATGCAAGAACCCCCCCCCTTAGTTGTGTAACCCCATTTTCTTATCCCTTGTTGGCAATCCAAATGCAAGACTAACTCTTTGTGCAATTTAAACTCCCCCTTTGTTGGCAATGCAATCATCATGAACTCAAAAATCCAACATAAGACATTGTTCAAGTGACAATTAAAGGGAAAGGACAAATAAAACTTAAAAGCATACTAGGTACCATTTCAAACATGAATTCCAAAGCATGATGTCATGAGATGGGGGTGCAATCTTGAAATCTTCTCAGGTAGACCACAAATAAAGCACTTGTTATTCGTGGTGTTTACCATCATGTCGATGGCCTCGCAAGACTAAGTGACCTTCCCGGTTTGAAAAACTAACTAGATTTGTGCTCGGTTTGAAAACTAATAGAGTGAATAATGGGTTTTCACTAGGGAGACTTGAGTATTAGTGGCCCAAGGGAGTGTAACCAAGTCTTGGTGAATGGTGACTCTTTAGTGCACTAACGTGGATTAGGGGGTAATGGCAATTACCTGATACCATAGGAAATCTTGTTCTCTCGCCCATCTTTTCAATTCATGCAATTCCTTTCTTATTCTAGCTTGTGCTTTGGTTTTTGTTTAATTAGGTGCAAGAATCTTGTTTCACAACTAGGTTTCTTTCTCCATGCTAGGTGTGCTCTTATTTATAGACTTTAGTTCCACATTATCTTTGTGTGGCCCTGTGCTCCTCTTTTGTTCCTTATCTTGTTGTGCACCACTGCACCTTAATCGTGGTGTCAAACGTATGATAGATTTGCTTATAATGTGTTTATCTAGTTAGTTTTCTTACAAATATTCTAAGGAGTTGAGTTATGTGTTGGTCCTAAGGAAAGATCTTAGTGAGATCTTTTTTTTTAATCCTAAGTTTCAAGCATGCAAGGGGGTGAGTGGAATTGCATAGGCAGGTTTGTCGCATCAAATTTTTAAAGCACAATTCAATGGGCCCTCTTCGACCATTTGATCCTTTCACCAATGTGCTGCATACCCGGCATGCTACAACTAGTTGTGCACCTTGGCATCACGTTAATGCTACTACCAGAGGCACGTTCTAGCAACCACGTGTGTGGGACACAAATTGTGAAGAACAAGGATCCAGTGTATCCATGTAGGCACCGAACAACTGTGTGTGGAACAGGGAAGGCAGATGGGTTGCTCTATCCCTTCTTGACAGAGATTTCGATGATATCTTAGTTGAGCATTAACATTTTCTGGCAAACTTCAATGAAATATATGATTATTAATGCTCATATGATTAGATGACACCAATATTTATTCGCTAGATTCACCCTTATTTGTGGTTGTGTACATATTCAGTCATGAAGAAACCAATGCAGTCAAACCATGTTGCTTGCTACGTCAAAATCAGATGAAAAGGTGCACACAAAGTTACTTTGAAATAGAGACAATATCAAGTAGTAACTCTGATTTATAAAATATCATCATCTATTCAAATTAGGCACTCCACGTGTCCATACATTACAAACGTTGGCGAAAAAAACATTAGTTTGTATTAACATCTAACAGTACTTTACAAGGGGAAGTCAGTAGCCTTGCCTTCCTCAAGAGGCAAGTAAACATGGAGCATTCATATATGATGCATGTCATCCACCCACCAAAGTGGCAAGGTGAAAAGGATGGAAAAAAAGGGGGGGAAAAGAAAAATAAAAAGCACAGGTTCATCATGTTTGAGATCAGTCACTCCAGCAGAGGAGCATGACGACGCATCGTCGGATGATGTAGAGCCTAGCCTTCTGCTCCCTCAGCACCCTCTGCAGCTTCCCCCTCCGCTGCTGCTCCATGGCTGCCAACAAACCTGGGCAATCAGGAATTTTGGTTGTGCAAAGCTTCAGGTGCTCAGTGGTGCTGAGCCTCCTTGAAATGAGATGAGATGATTCTAGCTAGTGATGGGGGACCGTACCGGAGCAGAGATGCATCTCTTGTTTATATAGACAAGGGGGCAGGATCTCAAGACAACGGCCACCCACCGCTCACATGCAGTCAACACTTGGTGCCTTAGAGGGGACACTTATGAGTCCAAGTGCATGCTCCTTCCAATTTTTCTATTGCTTGTTACGATAAAGCGTTTTGGGGGCAGATTGATACGATACTTACCTGCATCGCAATGTGATCATGGATGGAATGGACCCTTGATGGGTGCTGAGGAGCAGCTCGCCATGATTGAGGACCGTGCGCCGCACCGCAGACAGGATCAAGTGGCCATCCACGCCTGCCTGCAAGCAAAGATTCATTCACTGGTTGTTTAATGCAAGCAAAGAGCTGCTTATGAGATGACCCTCAAGCAGTCAAGAGGTTACCTGAAAGAAAAGCTGCAGCTAGGGTTGCTCAGAGATGCAGTTAGCCGGCCCTTTGCACCGCCAAATGGACAGGACACTCAGTGACAGGCTGCATAGTGGAATAATATAGGAGTAAGCTGGAAGATGTGAAAAACAACAGGGGAATGCATGGACTCGACAATGGAATTTGTTTCTGCTCCTTCCCTGCAGATATGTCATGTGCATTGTTCATGCTGGTTACAACAACCCTAATCAGATCCATACTTGGACGTCCCTAGTGTATATTTTAGAAATTCCCCAGCCACACTGTGCAGAGATAGGAAACATATGTGTATATATCTATATTTTCCTGGGTGTGGAAAACAATAGGATGGAGAATTGCAGGCGAGGAGATAGAAGTTAGTTCGGAATTCAGGGAGATGTATCGCCCATTCTCAACACAAAATTCAAGGACTACTTGTGCATGCATCTGCCAACCAGCAGGAGGGCTATGATCTTGTATTTTCTCCTGCTTTATATATTATCAATAGAAAACTTTGCACCACACTGTACTGTACAGTGGTTAGTGTAAAAACTCAAATAAAAAGAGTCCGATTACCCTTATCAGATTTTTCACTATTCTTGGCACTGCATATTCTCCTCGTTCCATAACAAACAACCAAAATTTCGGTTAGCACTAGGCTAATATTGATGAACTGATCACTGTGGGACCTAAAGCAACTTCATCAATCATGAATTAATCTATACAGTATAACCTTTCAACAGCCTGAAACGGCATAACCGAGGCTCCTAAAGTAGACATGGAACAATATAATATGCATTTAGCCACTACATACACAGAAAATTGATGAACTGAACACTGATTGATCTGCATTAGGCACCACCAGGCAGCCAGTCAAAAGTGCAGAAGCAAAACTACTCCAGGACTCACCAGATCCTCAACATTTGAACAAAATAGAAGAAACAATCAGTACATGTTGATTTTAACTGCTACAGGAAAATCAAGCAATAAGACCAGTACATGTTGATTTTAACTGCTACAGGCAAATCAAGCATTAAGACAGCTCTGCATACCTGTTAGCACCTGTACTATAAATCAGATGTTCTTTTCATTCCTTTTTGTTAATAAGCTCATCATGAGATGAGACATACAAGCTTTCTCACCATGTGCTGAATCAGCGCTATTATCTTAATCTAGATACCGATAGATGAGAAAGGGAATAAGGAAACCAACTAAAGATTACCATGAGGTTAAGATTCAACTCATTGACCATGACCTGGCTGGTGAACATGAGACAGTGCTTGTGTGCTACATGCCCAGCACTGAGACATGGCATGTCACATGCTTGACTACGTTCACAACGAAGATTCAACACACAGTTAGCCAGTGATGATCAAATTCACTACTAAAGGCCAACTTAGTAGAACCCCATGCTACAGAAGGAAAAAAAAACTCTTAATCGACACAGCAGAAAATATTCTCATGATAGGAAAATAAAAAAGAGAATCACAAAATCAACACATGGAGACATTTTCGATAAAACAAAAATAAAACATGGATGAGTATTCCTCAAGTGGCGAGCAGCAGACAAGCCCTATATATAACAATAATGTATCATGTCTTGCTCTTGGCTAGCAATTAGGCAAAGACCATAGATAGTGCCACTAACAAAGAAATGAAAGAATATAGCATCAAACGGCTAGGATGCCCCCCCAACTTCACAAGACAAGCACCCTCAACCCAAGACACACAAAAGATGATGGCCCAATTAATCATCTGACACAAGTACACTCAAAAGTATTTTCCAGTCAAAAGATCCTCCGACGGCACGGATGATGCGGATACTCATTCCGTCCTTCCTAGCAACTTCCGAACGGATCGAGACGACATGAGGAAATCTCCAAGATACTCGAATATTACATCTCTAGGAACTTTTCCCAACTCCTTGCCGGCATAATCTACCGACAGCAGGATAAAGTACACTAGTATACATTGTTACGAGTTACTACTGCCAACTCCAAGAAGATCTGGGAAATGCAAGAAGATCAAGGCGCCTATCCTTACAGGGAGATCAAGCAGACAGTTTAGAGTGGTGTGAGCCTTCCAAGTGTAACATGGAGAAGAAAAGCAAGACAACAAAGGGATAAATTAAGATACCAGCCGCATGAAGTACTGCCAGGTACAATGAACTTCCATCACATCCATGCTGAACCGCTGAATCTGCAGGATCGTACGTCGTACACGTACTCGGGTAGCAGCAGCATGATGAGCTGTCCGTTATCTGAGATGATCATATCTGTCAATGAGATCAAGCTTTTGTCGCCGACAAGAACAATAAGCTACATTCAGGTTCAGAGATTTGTCCCCTGAGATTAGATAAAAGGGGAAAAGAAATATTAGCTAGCAAGGTTGCATGCATGGAAGGAGGGGAGCTAGCTACATGTTTGCCTCCTCTCTAGCTCTATAAAACCCCAGCTCCTCCTTCCCAGTTTTGCACCACAGCAAGCTCTAGCCACAATCATCATCAAGAGCAAAGTGTCCTGCTCTGATCACAGCTCATCAGTCCATCAAGTTAACTTGTAGCCATGAGGACCATGAGCCAGAGCAAGCAGAAGGGGAAGGTGTCCAGAGCTCTGAAAGAGCAGAGGGCCAGGCTGTACATCATCCGACGGTGCATCGTCATGCTCCTCTGCTGGCATGACTGAACTCCGGCCAACGTTTTTCTTCATGGAATCTGTCAAGGATCCATGGAGAGGTTACACTTAATAGCTAGGCAACTGTTAGGACTCAAGAGTAGAACTAGGAAGGCAATCTCTTGTCCATGCCAGGTTGAACCTAAGAAAGCCCAGCAGGCTGAGACATTATATCATTTGTTTCATTAGTTGTAACTTTTTTCCTCTTTTTTTTCCACACTTTTTACCTTCTGCTATCCAGATAGCAGTTGGATATGGTGGATCTACCATTTTTGTACATGTTATGATTGTTGCTATTAGTCTACTTAGAAATAGTTCTGCAACTTCAAGCAAAAATTATCAAATTGTTCTTGAGTGAACTGGAACTCTTGCATTTTTCCTTATATTCAATGGTCACTATACCAGGTGATTTTTCTTTTTTTTAAAATTTTGCAGCACTAGCTGCGTTGAGTTGTTTTTTAAAAAAAAATAATGGCAGGATCTCTGCCCTTCAATTAAGGTAGGAAATAGAGGTTTTTATGTACAAAAATCATTCCGCGACGCGGCCAGAAAAAATGACGGGGTTGAGTTGTAAGGGGTCATTTTTTATACAGAAAGAAAAGGTAGCTCTAATCAGTAAGTTAATACAGTAGCTCTTCTATCATTCTGGCGCTGCCAAACACTATTTTCCTACAAACAGCTATATGGTCACAAACATTAGCCCAGTAGACAAAGAAAATGGAAACCTAAAAAAAATACTTAACTTTGATTGAACCATCATAAAGCAGTAGGCTCTAGGCTGCACAATGTCAATGAATGGACAGGAAGTCCACAAAGGAACTAATTAACTATACGTGGCTGCCAGAGAGCTAGATTAGTTTCCCCAAAAAAATAAACCATTAGTCAAGTGCCTAAACATGCTACTAGTACTTGCTAAATGGAATCTGCACTGGTTATATGTCGCTTGAGCAGAAAGGACGGGAGCCTACTAAAGCCTATTACCAGTCCTTGATTGTCATTATGCAACAGTGCATGTATGCATCACAGCACTAACCAGTACCTAAGCAGCTAGCTACAAGACTGATATTGCAGTCCCAGATAGGACAAAGTATGCAATCAAGTTGCTGCAGTCTGAGCATGAGATGGAGAGCAAAATATTACTCACCAGGAATACAGGGCCCCTGTCTTCTGGGGAGAGCAGTCCTCCTGCATTTCTTAAGGAGCCAGGAACAGAAGAAAACAATGCAGAATATGAGAGCCACAGCTGCAGATGTGACCAAGCAGAGGCAAATGAGTGAGCAAGAGGACAAACGCACGCACGCAGGAGAGCGTGCGGGGCAGGCACGCATGTCCCAATGCCCTGAGGCACGTGCGGGCCATGAGTCCCTTTCTCCCCATGCCTCTGAAGTCTTGGAGTTTCATCATGTGACCAAGAATTTGCAGTAAACACCATTGCAGTAATAAGTTCGAGAAAAGAAGTGTTAGTGCTCAGTGCTCATTGTGCTTAATGAACTTAGCAATTTGCAGTAACTTCTATTTTAAATTAGTCAAGAGTAAGATATTGAAATGACATTTGACATGATTCAGACAATAGCCAGTCTGATTAGGTACCCACTTAACAAATATTCTTGTGTTTTACTCAGCTTCCACTCAAAAGAATTAGTTGTGTTTTAATCAGCTTCCACTAAAAAAGGTTACAGTGTGTCCCCTAGTTGATGCCATACATATCATTGACCATTGCATCACAAAATTACAGTTTTCCTCTTCTACCAGTCTATTTGAGAAACTTCTCATTTTCCAGGTCGTACAAGTGAAGAGAAACTTTTCTTTTTCCGGTCTATCTGAGACATTCTCCCCTCTGGCATCTCAAAAATCACAGTATCCCAGTCTTTTCATGTGCTCATTTTTCTACTTTGCCATTGGGTGCTTGTTTTGGCTGGGTTTCAGCATGGCATGTCTAGGCTTGCGGCCAGAGCCAGACTATATCTTGTGTGTTGTCTTAAAACTATCTTTCCTGTCTTAATTGAAAGGTAGAACTCCTACCATTCTACTTCTTCAAAAAAAAAAAAACTTTTGCTATTTGTTCCTAGTCAACAAGATTTGACCATTAAAAAGGGAAAACAAAAAGGAAGGCAGAAAAAGATGCATTCCTTCATATATGCTGAAAAAAAATAAAATAAGTTTTCCCTTCATATATATATATTTCATCTCAACTTTCTATCGAAAGCACAAAAGCAAAATCATCTCATACGAATCATTTCAATCTATTAAGTATATCTTCATGACAAAAAGTTTCAAAAATTCATTCTCAAAGCTTACAATTTTTAATAGATTGCTAATTAGCATCACCATAGATTTTTCATACGAATCTTCTTCCAGTAGTACAAATTATGGCAATCTCAGACCACACAGAGCTGGATCAATCACCCTTGCCTGAAACTACAGGCAAGCAAGAAAACAAAAAAAGATTGCCACTAGAACCAGCACCCAGCCATCCTGTACACATCAAATGCTCAACTACGCCTAAACTCTAAACTCTACCAAAATGGCAGTGCCAAAAAAAGAAACGTCTAGAGTGGAGGAGAAATAATCTCCCATGGAGATCAATATCTAATCGCTCCAGCGAAGCAACATGATGACGCAGCGGCGGAAAATGTAGAACCTAGCCCTTTTTTCTCCCTGAAGGCTCTGTTGAGCCTCCCCATCTGCCTCCCTTGTCCTCCAAGCTTCATGGTCTGATGAAGAAGTTTGGTGCAAGGAAAATGAGAGAAGGAAGGGGTGCAGAACTGGGCAGCTTGCCGTATGATGTCTAGTGTAGTGGTATGGTGAGAGGGAATGCAGCAAGCAATGGCTTTATATAGAGGTGCACAAGGGATATGCCATATCAAAAGGACATCATACCCCCACATGCAGGCAGTTTGTTAATGCACTAGGAGGCATACTGCTGACCCTAAACTTATCCTACTCATTCGTCTACAGGCATAGAGCTTAGGAGCTAGCAAAAGCTTAAAGTATGCATGACCATGACCACACCAGAGAACTACAATGGTAAAACAGACAAGATAAAGTGGCCGCCCATCCACCCGTGTGCAACAAAGGTGGAGGCAGGTTGTTTAGTGACTCCAAGAAAGGGACCCCAAAAACTATTCCCAGCAGTGCTTAGTGGGAAGCTTCCTGGAAGGTCACCTCGATGCATAGAGTAAGAGCGATTAAGCTCGTCCATGACAGATGCTAACACCTGGTAATACTGCAACTATGAAATGTTCTGCAAACAACAAAGGGATAGAATAGAACTTCAGTCACCAATGAGATTGGTCTGATTTCACCTTCCATGCATTGGCATGAAGTTACAGCTAATACATTACACTTTTACCAAATGCATTATACCATGTACTACTGCATTAAGAAATGCTGAACGCGCTTTTTGGGTACAGCTTCAGACTTCAGGAGAAGTGTCTGATTTCACTTTCCATGCATTGCAGCAGGGTTATCTCTTTCGTTTGTCATTAGAACAATGCTAGACACGTACCTGGTGATCAAGTTGGCAGTTTTGGACGGCGATGAACTAATCACCTGGTAGAAAAAAGAAATACACAAGAATACCTGCTCCTCTGCAACTGAGGAATTTAAAGTAACTTATTTTTTTGAAACGCAGAATTTAAAGTAACTTAAACAAAAAAAATACTTTTAATTCCTATATAGGTGTCCCTGAAATCTTATTTTGTAGCCAATATCTATTTTAACAGATATAGTGATACTGAAATTCAAATATTCAGATTTTACCATCAAAAGTACTTTATCTTTACACCTCATTAAACTTGTCAAACATCATCAGTGAAGTCACTATCAGACATTGTCATCAAGTCCAAAATGTTGTAAGAGGAAGCCATAGTTACTTTAGGGTTGAACATTCATCATGTACTAGGGAATCAAATCAGAGCAAATCTACATATGCATTGAACCTCTCTTAGCCATGCTGCTACAGAACTCATAATAGTAGAAGAAAAGCTGCAAAGGAAGATTATAGGTTGATTTACTAGAAAAAAGAAAGGCACCAGCAAGAAACTTCCTATTCTAAAGATAATGCAATATGACAGCCTTTCTTTCTAATCAGTGAGCACTGAGCAGTAGGGCCTTTCATTGCCTGCAGTTTTGTCATTCAATAAGAAGAAGGGGGGGAAAGCATTTTAGTACCCAGAGCAACGCATTTCATCCATTTACCCCTGTACAAAATATTTATTCTATTTACTCCTTCCAACTATTCAAATTGGTCCAAGTCCAATCCACCACCCTTTTTTTTTTCTCCTAGTACATCTTTCGGGTCACATATTGTGCAATGATGCATGACAACATAAAATATCTAGTACAAACCACAACAAAAAAGTCGTCTAAATTCACCAAAAAAAATCACACAAGTAGATGATATGATGATACACAACCTTGTAAAATATTTCGTCCAAATTCAACTTTGTTTGTGAGATATGAAAATAACAATTTTGAAGCCTAAAAAAGTTGTCCGGACAATTTGTTAGAAATTTGTTATTTTCATATCTCACAAACGAGATATTTTACAAGGTTGTGTATCATCATATGACCTAGATGTGTGATTTTTTTGGTGAATTTAGACGACTTTTTTTATGTGGTTTACACAGGTTTTCATGAATGTGGTTTACACTAGATATTTTGCCTTGACCTATGTTAGAAAAGTATTTTGCAGAACTTTTCATGGTTATTTTCATGCATTTTCATATCTCAAGGTTTATAGCTGTTGAAGTACAAGCGACTTAATCATCTTTTCCTATTAACTTAAGCTTTTAAGTTTAACTAGCTGTTGAATGCAACACAAAATTCATTTTCATAGGGGGACAACCATAACAGGCTTGTGATGTAAGTAACGTGAGTGTAACACTGAAAAACCTAACAGTAGTTTAGGGAGTAACCACAGAGCTATTAAAAACGTATCAATAAAAAGCAATCTGGCAACCAAATTGGTGAATATTTTGCACTTTTTTATGGTGCCTCTCTAAGGACGAATTTACACATTTTCTTAAAACAAACAACTTAGCCAAATAGATTTAAGATCACCACTTTAAGCAAAAAGAGGTCAAAGAGGAAAAACAGAGGGACAAGTTTGGTTTAATTCAAGACCATGATCCAACAGTATGCCAAAAATCAAGGCCATGATCCAAACGGATTAATTCACATGCCAATCAATGGCATTCAGTCAACTGTCTCTTCCTTTATAAATTTGTGAAAATATCATATGCATCAGGTCACCTACAGTTTGGTTCTCCCTTAATATTATTTCAAGCAAAAACCATAATGGAACAGCACCATCATGCAATTTGTAGAAGTGGTGCATTGCCTAAATAAACCAGCCACTTAATCATATTCTCTTATCCAAGCTGGTTCCATGGTAGTTTTCCAAGATTGAATCGCTGTCACATCACGGGAAAGGTTTTTTTTTTTTTTTTTTTTTTTTTTGAATTTATCACGGTGAAGGTCTCTGTCTGTTCATCTCAAATTTCATATTCTCCATTCACTCCTCCAGTAAGGACTCGTACCCAGATAAAAGATGTTTCTACTTAACCCCTAAATTCAACTAACGTGTTATGCAATAAGCCAATTGATATGAACCTTAGTTCATATGGAAGATAGGGAGGATAATGGCGCCAGGGTTGTTGCCTGGCTGCCTAAGCAAAGGTGAGATTGAAGACAGCAGGGAGGTGAGGTTAGAGGGATAACTTCTTTCTTGTTCATTGCCTAATCTCAATAGGTGCGGATTACAAATATATATAGGAGCTGTCCCAGCCGGCTGCCCAGCTCCCTAGTCTCTCTTTCATACTCTTGCTCTCATTCCCTCTCAGTCTTTCAAACTTCAGCCACTATGGTCAAGACCTGACCCTTCGCTGCTTCTGACCCTTTGAGCGCCGGCTGTACTGCCAGCCCCACATGACACCAATAAGTATGATTTGACATTTTGCCAATTCTTGTAAATTGAAAGACATTCCAAATGGTAGCGGGGGCATATTTCTGGGTAATTTTCCTTTCCAAATCAGATATCTCATTCAAAAACACCATATACAGATCTGCTCACATTGATGCAAATTTCAATTATCTGTACATATAAGCAATGAAAATCATTCAAGAATATGATTCAAGAGGACCAAAGTGTGTAAAATAAAGCCCAATGGTTATGAATAGCTTAAAGATAAAAAAAAATTATGGATATTGTTTATTGGTACTCCCTTCCAAACTAGAGATCATTTTAGTTCATCCTAAGTCAAACTTTACTAACTTTAATCAAGTTTATAGAAAAATACATCAACATTTACAATATTAATTGCCTCAAAAAAATTTTTACAATATTAAAATAGTTTCATTAAATTCTCAATGAAAGTCATAATAGCATATTTAGATGTTAATATATTTTTCTATAAACTTGAAAGTTAGAGAAGTTTGTGCTAAGACAATGATAACTTATAATTTGGGACAGATGGACTAAATAATGTAAAGTATTATTGGTGCCAGATGGACTAAATAATGTAGTATTTTTGGTGCCCCAAAGAGCACCAGCATTTGCCATCCATAATCATTATCACTAGAAGTGCAGTATCCTTGCTAATAGCAGGGATCTGATGGTAACGTCCATATAAGAGACTTTCAGTAATGCAGAGTCTCGAGGTGATAATTAATAATTTTATGTTATTGGCAGAAACAAGTCATGGGGCTAAGAACAGCCTAGGGACAAGACCAAGCAAGTTGCACCATTGCTGCCTTAAAAGTTAATGTGGACCTTGTCCTTGCACTCTTGACCAACATATGTATCGGTAAACGAACCAGTCAATCTGTTAAAAGTTGCAACACAGATTTGTTGCCAGGATGCATGCATGAGAATTAGAAAAGGTGAAAATCAAGTCTGTCAAAGTTTAGTACAGAAAAAAAAAATCAAGTGTCAAAACTCAATGCCCAAAGTAGTATCACGTATAATAATGGACAACTGGAGCAACCATGGGACAAAATGTCCCTCCGTTCCAAAAAAAAAAACATGCAATTCTAGCACAGTGTCATGATTTAGTATATCAAGTTTAATTAATTATAGATAAAAACTACCAATATTTATGTTATCAAATAAATATCATTAGACTCATTACGAGAAGTTTTTTTCAATAAATTAATTTGAAGTCATAAATGTACATTTACTTTTAACCCATTAGTTTTAACATGTTTTTTTTGTGGAACGGCGGGGAGTAACTTGTGTACATTTCTTTTACAATAGGTAACTTGTGTACCTTGGAAGCCTCTAGCAAACGACAGCATGGGCCATGCTGTACACATTTTGAGCAGCAAAACCATGTTACATTATACCATCAGATCCAGTGGTCAACAAAAATTTGCGAAAGCTCATGATGAATTAAGTTGCTTCCGTATTGTGTACAGTAAAAAGAAAGTTAAAATCTAAATAACACTGACGGACAAAGGTGGGACAAAACCAATTACCAATGCATACAGAATAGCAGAAATGGACAGAACATGTGACAGGTAAGAGATGGGTTAAAAAAGATTAATTCCAATTCCAGCTACTTTTCTAAGATATAGTAGAACTATCTCTAAGTGAAATAGCAAACATAAAAGTTACCTGTAATCCACACCATTCAGAAAGACACAAGAAGCTCAAATAGTTATGTGATGAACTAAAATATTCTTATTCATTCAAAAATACGGATCAGAAAAAGTAACATATAATCATTAAAGCTGCTCAAAACTGACCAAAGATGCGTAAAGATCCTACCAACCCTTCAGACAGATTACAAAGGGGAGTGATACCCCGAGAGAGATCTCAAAAGTTGCTCAAAGAGGCAAAGCAAGCATAATGCACACATTAGTTTAGGCATCCAAGAACAGTCTTGTCTGGTACAAATGAACCCTTCTGGAGCACCTCTATAGGAACTATCAAACGATTCTGGACATTGCAACTTGCATGTTATATAAGAATTGTTATAAAAGGGGAGTTCAAAAGGTCTACCTCTATTCCAATCCAAATCAGAAGTGAAAGCTGCCTTTGTGAGATTGTGAATGCTCACATGGCATGATGCATGGTACCGCTTAAATCCCTTCACAGCCATGATACAATTTTCAGATTCCATTGCAAATACCAAACTCTCAGAATCTAATACAGTGAATAGTCCATAAAACCATGCAAGTTTTGTCGCCCAAATTGCACTCAACTTATGCAACTTGGTTGAATATTTGCATGTGAGGGGTGAGCTCAACATTTTAGCTCTATAAAAGCCTCAGCATGCTGACCATATCACAACAAACTCTAACACCAATAACTAGTAGCGTGCTCTGCTTTCACTCTTCCAATAGCATTGTGAGTTTGTAACTAGCCCTAGAAATGAGAGCAGAGAGTGAAAGGAAAGTAAGAAGGGGAAGATTTATCGGAGCGCTCAAAGAGTGTCAATCGCGACTTTACATCATCCGCTGGTGTTTGGTCAGGCTCCTTTGTTGGCGTGATTAGAAAGTGTGCAGTACATCTGCCATCTCCACACATCTACAGCCAAGCTTCTTCAGCCCATGCAGAAACTATAGAAGCACCACAGTTGTTACAACCAAGATCTAAAGCATTCAGGTACAGTGGGATCATCACAAACTGTGAAACTGAGAGAAATTGTTGCAACTCTTACCTGTTTTCTGCTATTTGACAGAAATTGTGTTTGGTTTCACTGATTGTACATATATCCATCCATAGTCTACTAACAGAGATCCACTTTGTGTACATCATTCTGAGTTTCCACATTTTCCTGATGTTCCATGAAGTCAATCGAATAAAGGTTCCTTATTTCTCCGTTTGAGCATCATGTTCCTTTATATGTCCTTCAAAAAATAATCTTCAAAGATTTAACGCTCAAGGCAATTCAAAAGTATTTCACAGTAGAGAATGTGCTGTTCTCATTTTCAGTTAATATATATAACTACAAACACAATTGAAAAGCTCATCGTTGCTCCACAAACAGAAAAGAGGACAAAAATATAATACAGTTACATACTGTAAGATAGATGAAATATATCACAAAGTACATAAGTGTCCATGTCACCTGAATACCTGATGTAAACTGCACAAAACAAAATACTATATCTTCAATTTCTCAATAGAAGTTTTAAGTGAGAAGCATAAAAGGTAAAAGAACAGGTTACTAGCCTTATCCAGCTAGAACAGATAGGCCTAAGTATCCTCCTACCCCTCAGAAAAAAAATATAGTTAATGGTAAGAAAAGCAGTAAGTTTGTAAGTGCATTATTAAAAAAAAAAAGAGAATGGGACTGATTGCTTAGCTTATTCTACTGTTCTATTACTTCTTGGCTGCCAGTTTCAACTTTGATCCAATATGGATAAAAGGACACGGAACAACCCCTTGTGCAAACACTTACCCAATAGGTTTTACTTGTAACTGATGTTTACAATTGCATTATTAGATTAAAAAATTATATTGAACAAGTTGAATTTACATTCAAATTATCATAATATTATGTAAGGATCACCGCACCAGTGAAACAGAAAAGGGACACAGCAAAATGCCAGGTATCATAGTTTGCTCGGTGACAAGGTAGCAATCTATAAGAGATCAAACAAAGTAATTTACACATAAAAAATATGCCATAAATGAACAGGGAGTAAACAATTACCATCACCATATGTTTATGCTTGTGCAACAAAAAAAAAAAAAAAAAAAAAGCATCATGAAAAGTCAAACTTGAGAACTGCTTTCTGTTTATGAATCTATTTATACAACACATAGAATATTGAGGACATTTGACATGATAACACCCACCGGGCCGTTGAGTTCGTCGTGAGGTGATCTTCATGTAATCTGTGCAGCCTAGCACTTTGGTGTGTGGCCTGATTTGCACCAACATTTATCTTGCAATGGCGATTGATCTTCCTCCCTGGGCTATTAAGGCCATTGATAAAATCAGAAAAGTTTTTACTTGTGTGGAAGGAAGCCAAAGGTGGTAATTGTTCAATTTCTTGACCCGAAGTGTGTCGTTCATGAGAGCTTGGCGGGCTAGGTGTTTCAAGTCTCAAATCTCTTGGCTAGACGCTTCGAGTAAGCAGCGATTACAAAAGACACAGCCCAATACCATAGTCGACATTCACAATTCAAACAGGCAGAGTATTCAAGCCCTTTTCTCCATGGAAGTGATTACAGAGATTGGTGATGGCGCCAATATTATCTTCTGGAAAGACAAGTTGTTGTTTGAGCAACATATTGAGGATTTAGCTCCTCACCTCTTTGAATTGGTGCCCAAAAGAGCAAATAAGAGAATGGTGCTGGAAACCCTCATGAACTATCAATGCATTCATGACTTACAGAGTGCTTTGACAGAGGGTGCCACTGCTGATTTCCTTACTCGGATTTGATTGCAGAGCTGCAGCTCCAATAATATATGACAGATAAGCTCATAAGCATGTATGGTGCCTATCTGGCCAATATACAGCCAAGTCAGCCTATGATGCTCTTTTTCAAGGTGCTGTCTATTTGGCCATTGGGAGCGGATATGGAAGTCTTGGGCACCTGCTAAATGTCAGTTCTTCCTCTGGTTTGTGGCTCACAACCACTGTTGGACAGCAGATGGATTGGTGCAGCAAGATCTTAACCATCCGGAGGCTTACCCTCTCTGTGATGAAGATCGCGAGACTATTCGGCATGTCTTACTGTCTAGTTTTTGCCTGCTAAATCTGGTTTTACGTATTGAGAGTGAACCTCACCATCCTTTCTCCTCAACCAAGGGAGAATTCATTTGATGACAGGTGGTGCAGAGCTGCTTCGGGCCTTCGGCTGTGTTTACCCAAAGAAAAAAGCTGCTTCAGCTGTGAGTGGCTCCACCAAGCAAAGTTTAAACTCCTAAATCCCTAATCATCTTGGGTTCATGGATTCTCTGGAAACACGGGGATGACTGTGTTTTTGATGGAGTTGCAACAAGGCTCTCCACAGCCCTCTCCCTTGCTGGTGAAGCGTCCGAGCTCTGGGGTTTGGCAGGACCTAAGGGGCTATCATTCATGAAACCTAGTTGGTTAACTAGATTACTAGGTTGGGTCACCCTTTTACAATTTTACAGGCATGAATTAAATCTGTTTTCCTTGGGGTGGGGGTGGGGGGGTGGGGGTGGGTAATTCTCTTCTTTGCAGCACTCCTGTGTGACCGAGAAAAAAAAAACACCAGTTACACCCTTCATGGCTTTCCAGATGTATAAAATTTATGTCATATAGGTACTGTTTTCATCATAAAATACACAGTATCAGAACATATTTGAAAATACGCCTATTTCTGCTTCAGATGCATGCGGGGCATATGTACTGCCAGAATCATTTTCATTAACTCATTCATTAACTCATTCAGCCAAATTTATAAAATAGGGTACCCATAGTTCAAATTAAACTAGAAGACCAAGAAGAATTGCAGCATATGGTCCAAACAAGGGTAATTGTGCTCTTGGAGATATTTCCCAACCAGTTTCTAAAGCATATAATAATGTTTTTTGCACCAGTTCATGGCAGTAAATAGGTAACCAAACTTGCTTCATCTAGCACTCCATTATTAATTTCTATTGTTTGGCAAATCAAAATCTATTCTTCCAAACACTCTCCCCGCCACTAGTGACCAAGCTCAGCTAGATAGAACAGGAGACAGACAGCAGAAGCTGCCTATAAATGATGAACGGTGCAAGCAACAGAACTTGGTTAAGAAATATGGAGAGAAGAGGATTAGCAGCTAGCGAGTATGTCTATTGAGAGTGGTTGGTGATCTGAGAGTTGTATTAGATATACATTAAACATAGTCAGAGAGATAGGAGAGGGAGAGGGCAGAGGTCACTCCAAACTAGATATAAGTTTTAGGGTATGCATACTGTGGCAGCAGCCAGGATTGCAGGGTCAGCCAGGGAAAACAGTGAAGTTGAGAGGTGGGTCTACAGAGAGCCATGGAAGAGAGATGGATGTTGTCAGGGAGTAGGACGATGCATAGAGGAGGTAGCAGGAGAAACCTCAGAAAGTGGCACATGATACAATGATTCGGGTTAATGAAGTGGAGATGAAGATAACAGAGAATCAGCACTATTTGGATGGTTAGTTAAGTTGCTTGACAAGGAAGAAAGATTTATTATACCAAACTATTATAACTCAAGAATGCGTCAGCCGAAGAGTTTGGTTTAGAAATTTGGTTTGGAATACATAATAAAGAGCAAGCAACTGTTGGCAAAGACATGGATGCTATAAAAAGGTACAACCACACAAGATAGAAGGCGATGGTAGCGTGATTCAATTACTTGTAATACTGCCAAACTATTCAAGATAGCAGGTTATTCCGCCCCTAAGAAGAAATATAGCAATTCAGTTGTATATAGAGACAAAGAGTTAAACAGGAAACACAACTACAGTCTACAGACTTAGTTATAACTTACAATATACTCTTTCCATTCCAAAATATAGTTCGGTATAATAAATCTTGACCAAGTTTCCATGTATAATAACTCATGAAACCAAATTTCCCTAACTCATGAAGTCTTCCCTAACTTTGACCAAGTTTTTAGAAGAGAATAATAATAATAACATCTACAATTTATGAAAACATATTCCATGGATAATTTAATAAAACTAATTTGATCTTGTGGATGTTGGTGGCTTTTTCCATAAGCTTGGTTGAACTTAAAAGATGTTTGAATTAAGCATAAAGCCAAAGTGAAGTATAATTTGGAACAAAGGGAGTAAGTAACTTCAGTAGTGACATACTATTTATTTTCATAATCAGTGTCTGAAGCTCGTATAATTGGACAAGAAAAGGAAAAATAATAATAATAACTAACACCTTACATTAGGAGATTATCCAGAATTGGAATATCAAATGGTAACTTTATGACTCCAAGGGCAATAAACATGAGCAAGAACCACGCAGGAAATGTCATCATGCATAGCACTAAGAAAGACTTCTGTCCTGAAAAACAAAGATGACAACGGGAGGAAGCAATTTCAGTCCGAATCCTACAGTTATAACTTTTTTTTTTTTTTTTTTTTTTTTGAGGAATAGCTTGTGGATTCACAATTGCAGTAATAATAATTAGTGCAGCTGGTGTGGATGAAATGGAGGAGGGGCATCATCACCATCGCAAGCGCGCGTCTCAGTGTTGTCGACTACCCACTCGGCGGCCTCGCGGATACGGCGCTCGGCCTCGCTCTCCGGCTTCCCGATGGGCGTGTTAGCGACGAGGTCCATGAACGCGGAGTTCTTCGCCTCCATGGATGCGGCGGCAGACGCGTCGTCGTCGGCGACGCCGAGGGCGCGGCGCACCTCATCGACGGACGGCTGGGCGGGGGCCGCAGGGGCAGAGGCCTGCTGACCCGGCGGCGCACGGCGGCGGATGATGCGGCGCGCGGGTTCTCCGGCGGAAGAAGCGGAGGCGGCGGCGATCACGGCGCGACGGGGGCGCGGGAAGCGGCGGCGGTCGCGGTGGCGCCGGCGAGGGCGAGGCGGCAGGCCATTGGGAGTTTGTGGAGGAAAGCACGCAGCGTGGTGGGGGATGATCGGCGGTCGTGTGGACTGTCTGTGAACTGGACTGTGGAGTGGATAAAAGCTAATGGAGTGGGGCCTACTACCTGTGAAACGCTGTCGCTGACAGGTGGGCCATTAGTTATAGATATTTACGCCAGCCTCAAAGGGTAGAAAACTAGGAAACCCAACCCCAACGCCGATTTTACCTTAAAATATGGGGTAAGACCATCTCTCACTGCCCAGGATTTTTTTGACATGAGCGCGGGTGGCCTGATCATCTCACCCTAAAAAAAAAATGTTACATAGGAGAAATCTCTTTGGTTTGGCATATGGGAAAAGTGACCCAAAAGCGGGGTTCAAATGAACATGGCCACATCGTCCGTCGGGCATGCAAACCCACTAGTCGTTGGACAAAGCATGCAAGTTTGGTCCATTTAATTGTGGATCAGTCGGGTCCCTTGCCCGCTTTATCGTCGACCTAAACCATCATGAAAAGGTCGGGGGGCTATCCTTTTCTCCAAAGACAAGGAGAGAGGTGGGGGACTAGGAGAAAGCAGCGAAGAAGAGTGAGAGCAACTGAGATAGCAAACCCTAGCGCCGCAAGGAAGGGGTAAAGGAGCGAAGAGGATGGGATACAAATTTCCTAAGTGCGCCAAAGCCTGTCTGAGCCAAAGCGAGCGCCAAGCGCAACCAAAATGGATTGAGGGAGACAACAGGGAGCATATGCACGGCCTAGCCCGTAGAAATGGAACCCCGCATTGTAGGCTTGTGGGTGCTTTAAGTACCACACTGCCTTGCCTCCTAGGTCGTACATGCAAACAAACACGACCTACTGCCTACTCATATCAACATCTAGTAAAACAAACAAGCCCAAAGGGCTCGTATTGATAAGTTGTGGTAGGCTATAGTTGGGTTGGCCAACATATCCACCCTTAAGATATCCCAAACAATTTTCTCGCCATTAGTTGGATCCAAGATCTAAATTGGAGTTGCTTCAAAGTTAATATGCATATTTGAATTCTAGTTTGAAGACTTGGAGTTATCCTAAACAAGGCCTAATAAGCAGACCCTTGGCAATGTAAAAGAACTTCTTGAAAGGACTAATCCCCTTTTTTGCTTATCAGTAGAAACTTTTCCATGTTGCTTAAGGGTTCGTTCCTGTGCAGCTTAAAGCTGTAGCCAGCCTGCCACAAAATATTATGTTTGGACCTTAAACATTGCAGCCAATGTAGCTTTAAGCTACAATTGATGTATCAATATCTTTGATTGAGTTTTCTCTTTTTATTTTGTGATGCACGAGAACATCAGGGGTGGTTTCGTGGGAACGATATTCAGTACAAAATGTTTGCAATTCTTTATTGTGAATTTCCTTGATGTTCACTCTCACAAAACATTATTTAAACAACCAAAATCAGCCAGCATATTCATTAGCAGAACACCCCGTTCAAATTGGTGCACTCCAAGTCAAATCTTTGACTTATTACATGTGTTTGCATTTATGACTAATTATTTATTATTTCACTCAAATACAATAGATAGATATCACCTGCATCCGAATAAACCATTAGCGAAGTCATAATACACACAAAAACAAAAAATCAAAAACAAAAATAACATGTGTGTCAATAATCATTTCTTAAAACAAAAATGAAAGCAAGTTGAAATAACAAAAGAATCTACAAGATCATATCAACATGTAATATCTGCTCATTTTAAACCCCAAATACTCCATCTGTATCGAAAAATGTTGCAGAAGATGTTTTGGAAAAGGTTTGAGTCAAACATTGGGAATATAAATCATGAATAACTTTTAAGTCATTGAGCTTGAAAATGTGAAAATCATAACAATAGATTTGTCTTCAAAATTACTTTCATATATAATTTTTCAATAAATATTTTTATTAAAAAATAAGTTAAAATAGTGCTTTGGAGACCATTCACTATCATCTTCTTTTTATATATATATATGGAGGGAAGTAATAAATAACAGGTTGGAGCTACGAAAAGAAACCTACCATCAACACAAATTTTCTTATTGCTTAATTAGTAGTAGTACACCAAAGGAAAATATGGAAAACCCATCTGTAGCCTATTCAATCATATTGCATAAAAAGTAAATTTAATAACATATTGATATCAACCAAGATTTGAGTGTTTACTAGACAATCATAAAATAAATAAATAAATAAATAAATATCATACTAAAGGTCTGCTTGAATTCCATGTAGTTATTAATTTATTATTTGAATACTCATCAGCTAATGTCTTCCTATCATGTAGCCGATTTTTTTTTAATTTATTAACTATAGCTAATAGCTAGTCATTGATTCCAAATCCAAATATATCCTCTAATCTTAGGAAGCAAATGAACCCTTGACAAAAACAAATGCTAAATCTTGACAAAAATCAAATAATTAAGCACCACTCCAAAACATTTATGGAGTACTCTAATTACTAATTAGAGTCTGCTTGGTTCGCTTCCAAAATATGCACGCAAAAGATTTGTCAAGCCATATTTTTGGTTGATATTTAGTTTGCTACTAAAAATTTTTCAATCTCATATTTGGTTTGCTAAATATGTGATCATTTTTTTATCCAATTTTTGCTAACCAAATCTTTGTCGTCATAATATAATTTTGGTAGCAAACCAGACATGTCTAACGGTAACGCGGCAGTGGGTTCTCACCAGTTGATACTGTAGTACCGTTCTGCCGGAAACGCCCCGGTCCCGCCTGCCATTGATGTCATTGGGCCTCTTTGGGGAGTTGACCGATGGGCCGGCTTTGGGCCCTCTATAAATCCAACCCGTCTTCCTCGTCTCCGTCGACGTTCCTCGCCGTTTCCGACCCGTCTCCCGAAAAGGAGAAGAGAAGGAGGGGGAGAGAAGAAGAAGAAGCTGATTTTGGTGAGGCCCAAGCTGCGGAGTGGGATCGAGGCGGATGGCGGCGGCGGATAGGCAGCTTGTGGTTGCCGTCGAGGGGACGGCGGCGCTGGGACCTTACTGGTCCACCATTGTGGCGGAGTACGTCGAGAAGATTGTGCGGTACGTCCGCGACCTGGCCCCCTATACTCTTCTATTCCGTTCCATTCCTGGTTTTCGGTTCTAGTGCGGCAGAGAAGCGGACTTGATAGGGGGATTAGCGGTTCCGGTGAAATTCCTTCTCGCCTCTTCGCTAGGGTTTAGATGGAGGACGAGCCTCGCAGGAAAGTATTCACCACCCCTGATCGCTGGATCGGTAGGGGTGGAAGACGATTTTAAGCTTTCGGAGCTTGGGTTGGATTATTTGATGTTTCCTGATTGGGTTTGTACTCACTGGGAAGAAGCGAAGTACCTCTTCGGTGTCAGCTGATTGGGTTTGTATTACTCACCAGGAAGAAGCGAAGTACCTGTTCAGTGTCAGTGATTTTTATGATGCAAGGGCATGTAGTTTAGTTCCTATATAATTGCCTAATTCGTGATCAGTCAGGCCAATGGAGTAAGCGACAGTTAAGACCTACCACTGGCAGCTTGTGGATGAGCTTGCCAATTTTCGGAACTGTGCTCATGGAGTAGTAATGCCGAAGTTGATTTTTGCGTAGCTCTGTATCATGAGGTAGTCAGTACGGAGTTGATTTTTGCGTAGCTCTGTATCATGGCTTCAATCGTCTATCTTATCACAACAGTATACACAAGTATATTTGTTTCTTTTTAAAGAAAAAAAATCATCTGATTAGCATGCTAGCAATCTTGGCCAATGATCTGAACGAGTTCCAGTACCACTTTCATAATTCATTTTTCATGCAATTGTGCTATGCAAATGTATCATTTTAATTTTTAGTGGCTGATTCATGGAGAAAATTAAAATCTGTGCAGGAGCTTTTGTGCAAGTGAACTTCCAGGCCAGGTAATATTCTGTCCTAATGATTCATTTATTATCAGAGTTCTCAATTTGCGCATGCTATTCCATTGTCAATGTAACCCATTCTTCATTTGTGCAGAAGCTTGCAGGGGCTCCGCCTGAGCTTGCATTAGTTGTTTTTCATACCCATGGACCCTACAGTGGTATGCCTTTATATTGTTCATGCCCATGACAATATAAGTTGATGTGAACTCTATAAAATAGGTAACTTGTGAACATTTTGCAATTCAGCTTTTGATGTGCAGCGAAGTGGATGGACAAAAGATACCGATGCTTTCCTAGCATGGTTATCTGGAATATCATTCACTGGTGGAGGATTCAGTGAAGCTTCTACTTGTGAAGGTCTTGCTGAAGCATTGAAGGTATTGACAACATAATGTTGTTTGAAATTTGTTTGCAGATGATGAGTTCTTCATGGCCCAAAGTCACCTCTTAGGAGATTTTGTTTCACCTTTTAAGATCTCAACATTTTTCATATTTTAAATTTTGTTGTTATGAGAGCATGTCATGATGTCGACATCATGCTTTGTTTTACCATTTTGCCTACTATTGTTTTGTTTTGTTGTTAACCAGTTCTCTGTGGAAAATGATGTTTTATAGTTCCACTTGGTGGCAAACATCTATTTCTAGCTATCCTTGCATGTGAAGATATCACCACATATTTTCCTATATTGTTGTTTAATTATTACTTTTCGTAGATGGTAAATTATTCTGCATGTACATGATATTTGTTCCAATATAGGACACAATGTGATTTGCCCAAGCTATGATTTGACTGAGAAAGTGTGAACGTTGTGTTCACTTCATTTTAAATGCTGCCAGTTAGTATAAACACCTTGATCAAAAGCTCTGGCTTTCTTTGCCTTATAATCTATAGAGTATGCATCAGTAATCATCACTTGTTACTAATAACCTCACGTAAATTGCTAATTGCCCAGATATAAGAATGCAGTGAAATAGTTATAATAATAATGAAGGTCTGCGTGTTAGTCTGCTTTGCATCAATTTTGGGCATCAGCCCATTTTGCTTGCGATGATGAAACTTTTGTGTTGGAAAATGGCTCAAAAAACTTTGGTGACACGGCATTCATCTTTCTTTTCTTCGAACATTAAAATATTGATTATCATTTCTAGTTATTGTGCCTAATGTAAGATATTGTCCACAATTTTTTTATTGTTTGTCATGACGGTCGATTTTTGTGCAACTAGATACTTCAAGGCAGTCCTAATACAACCCAAAGTCATCAAAACCATGAAGCACAAAGGCATTGCATCCTTGTCGCTGCAAGTAATCCTTATCCTTTGCCGACACCTGTATACTGTCTTCCTACTCAAAGTACTGATCACAAAGACAACATTGAGACATCAAAAGAACCTTCTATTGCTGATGCTGAGACTGTTGCAAAGTCATTTGCTCAGGTGCTGCATAAATTCTGCCATAGATTTTTATTGTTTTCCTGTGTCTCAATGCAACATCTATAGCATTTGGTTGATTCTGTTTAGTATTTTGGATGCAGTGTTCTGTCTCATTGTCGGTGATATCTCCAAAACAGCTTCCAACATTAAAGGCCATATACAATGCGGTAATGTTATCACTTGTATTAGACATGAACCTTTTCTATTCCTTATCTGTGCTTCTTTAGTTCTTTCATTATTCTATTGATGGTCAAACTTTAGGAACTCTTGAATGCATGAATTCTTGGATTATACTTTCAATCTGGCATTTCACTTTTGTTTCATGGTCATGGAACAAAGAGTGGTTAATATTTTAGTTTTTGGCAACATTTGTTATATATGTCACAAATATTGTCACAAAACTAAAAATGAGATCAATTAGTTCTGTAAACTTTTGTGATAGCTATATTACAGCAAAGGTGGCATTAAATTCATTGGTATATTAGTAGCTAAAATTGTGAGTGATGACCTTGCACCATCACTGATTTCCCCAGTTGATGCTGATTATTCTTTTTTACCTTATGTGATATGATACAAATTATTATAAGGCCTTCAACAATTATGATTAACATGTGCATAACACTTGCTCCACACTCTGATGCAGGGCAAGCGGAACCCTCGATCTGCTGATCCATCAATCGACCTAGCGAAATACCCACACTTCCTTGTTTTGCTATCTGAGAATTTCATGGAGGCACGAACTGCTCTAAGTCGTCCTTTACATGGAAACTTGGCCCCAAATCAAACCATTACGAAGATGGACACTGCACCTGCAGTGACTATGCCAGGACCAACTTCAAATGCCAACCCCTCAGGTTGAGAAAATGTTAATGTGGCACAGTTTTTCTATAAGACCAGTTCCTGGTTCTGCCCTTTGTAGAAAGAAAATGTTGTTGATGTGATGTCTGTGCGCATGGGGATGTAGGGAAAACTTTGTAAAAGAGGTTAAGGTGTTTACACCCACTTTAGTGAGAATTGGTTTAGAAATAGTTTCAATTTGACTAAGGAAAAATTAAATAGGTCGATTTATTCTGGAAAATCCCCTTGGTCTGCATGCCTAACATATGACAGAAAAAGTAATGGCTAATATATTTTTGGGATGGCTAACTATTTCATAGCAGACGAGATTTGCATATGCCATTCAATTATCAAAATTTTTTTTAAAAAAGTGTACCTTTGTGAGGTGAAACATTGTGCTTGTGATGCTTTATACTAGCGAGAACACATAAGATATTCAGATTACTTTTGGCTTTGATGAGGTTTGATTGCTTGTTGTGCACTGAAATGTTCTACCTTCAGTTTGCTGAATTGAAATACTTCCTACCCTATGATTACAGAAGCGAATGTACTAAAAATAGAAGTTGTATGATATATTTTTGTCGCTTGTATGTTCCTCTGTCAGTGTGGATGAATATGTTTTAATTGGCAAGCTGTACACAGCTAATTGTTTGTGTTATTTAGAGTTCCAAGATGTTCTGTCATTTGTTCAAATCAACCAGAGTTTGTCATAATTGACAGTGCGATTGATATATTCTGAGGCTTACACGCATTAACTTAAACATGTATCTGCATAGATATGTAGTACTTCCATACATAAGTTCTTGTTAAGTGGTTGCATCATTAATTTGTTCATGGAATAAATTTGTAGTAGTCTAAGTTCCTATGTGCCATCGAACACTTGTTAGTCACATTTCCCACTTTCCAGAGTTTGTAATCTTCTTTAAATAATGCTGTTATGATACATTAATTCATCTAATATTGTAATCTGATTTTGCCTGTTTATCCATGTTATTGCCTACCTTGACATGATGACTAATTCCATTTGAACATTTATAGTGAATGCAATGACAGGCCGTCAACCAGCCGTTGTTGGAGGTATTTCTACCACAACTGTTAAAGTGGTAAGCTGAACTATTGTTGGAATTTGTATGCTTGTTTTTTTTTCATTCTAATAATTTTTTAAAAAATATTTTTATAGGAACCAGCAACGATGCCACCAATAGTTTCTGCACCTGCTTTCTCACATGTAACACCTATTTCAAATGTGGCTTCACAAGGAATATCAGCACTTCAAACCTCATCACCATCTCTTATTTCACAAGAAGCAAATATGGCAAATGATAATGTGCAAGAACACAAGCCTATAATAAACCCTGTTCAACAGCCAGTTCGGCCTGGTGGTCATGGCAGCCTCCTCAACAATCTGTCACAGGTTGGTTGATGAACTCAACTTCTTTAGGAGGAGGAGCTACCTCGATGGGACTGCCTAACATGGGGGCAACGCCAATACAAGTCCACATGTCAAACATGATATCAAGCGGCATGACATCAACACCCTCTGTCATCTCCTCTATGTCTGGACCTGGACAACCTATTGGTACTCAACAGATGGTACAGAGCAATCTTGGTTCCTTTGGCTCAAACACTTCTACTGTATCAGGCAATTCAAATGTTGCTGTATCATCCTCTCTGACTAACAACCAAACCAGTATGGGCATGGGTCAATCAGTGCAACCTGTGGCACAAGGAGGCTTGGTAGCTGGTTCACAATTAGGGCAAGGTGGAATGGGTGCAAACCAAAATGTGATGAGTAGCCTTGGAACTACAGCTATCTCTTCAGCACCTGCGATGATGCCAACACCTGGGATGGCCCCACAGACAGGAGTCAATTCCTTAGGTGTGAATAACAATTCTGCTATGAATATGCCTATTCCACAGAATGCCAATGGCCAACAGCCACCACCAAAGTATGTCAAAATTTGGGAGGTAAATGTTTCCTTGTCTTTGGCATTTACGTATACATAGATAGCATCCCAACTCCCCAGTATAATATAGAGATGAGTTGTTGCAATAAATGGTAAGCACAGTACATAGCAGATGACTAATAGGCAATGTTATAGAGACATCTAGTTGATCCTAGTCGCCATGGGACCAACCAGGCAACTAGTCGGTCCTACTCATCCTATGTATATAAGGACTAAATAATATATCAAATGTATACTAATATACTATATGTTCTAGATTACAAATCAAGCATGAAGGTATCTCTAGGGTGATGGCTGCACACTGGTTGCAAATTGTACTAAAAAAACATGAGCTTAATTGGCCTAAGCATCCTATGCCCTAAGTTGCCAACAATTCCAGTCGTCCACCCCCTAGTCGCTTAACTCATTGGACGATAAGAAAAAAACTAATCAACCTAATCGAAGTTGTAGTCCACAGTCGAAGTTCAGGATACTAACTAGACTAATCGCTATTAATCGGTTGACTTGATAACACTGCATAGGGCCCTAGGCGGCTCCACCCACCATAACAGTTGCACACAACCTTGTTTGTTGGATATAGAGATTTTCAACAACTGATGTTTGCCATCTATCTGTATTTTAGGGAACTTTATCTGGCCAAAGGCAAGGACAGCCTGTATTTATTTGTAAACTCGAAGTAAGTATCTTATAAAAAAATTTAGTTTCTAGTAGATTCTTTTGTTCTGCAGCATTACTAGCAGAAAGAATGGTTCCTGAGATATGGTGACACTTCTATGCTCTTTGTAGATCTGTATGAACAACACTTCTATGCTCGTTCAACTAAATCTTGCTTATCTTTGACCCATTTTTTTTTGCTAAGACTGGAGATAATCTACTTTTGAATGAACTCCTGAATTTGTAATCGGGTTTTCTTAAACTTCAAGTAAAGGACATTTAAACCCTTTAGAAAATGGTCAATAGCCGCCATCCAGCCATGGTTTGTGATCACCTTCAAAGCTGGAATCTTTTTTTTTTTTTTTTTTTTTTGAGAGGTTCAAAGCTGCAATCTTACTCGTGCAGCTCTTTTTCCTTTTCCTTTTCCTTTTCCTTTTCCTTTTGACATTTCTCACTTTAGCAATGTCTGACAGGGTTATAGGAGTGGAACAGCGTCTGAAACGTAAGTGTCTGATTTATTGCGATAAATATTATATTTTCTTGAATCTCTATTTCATACAGTGTTTCCTGTTTGATTGATGTAAGTATTTCTTGTCATTAGTTGATGTTATGTTGTTGTTGTCGTTGTCGTTGTCTTAAAAGAAATGACTTATACTAGAATATTTCATTTTTGTGTCTGTAAAGAGCAATCTATATTAACGATGGAAGCCTTTTCTGTATGCAGACTTGCAGCGGACTGGCCAGAAACCATGCAGATTGTTCGCCTCATAGCCCAGGAGCATATGAATAACAAGTTTGTTTCTCAACTCAATTCTTTTCAACATCAACTTGTTGCATCATTTTGTTGTAATGTTCCGTGGAACATATTTGTTTGGACATTCTGCAGACAATATGTTGGCAAGGCAGACTTTTAGTTTTTCGGACTTTAAATCAGCATGGGTTTCTTGGACAACTACAAGAGAAGAAGCTGGTCGGTGCCTGGTTCTATTTTTTTTAGTAACTTTGTTATTTGGCTGCAGTTCATCTACTGTCGGCTCATAAACTTAGTTTTTTGACAGTTCTAAAATTCAATTGGTCCTTGTTTCAGTGCGCTGTGATACAGTTACCATCGCAAACTCTGCTGCTGTCAATGTCTGACAAAGCAGGTCGTTTGATTGGCATGCTCTTCCCTGGGGTAATCTTGATTATAGTTAAATAAATTAATGTTCTGTATTATTGTCTGCGTTTGCTAAAGCTCTTTTTCCCAGGACATGGTGGTCTTTAAACCGCAGGTCCCAACTCAGCAAACACCAATGCAGCAGCAGCAGCTACAACAGCAGCAACTTCAACAGCAACAACAGTTACAGCAGCAGCAGCTGCAACAACACATGCATATGCAGCAGCAAGGCCTCCCACTTCAGCAGCCGCAGATGCAACTCCAGCAACAGCAGCAGCCGCAGATGCAACTTCAGCAACACCAGCAGCCGCAGATGCAACCGATGCAGCAGCAGCCGCAGATGCAACCGATGCAGCAGCAGCCAACACAGATGCAACCGATGCAACACCAGCAGCAGCAACCTGCGCAGATGCAGCCAATGCAGCACCAGCAGCAACAACCCCAGCAGATGCAATCAATGCAGCACCAACAGCAGCAGCAGATGCAGCCAATGCAGCAGCAGCAGCAGATGCAGCAAATGCAGCATCAACAGCAACAGATGCAGCAAATGCAGCAGCAGCAGCAGCAGATGCAGCAAATGCAGCCTCAACAGCAGCAGCAACCCCAGATGGTGGGTACAGGAATGGGGCAGCAGTTCATGCAGCACAATCGGGCAGTGCAGATGATGCAAGGGAAGATTGCGCCACAGGGGCCAGGCAGCATGCCTGGGGAGGCCTCCTACCTTAAGCACCTCTTGTCAGCAGGCATCAGATGAATTGAAGGTTTACATTGACCCCAGTGTTAAGATGGTTCTCAACTTTATTTGACAGTTTTAGATAATAGTCACTTGTAGTGCTAAGTGATGTTTAGTAGCGTAAATTGATATCACTTGTGTAGTAATACAACCGTACTGAACTGACCCCAATGGGAGTGGTGCTAAAACTTGATTTTAAAATTGCATCTGATTTTATTGGTAGCCGTATAAATCCCGTAGTAAAAATGACCTTGGTCAAAACAGACCTTTTCATCAGAGACTGGTCGATGTTTACACATTAGCATCTCTTGTCACCAATAGATAAATACAAGATCTCAATGAATAGGTGCATAATTTATGGTATGGTATTCATGATATTCATAATATTCATAATTAATAGATATAAGAGAACCATTATTTGCCTAAACGGCTATTTAAGTCTGAAGACAATCTGTGTTGTTTAGGTCCTAAAAAAAATGGTGAGTTAAATAGTTGAACCGTTTAAACTGTTAATTAATAATTGTTTAAATAATCTAAATAGAATGAGCTAGATATGATTAACAAGCTAAACAATTGTTAATTGTTAATTAACAGTTTAAACGGTTCAACTAAATAAAAAAAATGGTGAGAAAATGAAAGGTTTGTTTAATAGAGTATGACATGTGGGGTCCATAAGCTAGTAGTTAGTATGGATGGATGTGGAAGAAGTGTGTATAGAGGAAACCCCTCCCCTAAGACTATGCATTCCTGCAGGACACATATAGCGGATGTTGTGCCGCAGCGTGATACTAGGAGCGTATGCTACGATATAGGACGCCACTCTCGTTCGCCAAACTCCTAGGACGTAGCGGGCCTTTGCTATAGCCCGCCTGCGGCCCATGCCACCCGTCCACCGCCACGCGTCAGAGTCGAAGCAGAGATGGGGAACGAGGGAGAAGGGAGAGTCGTCCACCCGGAGTAGAGTCGAGCCGTTCCTTCCCCAATCTCGCAACAATTTGGCCCAATGAGGTCGCCATCCGCGCACAAGGTCTGTCGCCACCGCCGAGATCCGCTGCCCCGCCGCAATTGAGGAGCGGGTCGCCAGTGCCCGACGGGCCGCCGCTAGACACGTGGGCAAGCGCCGCCGAAGAGGGAGCAGTGTCGTGGGGAATGACGGGTGTGGGAGAAAGCGGCAAAGCGCGCGCGACGGGAATGAAAGAGAGAGGAATGAGAGAGAGGGGGGGGGGAGGGGAGGGCCAGAGAAAAAGAGGAGAAAAGAATGAAAAAAAAAAAAGGGAAAAATAGAAAAAGATTTAAAAAAAGGAAATGAAAAATAAAGGAAAAAAAAAAAAAGAAAACAAAAATAGGAGATAGAAAAAGGAAAGGAAAAAAAAAAAGTGAGGAGAGAGTAGATAGTAGTTGGGATGGTTGATTAAAATATATGGTTGTTGGTATAGAGTATGAGATGTAGAGGATGAATAAGTGTGGGAGAAAATGGTATAGGGAAAAGAATCTCGATGATTAGAACGGAACGTGCAAATAGTCTAAAAGAGGGAGGGGCAAGCAAAGAGAACCTTTTGCACTTTCCTCTCTTGTGTGCTGTGTTTAGCACCAATATATACCGTTTAAACTATGCATTACTAATTACTAAGAAATTAAACAAGTTACCAACTAACCTAGCAAGTTAGCTTTTTCCTAGACTTTTGAATATCTTATACTTTTGGATGGAGTGAGTAGATTGATTGACAGAATTAGGACACTTGAATAGTTTATAAGAATCTAAATCTGCAATTTTATAATTCAAGAACCTAGATAAAAATAACATACTCCGTCCAGAAAAAACTTACAGTTCTAGTACAATACCATGTTTTAGTTTGTTATACGTTTGACCAATTATAGATTAAAAATATATAAATATTTATAACATCAAATAAATATCATTACTTATGAAATATATTTCATAATAAAATTAGTTTAGAGTTATAAATACGAATAGTATTCACTGAAAACTTAATCAAGCGTTGCATGTTTTCTTGGAGAGAGTGAGTAATACTTACGGGATCTCCATACAGTACAATAACTCTAAATGAAAACATTGAATATCCATAAAAAAATCAAGTATTATCTAGAATATTACAGTTTGGAAATTAAACGTGCCACGTCTCTTTTTCAACAACAATTAATACAATTGACAACATTTTTTTTAATGAAATGAACATTAAAAAGTTATTTCAATTTTAGCTTTCTTCTTGAAAACTATAAAAATCTTCTTCCCTTAAATCTTCGTCTGAAGCATCGAAATTACTTTTAGGCCTGTAATTTCTTCTTGGAAACTTTGAAGGACTGTGTTGCACGTGTTCATGGTGCGGGCATCTAAGATGTTGTGGTTCCAAAGTTTAATCATGAAGAAACGCCAGCCCCTATTCATTAAGAAAACAAAATGTAATCAAATAAATAACAATATACATTGGTAAAAGATTCACCAATGGACTTCCAAATCATCCATTTACCACAGTTGAGCAGGATTCTGTACAAGTTGTCGTCCATGCAACTGAGAGAATGCCTCACAGGCCCAAGGTATATGACCATCCGCTAGCACTCTGCAATTTTGATTTTAAAACAATTAGTACAAAGAACAAATAACACAGGAAAATCCAATCCAAGGTGGATTTACATATAGAAAAGTAAACAGTAAAGTCTAATCTTATATCTACAATGCTATATCTAAAACATCTCAAACTAAAACATATTTTCCAATATTTCTATGAAAAACATGCATGACCTTAACGTTTTGGTGCTTAGAATTTGACAAATTTGAATCGAAAATCTGATCATCCTATTGCGGCTGCTGCCTATTTCACTGATTCCTGGACACTCTGGAATCGTTGTCTCGACATCTTGGTCTCTAGAACCAATCTCAATTAGTGGCTTGAAATAAGACCTTTTGAGATTCATTGTCTCATGCTTGTCAGCGTGGGCGCCTGTGCTTCCCATGTATTTGATTTAATGCATTATGCCCTCTAGACTTCCCTGGTTCCTAGTGTCAGTATAAACACTACTGGGTGATTCTCGATGATATGCCTCACTACTTCTAGTCATTTCCTTTGCGCCTGAAATCATTCACTTTTGATTCTTCGTCTAATTTCTTTAACTTTGTTTCCACACGGTTTGGCGCCACGATCAAAGTTTTTCAATGCAACAATGGTCGCTAGTTTGCTAACCCCAGCACCATCACCTTCTTCATTCACGGTATCCACCTTCGCATGTCGTGTCCCTACACCTTGGCTCAGAATGAAAAGGCTGAGCGTGCCATTCGCTCTCTCAACAATGTCATCCGCCCCTCCTTTCCAAGCCAGCATGCCACCAAATACAGCGTAGAGGCGCTCACAACTACTACTTGTCTTCTCAACATATTGCCCACCAAAATGCTACAATCCTTCACCTCAAATCAGGCGCTCTATGGCACCCCACCTGTGTACGGTCATCTACGCGTTTTCCGTTGCAAATGTTATCCCAACCTATCTGTCACAGCTCCACACAAACTCACTCCTAGTCTGTCTTCCTTGGCTACTTGGCTCATCACAAGGGATACCACTATTTTGACACCATCTCCAATAAGATCATAATCCTGCCATGTGATCTTTGACGAGACCTCTTTTTTCCTTTTGCCCAACAGCCTGGCAAACCTTCCCTCGCAAAATTCAAGTTTTTGGAGGATTTCTAACCCTATGTTGGTGCCCATAGGCCTATCACACTCTTTGTTGTTTGCAAGTTCATCCCCACCGTCACCTCCATTGGCAGCTCCCATGCCTACACCTATAGGGGACACATCTGTCCTCTGACGTCAACACTGCCATGCAGCAGTTGTCTCTAGAGACTGGATCGCATTGCCATGTGCGCCCCTCGCCACTCCAGCCAAATGTGGCTAGTTTTCCTTCACTGACACTCGTGGGCCCCGACAGCTGCCCTGGCACCGGCTCTCCCCTCACTAGTTCGTAGTTTCCACAAGGTGCACTCTCGGCGCCTGGTTGTGCTGGTTGTGCTTGCAGTGGCTGCACCCCAGCCGGCCTCCCCCCATGTCTGCCTCACCGGCGACCCTGCCCAAGGGTGCAATGGCCATTAAGCCGACGAAGAACGAACACCCCATGGCCACCAAGGTGAAGCACGGTTTCCTGGTGCCGACCTTGCACCATACAACGCCCTCTCCCGGATGTCGAAGACCTATCATGATGCACTTGCCAATCCCAATTAGGGGTCACCCTCATGGATGAACACACCAGCCTCCTGCAAAATGACACTTGGGATCTCATGCTGTGTCCTTGCATGCCAACATTGTTTCCAACAAGTGGATCTTTAACAAGTTCCATGTTGATAGCTCCCTCGAGCACTAAAAAGCTCGTTGGGTACTTCGCGAGTTCACTCAACGCCCGTGTGTGGACTTCACCAAAACCTTCAGCCTCGTCGTGAAGCCAGCCACCATGCAGATGATGCTCTCTAGAACTCTCACAATTGGCCCATCCACAAGCTACAGGTCAAGAATGTCTTCCTGCACAGCCACCTTCTTAAGGCGGTCTACAGTGTTCAGCCTTCTAGGTTTGAGGATGCAGCGCGTCCAGACTACTTCAACCGCTCGCTATGTGATCTCAAACCGACGCTATAGATGGTTTGTCACCTACCTTATCTCCGCTAGGTTTGTGGAGGCCAAGTCAGACATGTCGCTCTTCATGTTTCGCCAAGGAGATGACATCATAGACTTGCTGCTCTATGTTGACAATGTCCTCACTGCATCACCAGCTGCTTTGTTGCACCACACCATCACTACCTTGCAGCAAGAGTTCTCTATTAAGGGCATGGGCGACCTCCATCGCTTCTCGGATGCAGGTTCATCGCCCTGCTCAGTGTTTTTTCTCTCGTAGTGTCAGTACATGCTTGAGATACTTGACCAGCATGGTTGATTACAAGCTGTGTTTCATGCCCATTGACACCTATGCAAAGATGTCAGCTACAGGCGGTGCTCCAGTCAGTGATGCTACAGACTTTCGGAGTTTGGCATGTGCTCTACAGTATCTCACCTTCACCAAACTGGACATCTCCTACGCTGTTCAACAAGTCTGCCTGCATATGCCCGATCCAAGGGACCCTCATCTTGCAACTCCCAAGCGCATTCTAAGGTACATCTACGATACTCTCCATCACAGGCTTCTCTTTGCGGCTTTCAGCATAGATTGATCTAGTCGTTTACTCCGACGTCGACTGGGCTGGTTGTCCTAACACTCGCAAGTCCACCTCAAGCTATGCAGTTCTTCTCAAGGATAGTCTCATCTCCTGGTCCTCCAAATGCCAACTTCTGTGTGGGCTCCAGTCCCCGCCTCACTAAGCCACCCTGGGGTATTGTGACAACATTAGCATCGTCAACATCTACATGTACCCTCCAACCCAATTCAGCATCAAAGCACCAAACATATTGAGATTGATCTTTACTTTGTTCAGGAACACGTTGCTATTGGTGTTGTCTGTGTTCTACATCTCCTGGTTCTAGTATGTTGACATCTTCATCGAAGGGTTTTGTCTATGTTCTATATGTCCCAATCCTAGTATGCTGACATCTTCACCAAAGAGCTGTCATCGACGGTCTTCAAAGAGTTCTGATCCAGCCTGAACGCCTGCAGTACCGACTCGGGGGTTTAGACAGATAGTCGGTCAGGCCTTATTGGTCATGTGCCTGGGCCTTGAGCCCATTATGGTTTTCTATAGATTGGTTTCTAAACTAGATAGGCAAGGATATCCAACGGTGATGATACTTCTATAAACCAACCCTAGATCATCCTTGCCGATATATGTATATGTACTCCATGTCTCCATAATCAATCTAGTTTTTACCATGCAATTCCATTGCTTTCAGTAACTGCTACTCCATACAGAAATGGCTAGAACTTAAGAGAGAAAATTGTAGTTTGTTCACCAAGCTGCTTATCAGCACGAACTATAAATAGTAACAGCAGAATCAATCACACCTGCCTATTATGTTAGTCAGAATTATGGGAATATGTGGATAGGACTAACCTTTGTTTTCGAACAAATGAATTCCACATATGCATAATAAGTTTTTCATCTTTTGTAACATCAACAAAATCATCAAGCATCTGCATGTAGTCGGCAAAGTTTAGAATTCACAATAATTGAACAGCTAGGCATAAATGACTCAAGCTCAAGTGGATGTAAAATATGCATCGATTCAATGTTTCAGTGATACTGATAACAATGTCATATCTTTTTCTTCAAAAAAAAAAAACAAAAACAAAAACAATGCCATATCTTACTCTTCTATCCTCAAAGTCAGCGATATCATCATCAACTTCATCTTCACTATCACGGTCCGAGAACACTTGATCCACAGCCATTGGCTACAATGAATTATAATGATACAATCAGGCAAGACTTCCAATGAAGACATACCATATGTGTACAACAGTGTGAAGAATCTAACGAAAAAGTGTTTGGCAGCTTTCATTTTGGAAAATCCTACTACTGAATTTGTGTAACTTGTTCCCCCGTGTTATTACTCATCATAATAAAATAACATCATATGACAAACAGATCACTTAACTATAACTTTTGCATGATTTAATTAACAATGCATTCCAGAAAAATGAGACATTAGAGCACCATCAAAACAAATAAAATGTGAGAAACAGAGGACTGAGGATCACACTGTCCAAATATTTCTCATGCCTCCTAGCTATGTTACTATAGATCAGTAAGATTCTGGCAGAGGCTGATGGCTGTATTGGACAGTGGTTAGAGTTACATCTCAGTATCTCATACTTGTGCTGCCAGTATTTCCCTTTCAGAAGGTATTTAGTGGGGAACTCGGATCCTACCAGGAATACGACGTAGGTTATACCGGGTGGGAGATCGGGGAGAAGGTCTGTAGCGGCGAGGGCAGCGCTGGGCCCGTCCGGGCTGATCACGCGTGAGCGCATGGCGGAGAGGCGGCTAGGGTTTTGGATCTCCCGCTCCCAAGGGAAGCCGGGAACAATATAATGTTTCTACTTAATTCTCAATCGCCTTACAAGTTCGCTATATATAGCTTGTCTCACAAATGGTAACTATATTGGATTACTAGGAAATAAATCTTGGGCCTTGAGCCCATGCGCCTGGCGATCTGGTTAGCCACGAAAGTGGCCCTCCTCCTTGTATACTGGATCCCCGTCATAACATCTCATCTCGCCCTCGAGCTGGAAGTCCACCACGGCTCCCAAGTCGCTTCTTTGTCGGGAGGCCGCACCACTTGATGAGAACCAGACAAGCGCCCTTGCGCTTCTGCGCACCAGCACCGGAGGTAGAACGCCCAACATTGCCGGTGGATCACTGCGGTGGGGCTTCAGCAAGCCGATGTGGAAAACGCCGTAGGAGAGAGCCGGCCGGGAGCTGCAGGCGGTAGACCACCGCGCCGATGCGCTCCAGAAGCGAACGGCCCCCATAGCGTGGCCCGAAGCTTCTTCAACTTGGTGGTGCGGTGGAGGAGACGGCCACACCCAATCACCGACAAAGAAACTCCAAGGGTCGATGGCCAGCGTCGTAGTATTTCTTGGACAGTTTCTGCGCATTGGAGAGGCCAAACGGCATCACCAAGAACTCATAGTGGTCGTGGTGTCGAACGCCATTTTGGCGATATCGGGTGCATCCGCACTTGGTGATTTCCCGAGCGCAGGTCGATCTTGGTGAAGAAACGAGCGCCGTGGAGTTCATCCAGCAGCTCATCCACCACCGGAATGGGAAACTTGTCTTTGGCGTTGAGGGCGGTAGTCGATGTAGAAACACCAAGACTTGTCCACCTTCCGCACCAAGAGGACGGGCGAGAACGAGGAGGTGCTCGGCCGAATGATGCCCTAATCGAGCATCGCTCGCACCGCCGCCCCAACTTGTCCTTCTGCGCTGGGGGTAGCGCTACCGGGCGCACGGTGCTATGCTACTGCAGGAGGTTGTCCAGCAAGGGCAGCCCCGCCCGACAGCCGGAGGATGGGGCCGAACCGCCCACGCCGCGCCAGACACGGGCGGCCGTCCCTCCGTAACGCGAAGGTGAGAGCCGCGCAGTCCCACAACACGGGCCCCGCCGCCAGTAGGGAAGTCAAAGCCGGCGATGAAGCCGAAATCGCCGAGGTCCGCACTCCACGCATGTGATGGTGAAGTCCTCGCCGCCGATGTGAAGGGAGACATCGCGTGCAACCCCTCACAAGAGGCGGTCGCCGTTCGCGACCGTGACACGGAGGTGTTCACCCGTGGGAGTCCCAAGCGAGAAAGTTGTGGGTGGAGCCGGTGGTGAGGAGCACCAAAAACACTCGCTCTTGAGGACGACGAGCAGCAACATGGAGTTCATGGTGTCGCGGTGGTCGGACGGCCGTCGGCCGCGCTTGTCGGCCGGCAGTGGGACAGCCCTTAGGCCGGAGCAGCGCCCGGCACACCCCCTCGGCCGGCTGCGCCCGAGGCACGGGGCAGGCACGACCGTTGCTTGAAGGCACGAGCCAGATGCATGGCGGACTGGAGGTCTTGCGGCGCACGCATCCGCAACCCCGCCCACGTACCACTCCGCCTTTTAGCGAGGGGAGAGGTCATGAGCATGGCAAAGGACAACGCCGCGCCGGGACAGAAATGGAAGCCGAGCCACCTCAGCCAGCGGGTGCCCTCGCACCGCTGGCCCGAAGCGTAGAGCAGAGCGCGGAAGCATCATCTTGCCCCGCTCCGTATGAGTACCGTTTGTCGCGACGCCTTCAAGTGGTACGACGCGAGCCACATTCGGGACGGTTAATCTCTGCTCGCTCCGGAAGAACTGCTCGCATTGGTTTAACCAATTGAGGGATCCACCGAGCCATCATATGTGGGGAACTCAAGTTTGTAGAATCTTGGAGGAGCCTGCACCGCCGAAAAAGCAGCATGTGGTTGGTCGCCATCCGCGAAAGCGCGCCCGCGGAAGGACGCCGCCGCCGGAAGAGAGGACCGCCCACCCTCGTAGAAGACACCGCCCGGGGGCGGCCGGTGGACGGTAGATGACGCCGCTAACGTGACGCACGTGACGGGTCGCGGCGCCGGGTGTAGATCGGCGCGCTCACCGAGCCCATGGCCTAGGAGGGATCGGTGATGGCGACGCCGGCCATTGTAGCAGATGGAGGGCACCCCGCGCTGAGGTCAGCATGCCCTAGGGGAGGCCCGATGTGTCGTGGGCGCCGTGGTGGCTCGGCCGGGTACCTCAGCCCTAAGACGGCAGCAGCGGCGGCGGCGGTGGAGGTGCCGTGAGTGGCGCGTGAGGAGGGTTGTTGAGCAGACCCGCCTGTAGCTTGCATGGACGCCATGTAACGCTGGATGTCGACGATCGCGGTCACTAGCGACTCTAGTGTGAGGCGTGCCGCAAGTCGCCGAGGGCATTTACGACCCGCAGAGTGCGGACGAGCGGCCGTGGTGGTGGGTAAGGACGAGGTGTTTGGACAGTAGTTTACATCGAAAACATGGCAAGCCGATACCAGATTAGTAGGAACTTGGATCCTACCAGAATAGGACATAGGTTATACGAAAGTGGGAGATCGGGGGAGAAGGTCAGTAGCGGCGAGGACAGCGCTGGGGCGCCATTGGGGCTGATCGCGCGTGAGCGCAGGGCGAAGAGGCGGCTAGGGTTTTGGATCTCCTAGCTCCCAAGGGAAGTCAGAAACAATATAATGTTTCTACTTAATTCTCAATCGCCTTACAAGTTCGCTATATATATAGCTTTTCTCACAAATGGTAACTAAATTGGATTACTAGGAAATAAATCTTGGGCCTTGAGCCCATGCGCCTGGTGGTCTGGTTAGCCACGAGTGGTCCTCCTCGTATACTGGATTCCCGTCATAACAATATTATTCCATAATGAACTAATAAGGTTCACAACATCCTCAAGCAAAGTAGCAAACAAAGAAAGTTTTGAGAGTTGAGGTCATATGTTGAACAATTGATTCTTAGGTTATCACTACCTTTCATTTAGGTCTGCAAACATCCTCCCAGACCATTGTTTTGAATTGAAAAGGATTTAGCGGCTCAGGGGTTTTTTTTAGTCTACGTCAGATCAAAATATTTTTTTTTTTAAAGTTTGATGGCTTATATATTTTTTTTTTCTTTGTTTTTTCTTTATGGTTTGTAAATCATGTTGGGTTTTAACTCTAGCTTTCCCAACTTGCTTGGGACTCAAAGGTTTTGTTGTTAAAAACACCATGGTACAGCTATTATTTCGTTGTTCAGACAAATATTATCAATAACAGTGTAGAACCCAGAAAATTATTGGATACAATTACAATCCAATGTATGCACGAGTGTTATCAAGTCTATCCTGACTCGACTATGGGCTACGACTGGATTAGTCCGATTAGTTTTTTGTCATCCGATTAGTCATCGACTAATCACAATTTTCTTGTCATCCGACAGTCATCGACTAATCACAATTAATCAGACGACTAGGGGGTGGATGACCAGAAACAAAATGGAACTGCTGGGCAGCTTCGAACATAGCCTACATCTGGGATGGCTTAGGCCACTCAGGCTCATGTTTTTCGGCCCAATTTGCAACAGCCACCACCTTTAGAATTATGCTTGATTTGTACTTATAGTATATTAGTGGATATTAGTCCTAGGACGACTAGGTGATGACTAGGACCGACTAGTCTTCCTGGTCAACGACTAATCGTAACTAGTCGCCTGGTCGGTCCCATGGCAAGACAACTTGACAACATTGGTATGCATAGGAATTACATTATGGGTGTTAAGCGAAAGAGCCTCTAGTTGAGTTGGTTAGGTGACTTGAGTAGCACTTCTCAGGTCCTGGCTCGACTCCCGTGGGAGCAAACTAAGCATAGGTCTAAGGTCCAGCCTACGGTGCCGTTGTGTATTGGTGGGTAGGGGTTCGGGGTTTTATCAACCTGCGTGAGAAGGTCTTCTTGATGATGCCCGAGGGTTGTGTTAACCCCCACAGCTCGAGTTTCTTCTTTACATGATGGGTGTTGGACTAATGGAACTACCACAAACATAAAAATGCATCATCAATTTTGTTTCTTAGAAAAATAGTTTAATCAATTAACCTAACTGAGCACACAAACATGGCCTGGTTCTGCTACAAATGTGCGCAAACAAAGATAGATGAAAAGAGTAATAATTTTCATTCACCTGCGCTCTGTGAGAATGGAAGAACTGCCGTTTTTGCAGGAGTTGCCGACTGCAAGATAATACAAAATAAACTAATTAACCACATTCCAATTGTAGTATCATAAGGAACAACATCATGACAAGTAACATGATATCAAGAATGTACAAAGGGCTACTTTCTAGGGTCAGCTCGCTCAGATAGCTTCCTCGTCTTCCCAAACTGTAGTACTGTTGGTGGTGAAAGATTGCTGCCATGTAAAGATTGAGCAGGATCAATCGAAGCATTTGCTACAGAAGTCCCTGAAAAGTTTACCATCTGGGTCAGGAAAAATAGGCAACAAAGGGAATAGGACCAAGAGTCCCAGATAAATGATACAGTATGCCAACAGTGCAGATTTTCTCAGCATGCAAACTGATGATAATTGCAAATCAGAAACAGCCAGTTCATACAACAATAGACTTCAACTTTTACAGCACCAAGAAGGCAGAATACAGTGCAACAAATATTCAAAAGGCTCTAAACACAATGTGATATTGTACAACAAAGAACTATCAAACTGAATTAAGAAAGGAGACAACAAAAATGGTTAATAATTGACATCTTTTCTATGAGTGGACATATTCAAACAGTATACAGAAGAAAGAACAGAGTTATTTTTACAAACAAAAAAAACTTGTAACAGAAAGAAGTGTTGTTTATGTGATCCCCTTTTTTATATCGATAAGAATACATGTACCAATTAAAGTGACCGTGTGATGACAATGTACCATTCTCCCCTTGCAAACACTTGTCCTCAGATCCTGCCTGGGCATCTTCAGGTGACCCTGATTCCATAATATGTGAATGCACATGTCTGATTTTTCTCAGTTTTGGTCTTTGATCGCCTACGCTTCTTAAACCTTGAGCTGATGAAACAAAATTAGGTTAGGTAACCAAAACAAAGAGTGGTGATGTTCAGAAAGCAATGCAGAATGAGCATACCGTAAGAAAACGCTTTGATGCCTCGGATCAACGCCCTCAGCAATAAGCTGCCAGTTAGGATCATTAGTTAATAAATAAATAAAGTTACGAGTACTTCCATTTAAAACAATAGTCACCATGCATTGCTAAACTAGCCACAGAAAACCATTGAAATACACAATGTTATGGAAGATATAAAATAGCCAATGCTCTTTCATCCTTGGCTTCTGTACTCAACAAAGGAAGGAAATCACAAAGCAGGGAGTCATGCTGGATTAAGGAACATGCAATGCCCTTCATTTCCTAACTAAGTTGGAGCCCCATTTAAACAAACCTTTAGAAGAACACTGAGGAACATATTAAACACGTAAAGTACTAAATTCATCAACTATAGCTCCATATACCACCCAGAAATTAAATCTGAAAAAAGCTTAAACTTTATAGCTGTCGCAAATTTACCTCAGTTCTCCAAGCATCGGCCTTCAGACTAACATTAACAACTTGGTACTCTTCAGATATCTGTAACATAAAATTATAATACTTATCAAACTATAAGGATTGAAAGACGATTTTCAATGGAGATTTCAGAGGTTTACCAACCCAAAACTCGTAGTGGAATAGGTCATGTGATGAGTTTAAATGGCATCCCAGACCCTAGTATGACCAAAATAATTATATTAGATGTAACTTAAGAGGCAAATGAATTAACTAATAATAAAAGAAAAAAGAAATAAAAAAAATCTAACGGGCTCACTACAATATAGGATAAACCAATTGTGCAGTGTGAAGTAATAAAAGAATGTGTTCAAACAAGCAAGAATGTGCATAATCCTTATGACCAGCACATTGCAACAAGCAATGACTGAATGACATATGTGCAAATATTATATAAATGAAACTTTGCTTTCAAACCTTGAAGCTTCCACATCGCACATAGCAAAATGGACAAGAAAAATCTTCAGTGACTGGTAAGAAAAGATAAATGAATCCAATAAGGAACAGTTAAGAATAAGAGTAACGAACTAACGAATGAGAAGCAATAGCAAATTATCATCAAAGAAACAACTCCTTTACTATCACCCATTCTAGCAAATGCTTGGTTTTCCTATCTGGCCGAGGAACTAAAGAAACAGTTGATGTCTGCCATTCATAATATTTCTTCTTATAAATGAATAACTTCCCCACTCCCAATTCAATGCCACTTAAAGCAACATACCCTATTTTTGTGATCAAAGTCATACTTTTTGCACTTTCAATCTGACATGCCTGCATTGCTTGTGCAATGATTGTTTCTAAGAAGATAATAAAGCCATTTGATTTTGAAGTTTATAGAAGTGATAAATGACTTAATTTTGAAAAAAAAAGCATAATAAGTTAGTTAATTAGAGATCTGTGTTCTCAAAAATTTAAACTAGTTTGTTGTCTTCTGCATCAATACACACCAATACCAAAGTGAAATATCTCTAGCCACAAAGTGATTCTATTTCTCAAAAAAAAAAAAAAAAAAAGTGATTCTACAAGACAAAAAAACAATCACCATAAACCAGAAGTCGATAGCTTGTGTTCTAGCTAAAAACTGAAAACACAGAAAAGTGCTTTACCATCTTATTGATGTTCACTGCTTCGCTTAAAAACAGTTACAAAAAAATGCAATAAAGAAAATGTGCAGAACCTAGAAACAGGAGAGACAACCTTCAGTCTCTTGCATCATATTATTGTAGTACTTGTAATTAAAAAGTACATTCCCAGACCTTAACCTGTGCAAAACAAAACCTATTGATGTTAACTTCAATCACATAGAAATAGTAATAAATTTCTTGAAGCAAAAGGATAAAGGAGAACAAAATACTAATCAAATTATCTTCTAATGAAGCAACACTACGTGAAGTTACAAATCATTGCAACGTATCTACAAACCTATCTAGTGACTGCTATCATATGCACGAAAGCTATTATGAAGCTTCACCTTTCACACTAGCTTTCATGCATTTGATAGCAGTCAATATGGATAGGTTTGTAATAGCCTACCTATTGTAGGCCCATATGGCCCATGAGGCTCTCTAGATATACATAGCCATTCCTATATTGGAAACGTCGTCAAATCCCCAAGGTCAGTAATATTCTTATAGTTTCTTGGAATACAAGTCCACTAAAGACTACAAATATAGAAGCAATGTAACTATTTCAATAAATCAAGGAATAGTGCTTTACTCTCTAATCTCCGCCTCTCCCTCCAGCCACCACTGATGACCCTCTCCTCTCTCCCTCATGCACACCGCCGCCGCCTGCCCCAGCTGCCCCCAGCCAGCCACATCAACGCACGCCGCCTCTTCCCTAAGCTGTGTCAGCTGGGCCTTATGTGCTCTAGGTCGATTGCAGCAGTCGTCCGTATTTCCTTAGTATTTGGCATTATGCAAGAGGAAAATCATATGGTGCCCAAGGGGCTGGCACCCTCTATAGCTAAAATATCATTTGCAATTTTTCAATAAAATCATCACAAAAATCATGTATGTAGCACACCTAAAGGTAAGTGTACCTGCAACAATTCAGTTTGAAATTCATTTTGATGTTGAGACTACAAAATAAAAGTGTCACTGTCAGCACATGATGAACAGTGCCAGGTTGACTGCTTGTCTATTTTGTTTCTTGACATATAGGATGAATTTAAAACTGAGTTGCTTGTTAACTTTATGTGCACTACATACAGACAAAGGGGGTATAGTTTTCAGCACACGATGAACAGTGCCAGGTTGACTACAAAATGTGTACTACATATACGATGGGTATAGTTAACTTTATGTGTACTACATACATTATGTTTTGATGATTATTGAAACATATTTTAGCTTGCGAGGGCGCCAAATCTGCACTCAGTGCACAAAGGGGTGTTAACGTTTGAACAAATGGGATGCAACTGTAGTTTTGTTGCTTTTCAAACAATGAAATCCAGGCTCACCTGCCATGGGAAAGCAAAACTGTTTCGGTGATTAAATGAGCCGTGATCAGAAACTTTTATAATGATGAAACACAAAACAAGAATAAAGAAAAAAATTAGAATCTATTAAACTATGAAAATGAGCTATTGGTTACCTTATGATATCTGATAATGACGAAGGTGGGACATCATCATATGAATAACTACTATACGGCGACAAAGACATGTCTCTTGCACCAGCCTCTTGTGCGGACATGCATAGTTGTAGCTGATATGAACCCTGCAACAAATAAAGCTTAATAATAATTTTGACTGGGCCAACCCCCCTTACACCTCCAACCAACCACCAGCACCACAAAAAGAAAGAAGCAGCTCAAGTGCTCAACACAGGTTTCTAAAGTGGGACACAATAGATCTGATCCCATGCTCTTGTACTGCAGAATAGCAACTAAAAGTTTATAAATTCCCCCCTTCACAAGATTATTATTATTGCCCCTCATATTGAAATGATTTTTTCCAAAAGTTTGAGGCATTTAAATTGAACGCTAAATCCATTTTCCAGCAATTCCATAAAGAAGATATAGATCATTCAGTGTATGCCCAAAGGTGAATTTCTGAACTTGTGATGCACCCAAGTGTCTGGCAGAAGTAAAGCATGTTTTGCATGTGTTCATCCAATGGCTGGCAGTTGCAAGCATGCATTTACCTGTTAGCCACACTAATCTTGGACTCAGAGAACATATTAGTAGCATTACCAATAAGGGAAATATGAAGACTCGTTTACAAAATCATATTAAACATGAATGTAACAAATAGAGGAAACCTTACCGCAGCATCAACCTTATGAGAGCAAAATGTCAAGCAACTGTCTTGCTCCAGAAATTTTGGCTGCATGCATAAAACAACAACAAAGCCTTTTAATCCCAAGCAAGTTGACATTACAATCGATGCTTTAGGAATGTGAATCATAAATACAAGGGGGAATCGATTTGACATACCTCTAAGAAGCTTGGTCTCATTGTAACTTTAGATGCCAACTCCACAATATGTCCCAAACTTAAATTGACACAACTCTCCAAAGACGAAGCAAGTAAATTAGTCGGTATTTTACCCCAGGAGCATTTCCCTTCAAGCACTGTTAAAATGCAAGGCATGGATGGTCATTAATCCAATCAATAGGAACACAAATCTCAGCTTAGTTTTCAGCTTAAGCATCAGCAAATATTCTTAAGAAATTGATTAAATACACATGTTCTAAGCTATATGTTCATAGAGTAGCCACAATGATATTAGAGATCCTCTTGCCATGAATAAAGATAAATACAACTACTCACAACAAATGAGCCTGTTAACATGTTAATCCTGTTGGAAAAGAAATCGCATAATGTCTGCTCAAAATGCCAACATAAACTTACTCTTGAGAGAAGAACCTTCCATATGGTTCCCAGAGCAGTTATCTTCACCATTACTTTGTCCGCCTTGCCCTTTTGGATTAAAATAATTTAATGATGGCACAGAAATGAATAAAAAAAAAAAGAACTCATGGGATGTGCCTGTACCACAGCTAATAAAGATAATGTCAAGGTTGCAAGGATGGGAAGTTGATAAACTCTTCACATCAGGAATGATGAATGTGGCTTCACTGTTGTCCTTATTTCCAAGTTCACTAAAAGAAGTAAGCAAGCGAGCCCGACTGAATCGATAAATTGGAGAATGCTGCAAAATAGGATAATAGATAAGAACGATAATATGAAAACTTGCCACTGGCTTCACAAGCTGAAGAAGGCTAGACTTACCCCCTTCAAGTGAAAGGTTACTAGTAGGTCTTGCTAAGAGAACATAAAGAGGAAAGATATAATGTGCTTGCAACTCAGTATTTGTACTTCTAGAAAGTGATATGGTTATCTGAATCCTGCATTGATACATACAGTCAGTCAACAAAGGAAAATATTTAGAACAAACAGAGTTGTGATTCAACAGTGCAAATGATTTTATCACAAAATTCCACCTGACATAAATAGATGTTTTTCTCTTTGTTTGGAAGATTCGCTATTACGATTTATTTTATGCTTTACAAAGAATTGCAGACATATAGTGCTATACCATAACTAAAAGTTCAGATGAAATTGTTCCATCCTAGAAAACTGGGATGGAACTGTCCCGTTCCACCTTGTCCCAAACCAAAAACAACTAAAAGGATTGTGCTTGGATTGCTGCACCAGCATATGTGCTTGAAAACCAAATTGACATTGTGAACAGTTTTATTCTTACCAGAATCTTGTTTTTCTTCTACCTTAAAGAAATGACACGCAGCTCTCTTGCGTAATTTGAGAGGGGGGGGGGGGGGGGAACAGTTCTATTCTTGAATAGCAAAACATAAATCAGTGAAAACTGCTTGGCATAGCTACTGGATGCTCCTGAGCAACAAAAGGTAAAGATCTCCCACATAACAAGAATGGCTGCAATTCCAACCATATGGTTCCAGAAGATTAAATCCATCCTTAGGATAAGAGAGTAGTATATACCACTACGTGACCATACGCAGGTTATAAGCAAAGGTTCAGTCAGTAATCTATAGGGTGACTTGCAACATGTTTGCCATCCAAAAAAACTAATCGCAGAATTGCACCTAGAATGCCTTGTGTTGTGCAAAACTGCACACTATGAACTGGTTACCACTTGATGAGAAGATGATTAAGAGATTATTAGGATGCCAGTGTGGTTCTGTAAGGCAGCAGAACTATCTTAACTCAGTCCAGTCTTGACAGTATGCCAACTTACTGCTTGTCCATGTACCTCTCCCTAAACTCTATCGAGAGTGTCGATAAAACTAGACAACACTTCTTCTGGCAAGGTCGAAACTTGAAGAAATATTATTTGGAAATGGGAAGACCACTTATTTCTGAAATGAATAAATGATATCTGGTGCGGGGCTATATCCTTCAGAGACAAAATTTCCATCAAGCTTTTAGAAGGTGGTTGGATGAGAACCTACAAACTCAGTTAAGAAGGTTGAACGTTGATAGACAATCTCCTCTCTTGTGATGCGCCTGCGGCCTGACAAAGCAAAATGGCTTTGGGAAAAATCTGGAAAATTCTTGTACAGTCGTTTGTGCAGCTCTTACTATAGGTATTGAGTTGCACGCACCGACCAGTTCAACCCAAAAGCTTAAGCTGACAAGAAGAGGTGGGCAATTCACTTATATTCCAACACTCCCCCTCACGAGGAGGCTCCCTCAGGCCTGAGACATGGAATAGGAGCGAGCATCAATTATTTTATTTAATTGCGCTAACCACGATTCGAACTCAGGACCTGTGGCTTTGATACCATATTGAGTTGCATGGACCGACCAGTTCAAGGTTCAACCCAAAAGCTTAAGGTGACAAGGAGAGGTAGCCAATTCACTTATACTCCAACAATAGGCTCCCATAAAAAAGGGATTCGGATTTTGGAAAGCTAAAATACCCCTAAAAATCTTTAGTCGCAAACTTATATATCCAGCTTGTATTTTCATTATGAAAAAGGAAGTGTAATCACTTGTTCTTTGAATGCCCTCTAGCTAAATTCATCTGGAACCTATAGCATACGCTTTTGGTTGAACTGTAGGCCAAGTTCTTTTGAACAATTCCAGCCCTGGGTGATTCTGTGCTTACCAACTGGAAAAGAATTCTGTGTTGCTCATTTAGCTGCTGTATGTTGGGCCCTGTGGAGAGCTGGAAACAACGGGTGCTTTGAGAAGAAAATAACCAAATATCCTACTGAGATTATATGTTCATTATGCTTGTTCCTATCATGGGGCAGGTCTCTGGAAGCAGGAAAACCCATAAGATTTGGAGGAGGGACCTGAAGCTTTGAAGCAAATTGCCCTAAAGTTCCTCCACTTGAGCAGATGCAAGGGTCACGCATGGAGCAAGCTCTAACAGCCCAAAGGGTTTGGTGGCTTAACCTCACCGCCATCACAACACATTGGGAACTGGAAGCAATGCATACGCGCCTACCGCTGCGAAATGAATGCACCATGAGCGAAAAGCTGCAGCAGCAAGTGAACTATCAAGCAATGAGACCAGTAGCCGCATCGCTGGCTTGAGGGGTCGAGCAGTAACCAATTGAGTAGAAGATACAGGCAGGTGGTAGCAGCAGAAAGCCAGAACGCACGACCACAAAAGAGCAGAGTGACCGGTTAGTGCTCATTGGACTCTTCAAGGGTTCACCAGAGAAGTAGCTTCAATCTGGGCAATGGTGTTGAAGAGACTGAGAGGGAGGAGATAGATTAAGCAACAACGGAGGTCGGAGGGAGAACATGAGGCCACTTCTGTTATTTCTAATGCCTATGTTTTTAACAACCTCACTATATTATTTCACACACACAAAGGATGACCGCAATACAGTGGCAAACCAAACTGATTTTGATGAGCCTTAGTGGCAGTTTTGCAATTCATGTTTTTATATTTCCCAAAGAGGATGTCAAGTGAGTGGCAAATTTGCAACTTTCCCAATCCATAAATCTATGTCAGGTGCCAAATGAAATTTAAAGAAAAATACATGAATTTCATGAACCTTAGTTCGTATTGATAAATAGAATGCAGGAAAAAAACCAAAACTGCATGGCTTTATGCAGAGTGACTCAGGGGGCTACGAGACAGACTATAAAATAGAGCAACCTATGCATATAAATGCAGGGGTGCTATGGCCTTGATCTAAGCATAAGGGGAAATCTTACTCATAGAAACAAGGAAATAGCAAATGAAACTAATCACCCCAATACATAAATTTGTTTGTTGTGCATGCATGGCTGGGCGCACCAACTATGATATGACACTAAAATAGTTGTCAATAAGGTGCTGAGCTCAAGATAGAACAATATATTCTTAGGATCAAAGCATTGAAATGCAAGACTGTCCATTCAAGGTTCAAACCTCTTTTTTCTCCTCGCATGTATATTGTAAAGAAGACATCTTTGAATAAAAAGGGGCTGCAAAATTCAGGGATCAAATCAATTGCACATAATGGTTACGGTTACTGCAGGATGCAGAGTAAGCATGGTCATGTGAACAATGTTGAAAGAAGGGAGCATAATTGTAGGATAAACTTTACGTTTTTCAAGGCTCGCCGTTGAATAATATTGTAGAGCTCAACTGGCTTGCAATACAGAGCCAAATCTCTTTCAGCAGCAAGTTTCTCATCTGGAGACAACGCAGTTCTTAGCTGCTGGCGGAAGGCCTGGCCTGTAGACCCAGGATAAGCATATTCGCGTCCAGTATTCCTGCATACAAGCACAACTTGCATATCACAACTGAATGCATTCCGTCTCACTTGAAGAACAAGAACCACAACATGTCCATAATTGTGCACCCACAAAGCAGCTGGAGTGCCTGTTTCAAAATGCAACCCGAGCATGGCGAAAATTGATCAATGTATACCATTTTATGTAAATATTTTCTTTAAGTTTGTATGTAGTAATTCAAGTACCTCCATTCCAAATTATAATATGTTTTGGCTATTCTAGATACATAGTTATTGCCATGCGCTTAGATATCAGTTGTTTCTACACACAGATAAAGCAATGTATTAGAAGAGCCAAAACTTATATGGAATGAAGGGAAGCCTGGTTTTGTAAGAAAACGGGCATGGCAAGATCCGTAACCAACAAAGTGACCGGTCGTTATAATCGACATTAGCCATCTACAATCAAGAGTTTCTTTTCTCACTACCTAGCCGGTCCGTTATACACGAAAGAACTAAGACGCAACGCTATGCACTATACTAAGACAATGAGCCACAATCTCTTGCTGCCTGCCCAAACGGACCCACGCGTAATCTCTCCTCCCCTGAGCCATTTAGCATCCACTTACTGATTTGACGGTTGAGGCGCAGGCAAAGTCGCATCCTCGCCGGGCCGACGAACACCACCTAGGGTCTTGCGGACCCGGACCCACCACGAGTTCTTCCCTTGTTTCCTTGCCAAGCAGAACCTGAGATCAGGCCATCAGCATCAAACTGGAGCGCTAGCAAAGCGGCGGCGTGGGAGCGGGAACGGAGCGGAACCAAGAGTGGCGGCGTATGCTTGGGGTACCACCTGATTGGAACGGACGGCTCTCGACCGGGACCCCGGGAGAAATTGGTGTGAGAGGGAAGGAAAACCGCGCCCGAGTGCCGACCAGGCCCTTATTTTCTTTCCTTCTCGCAGAGGGACTCCATGCCGTAATGAAAGCAGCTTTTTAAAAGACTAAAAATTAC
>JADLZK010008020.1:0-23725 GCA_015847255.1 Hyparrhenia diplandra | reverse complement strand
TGGCATATCTCGGGAGGTGGAGCGGGCGAGCGTCCGCATCCAGCTCCCACGGCCTCCGCGGAAGACGGCACTTTGAGATCGCTGGAGGAGCACCGTCCAGAGGGCAGAGCGGTCGCCGAAGCTCAGCCTGCGAACATAGCGGAGGAGGCGCCTACGGCAAAGTGAGACGACTCTTGGGGGATCATGCATATGAAGACAGTAAGTCGCCCGGTAAAGGTGAGGCATCGCGAATGCACCAAACAGACCGGAAGGTAGTGCAGGATCACCCACGTGATCTCCGCGCATCGCCAGAGAAGCTCGGCCTGGCGCAACGAGTGACACAAGGCTTTTTCTGGGTAATCTGTCATCCCAGCCCGAGGATATCAAGAGCATACTGGCGCTAGTGTAGAAAAGAGGCCTGAGGGGGCGCCACTCAACAAAGGACACCCAAGAAGTGGTGAAGTAGATTGATCCTTCCCATAGCAAACCAGAAGAAGAGATCACCACCGGGGCTGAAGCCATGGACTGAAGCTATGAGAACAATGTCGTCGGTTACAGAGCAGCCAGTCCCATGGCAATATAATGCAATAGTGAAGTGTCGACTTTGCCCCTATGAACCCCGAGAGCGTGAACGCGGGGCGAACCGGGAGTTCAGTTCAGGAGCCCCGCATCATAGAGGACTTGTTGAGCTAGCGGCATCAAATTAGACGATCGAACCACAAACCCGTCGGTTGATCGGTAATAGATCGCTCCCATTACCGTGCCATGAAGAAAGCATTCTGACATCCAACACGGATGCACGCGGCAAGAGCAAAGCTAGCGATAGCGAGAGCGCCGGGTGGCGACCGTGAAAGCGCTTCACAATCGGACCGATGCTCGCCATCATAGCAGACCCTCGAGCCGCTGAGTGAAAACCGCCGGGCGACCCAAACTGCAGCTTTGTATCGCGCCCGTACTCGCCATCAGCCGACGCTGGCGTGTCCAAATCCACTTCGCTCTGCCACCACATTGCCACCACCGCATCTGACGCCGCTTGAGGTCCCATGTCCGGTTGGCAAGAAGAGCTCTGCGTACTCCTTCTTCCATCGGCCGCGAGGGTCCGCTAGGGTCGCAGGTATGACAGAGGATAGGTACCGCGCGCTGCGGAGAGAGACGCCAGGGCCGCAGGAACACCCGCCACGCTCGCTGAGCTACCATGGCATGCGGGCTGAAAATAACCCGGCGGGATGACCGATGGGTGGTACACCTCCGACGTCGACGCCGTCGCAACTCAGGCGCGGGCGCGGGCACAGGGACTGCTCCAACTCGGCAGGCGCGGAGCCGGAGCCGCTGAGAGCGAGTCAGCCGGGCGCTTAGTAAGCGGACCAGCACGGCGCATGGTGCGCACGCGCGTTCAGCTGAATCGCGTGGAGGAGGCCTACCATCGCCACGCATGAGGCGACTACTGCATGGCGCCGAGCCGCACGCGGTGGAGAGAGCGCTACCGTCGCATGGCTCGCGAAAGCACAAGCGCCACCTGCCTCGCGTGGCGCTGAGTAGGCGCGCGGCGCAGTCGCAGTAACACCTCGAAAGCACTCGCGGAAAGAGGCTAGAAAGAAAACCAGTGGACCTCCAACCGCGACTCGGAGGAAGGTGCGGAGGAGGTCGAAAGTACGTCGAAGTCCGACTCGCCACGACGACGCGCAAGCAGATGAGCCGATCTACTGTAAAGGTCATAGAAACAAGTACCCCTTATGGTCGGTCGCGAAGTAGCCAAGCGAACACACACCTTGTCGACGCGCGGGCGCTTAGCTTGTGAGGAGCAAAGCGCGATGTTAGGGTAACATGCTAACCGAAGACAAGCGCTGGCGGCAATATACCAAAGCGAATTAGGGGCACCAAAGAGAGCACGGTGGAGGGAGCCGGGCAAAGTAATCGAAGGAAGGCGCATTTGAGAAGGTGGGTGGCGGTAGAGGCTCTACCCCAAAAGCTGACAGTGGAGGCCCAGGAGAGGCGATAGTATCGAATGAGAGGTGGGTATGTATCGCCTTGCCGTTCGAAGAGGTGTACGAGCAAGACATGTGCAACCTAACACCACGAGAGGAAGAAAAGAGCCGAGAGGTGGGTTATCGAACTCACGCCCGTTAAGCTGCATCGGGACCGCCTTTAACAAAGGAGGTCAAATGAGCTGACACCCACACAAAGAAGTGGAGGAGGGTGGGAAACGCCTCGACTGGGGCCGCTAAATCTAAAAATTCCAGCAAATGAGAGAAATCATCAACCACGGCAAAGATAGTATTTGAGTCCGCATGCTCAAGACATTGTAGAGAGGTCCGTAAAATCACAAAGCGGTACAAGATCGGCGCATGTGTGGTATCTTCGAAGAAGAAGAAAAACGGAAGTCTAACGACGACCGCTGGCACGCATTTATCAAAAGTGCTCTTCATGAGTACGAAGTAATGAGCGGATATCCGCATCTTCATGATCGAAGTCGAAGCCAAAAACGTCAGCGCCCGGTGACTGCCGACGGGTGCCAAGTAGTGGAAGAGGGCGCCGGGCAAGAGCAAAGAACGAAGTCGAAAAAGTCGAAAAGTGTAAAGGGGCCCCGCTATCACATCGAGAAGTGGTCGCCCGTGAAGCCAAATCCTTCACAAAGAAGACCAGAAGTGTCAACCGACAACAAGAGTTAGAAGCGCGAACCGACCTAACAGAAAGATGATTGCACCATTTGAGGACTAGAGGCGTAACCCACGAGGTGCCAAGAAGATGCTAAGACCCATCACCCACCATGATAGAAGAGGGACAAGAGGATGATGAGGTCCTACGGAAGATAGTATACCAAAGATCCGAAAGGGGTGATGTTATCCACTCTACCGGGCGGTGTCAGCCCAACGATGTCGAAGGACCGCGCTCAGGTGGTCGGATCCATCCCACGCGCCAGGTCGGGCTGACTGGCCGAAAGGGTGGACCCCAGGTCGGGCGCAGGGAGGGACGCAAACATAGCGCTCGGTTAGGAGTGGGGGTCAAGCACCGCCCCCGGCCGGGAATCCACCACATGGAGATGCCGACCATGGGTTGAAGGATAGCTAGGGCACACAACCGCTGACCCGAAAGAGCATGAGGTGGAAAGGGGTCCACCTAACAGCACTGCTTCACCACCACCACCACCGCCGCCGACCACCACTCACCACCCGGCCCACACTCACGGGCTTAGCACCACCACTACTCACCGACCAACCCCGCTGGCTCCCGAAAGGAGCCAAGGGGAGAAGGCGAGGGTGTAGCCACCAGGGCGAGGTGGAGAAGAGGTAGACGAAGTCGCCGGCGACGCCGCCACGGTCCCATGGTGAGTCTCCGCCAGGTTGTCCCGACCGTAGGGAAGTTGTGGGGATGGTCACCGACGGGATCCAGTCCGCAGGTGTGTGAAGCAGCGCTGGAGACCCCGCGTGACATTGAGCACCGTGACACGATCGCATCGGTACCTAAGGTCAATGAAGAGCATCGGCTTTAGCTCTTCATCCGCCGCAGAAGTCGGACAGGGAGGTCCCCGCCGGCTGGTATGGAAGTCGGGCGCCGCCGATGGTTCGTCGCCCGGCGCGTCGGTGAACCGCCCCTTTGAGGGCCGTAAAGACGCGGGACGACGGTGGCACCATGAGCCCTGGATGATGTCCCAGTCCCAACGATCCGGTGATGGCGACGCTTACCCGAGGCGCCGCCACATCGGGTCCCAAGCCACAACAATTGGCGTGTCGAGGAGGACGGGTCATCGGCGGACGAGCGCTTTGCTTAGGGGATCCGCCCGCATGCCGTAGGTGGAGGTGGATGTAGAGTCAAGCACGACGCATGACCAGAAGCTTGACGCTGCGAACACATGGCTGATTTAGGTCGCATGTGTTTAGTTTTGTGATGTAGTGATTGTCAACAGCCCAAATATTTCTTTCATTTCTTTTATCCTTGCTTCTCGCTAAGGTTTCACCGGCATAATGCGGGAGTGTGTCGCAAGACGATTCTTGGTTCGTGTTGTGCGTGTGTGGAGCTCGTAGATGGTAGCTGACGGAGAGGTGAAGGTACCAAGGAGGACGTGCCGGGCCGATGGACCACCGCGTGGAGGTGGGGCGACGGACGTGAGGTTGGACCGAGGAACGGAGTGCCGGGTGGCTAGCCATAGAAGCCGCATTATCCGGACATCGGGACGGCTGTAAGAGGACGGGCGTGACCGCAGGTCGATCGGGTCAAGATGGCGAAGCGTGGTAAGCGCAGCGGGGAGCCTCGGATGACTTGGCGACTCGGGCGGTCAAGACGCGATGACACGCGTCGAGGAGGTTTGGTGGTTTTGTCCTCAAAACCATCGGCATGCGGTTTGGGGTTTTGGGCCTCAAATGTGTGGTTTCAAGGCTCTAGGCCCCCAAAACCCGCCAAAGATCCCGCTGACGGAAGGATTCCGGCGACGCGGGCGTATCGGGAGGTTGCGCGTGAGGCAAGGCTACCGATGAGGAGGCGCGTGGCCGTGCCGGATCGAAGATTACCTAGAGTCGGCACCAAAATAGCCTTAGGTTACAAATCGACTCATGTATCTTAGGGGTAGTTTAGGCAGAGAGAATTGGGGCTATTTAGGGCAGGCATACCTTCATCCTCCCTTGCCTCTCATTTTACATTTTCTAGACTAGGGTTCCAGACATGAGGTGAGAGGTCCACCGATTTGTATCGAATTTGTTTGAGCAAGGGCTAGCTCAAGTAGCCTCGGGCTACATGGTGGCGTTGGGATGATTGGACGGGTGATCTTGTTGATCTTGTGCCGTGATTTTTGTTCATCACTTGTTCTTCCCGAGTTCCTCTCTCCTCTCTCTTTCTTCACGCATTTCTTCGATTTTTAGTAATCGCTTGATTTCGCTTTTCTGCCTTGATTCGCTAGGATGAGAGGATCATTTCCACCAAAGGATTTCCACCAATTCCTCACGCAGCACGCAGATCGGGGCAAGTTTTGATCGAGAGCTCCATTTTTGTGTGTTCTGGTGAGATCCTAAAATTCCTCTCGATCTCGAACCGGCCAAACTTGAAATTTCTAGGGGAATCTTGTCACCTACATGTCGCGGACTCTATGGCTTAAAAATCGTGACCAAAGATCACGTAGAGGAAGTTTTGATCGATTTCGCTTTGAGGCGCTTTTTGTTCGAAGGCCAAAATGCAAGAATACCCATTACTGTATGCAACCCTGACAAGTCCGGACCCTAAACTCGAGTTTGGGGCTAAAACTTGTGGAGAGATTCTCACGGTTCCAAAAGGCCAGGTTTAAATTTTATGATTTTAGAAGGTCTTTGGTTGGTTTTTCGATTTTCCCCGAGAGGTGATTTTGGGTCGAACTCCGACAAGTCCCGCATTCAACCCCATTACGTCCGGTATTTGCCGAGAACTTGCGCTCCGTTTTCATACCCGACAAGTCCGGTATCTCAACCCGACATGTCCGTATTTGCCGAAGGGTTGTTGTTTTCTCCTCGATTGTTCGTGCGATCGTTTCGCGGGTGTTTCCCGCTGATTCGTGACTCTGTGTGGCCGCCCCTAGGTCATCCACCTTGCAAACAAGGTCGCGATTCTTCCGCGAGTTGATCGATTTGCTTTGAGGGGTCGTGGAGAGCTACAATGTCGCAAATTTGAATGAATTTAGTCGAGGCTCCCATTCACCCCTGGTCGTCGCCGCTTCGTCCTTCAATTGGTATCGAGCAAAAGGGTCATATCTACCTTAATCGTTCTTGATCCGCAAGTGGCGACATGGAGAGGTTTGTCACTTTGGTGGCAAGCCCGGAAAGTTTCGATGGCACCAACTATCCTTTATTGGAAGATCAAGATGCAAAGATGGGGATAGATTGGAGAGTGTGGAGATCGTTGAGGATGAGAACTACCAAGTGCTAGCCGCCTGAGCGGGTGAGGGATCGAGAGCCCAACACAATGCCAACAACCGAGCGAGGAGCGCCTTTGTTGTCTCTAGCCTCAAAGACACCGAAGTTCGAGAGAGTTGCCACTTGTGAGACCGCCCGAGGTGTGGAAGACACTAGAGAGCTACCACGAGGGAACCCCACAAAGTCAAGGCCCGCCTTTACGAGAGACCTGCCAAGAGAGTACAACAACCTCATCCAAATCTTGATGGCGGCAGTCCATCGATTCTCTTTGCTAGGTTTTAGACGACCGCAAACAAGTTTCGCCAACAAGCCGTCTGAGAGGTTGACGAGCACGAGAAGGCGATGCGGCTTCGTACGCCTTTGGATCGGAAGGTGTGGGATGTGAAGCGTGTCCGCCATCATGGAGTTCCGCTAACTATGACACCTCACACCCGACGCAGCTTTCTACGGCAAGCTCAAGTCTTCGGAGATCGAGGTCCTCGCGATCCAGCGGCTGTTTAAGAACCCCTTCGCCTGAACGCTGCCTCGCCTCGTAAAGGTGGTTCGCTCTTCCGCTAACCCATCACGCATTTCTTTGCCTTATCTTCTTGGTGTCCGCGGACGAGGAGCGCATGGAGAGTCTTGGGGGATGATGAGCTTGCACTAGTCATCACCGATTCTCGCGGTTCCACAACGACCGCTGAACCGGGTCCGGCGTGGCGCCCATCCAAGGGGCGGATGCTTCGAAAGTGCGAGATCCGACCACTTCGTCGCCGCATGCCCTGCAAGAAGAAACGGACAAGTACTCCTGCATGAGAAGTACTACCCAAGTATGACTCGACAAGCCGCTAGCGACAAGCGAAAGTACACCTCCGCAAGCACAAGTCCAAGAAGGGGCTTCTGACATGGAGGCGATCAAAAAGAAGTACCTCAAGCGTGCTGCCAAGGAGCACAAGCACGCCTTCTTGCTTCCCCAGCGACCAACAACGACTCATCCGACCGGATCTTCCTCGTTTATCACGCAGGAGCCCGAGCGCAAGGTCGAGGACAAGCTCAATGAACTTTGCTTTTCACCGACTCCAAGCTCCGGCTTCGCACCATGGCCCTTGAAGGAGAGGTGACCGACAAGGACAAGCAACACGACAACGACTCCCTCTTCCGAGGTACAACCTACAATCGAATTTCTCTCCGATGAGGTTGAGTCTTTGGGCTTATGCTCTTGTTTGTCAAGAGAAGTTGCTTTAAGGTCGCTAGGGAGAGAAAGGAGTACAAGGAGAAGTGGAGACGGCTCGTGACTGAGATAGAGTTGCTTAGGAAGCCTGTCGATGTCTTTGATGAGACGGAGTGTGATGCTTGCGCCGCGCACATGTCGAGCATTATGTCTTTGTACCCAAGCTATATGGCCCCGTTAGACGCACCATGGAAGCTACTTCTAGGCCGATGCCGTTGAGTGCGTGCAAGTCTTGTCCCCGACTTCAGGATCTGAAAGGCGTATAAGGCTCCAAGCTTGCCGTGGCTTTGAAAAGGCCAACCCAGATAGCACCGTGCTAGGATGTGCGAAGTGTGAAGCTTTGGAGTTAGAGCTCATGTCTTGTAGGCATGGCAAGGGCGCAGTAGAAGAAGAGAACATACCTTCGGCCTCGCCTTTGAGTTGGGTGTCTAGTGGAGAGAGCCGCAGCTTGGCATGATGATGAGTCAGTTCAAGAGGGGGACTCGACACATCGGGTTTAGGCTTTGCTATAGGTGGGTAGGGTGAAGTTATCTATGGAAAGGTTGGTCAAGGGAGTGTGGTTTGAGCTCGAAAGTGAAACCAACCTCAACACCCCAACACCTACCAAGATCACCCACCTGAGCCTTCCAAGCCCATTGTGCAAATGGCATCCTCCTCCAAGAACCCACTAAGACTCCACCTCCCAAACAAGTGTGGGAGCCCCAAACCAAAACCACCTCAAGAGCCCACTTGACACTTTGTCTAAGATCCTCGAGAAACCCTTCCTAAGGTCAAGACCACAACAAGAGTGAACCATCCACCCAAGAGAGTGAACCAAACACCACCTAAGAGAGAGGTGAGGTATCACCGTGAGTATTGTCGAGAGATGGTCACTTAGTTGAGTTTGCTTTTAGGAGGAAGAGGGATGCTAGGGCGCCGAAGTGGGAGTTTGAGAACCATGACATGTATCACCCACCACTCTGGCATGTATGAGAGGGGTGCGCTTCTGCCTAGGCGCTTGCTAGGCCTCGAAGGTAGGAGGCCCTGGAGGTTTGGACCACGGTTAGTAGACCGTTTGCGGTCGTGTTCGAGTGGACGAGATCCTCGCTGGGGAGCTTTGAGGTTGAGAAGAGGAGTGCACCGCGCTTGTTGTGCGTGGAGAAGTTTGGTAAGATGGGTGTTGACACTGTTATCGTATAAATTTATTAATCAAATAAACATGAGAAAAGGGATATAAATAATAATACCAAATTTAGGAATAGGGTGTCACTAACATATTTCCACGAGTTTTGCGAAGTTATGATTTGCGTGGACTAAACAGAAAAACACCGTAATTCCATGCGAGCCGCATTTTAATTACGCCGACGTAATGCAATCCAACCTCGAGAAAACCCTAGAAGGCACCTGACTAATCCCGAGAACCAAACTTGACAATCAAGAAAACATCATCTAGAAGCACCTGTAGCCACGACGCACAACGGGACCCGGCCGGCTTTCCTCGGGCCGATCGCCCACACGGGGCCGATCGGCCTCCGCCACGCCGCCCCCGCTCTCGAAGCTTCCTCAACCAACTCTAAGACGCAATCTAAACCGTTGTTTAACGCCGTTTGATCCGAGGGCGCCGTAGAAGTACCTAGATGGATCAAGATCCAACACCGATTAAAACCACATTGCTCGCCGGTCGGCGACGTAAGAAGACCCATATATAGACCCCTAGACCCCCTCTTTCAGACAATCTCCCTTTGCATCATCTCCCTATAAATCAATTTCATATCTCATCGATGGAGGCACGACGCCTAGAGAATTAGATTAGATAACTACAATGTAATAGAATAGATCTAGTAGAGAGTTAGAGAGCGTCACTCCTCCGCTCGAGAAGTCTTCGGCCGTTCTGGTATATCTTTGTATCTCAACTCTATTAGACTTTTATGCCATAATTAGATCTATCTTTTCTAGTATTTTTATGCCTTTCATGTTATTGATTAGAATATAGTTGTTATATAATTGCATGGGATCTTCGGCCGTATTGAGTGCCTCTCAAGTTATTCATGATGATTAGAGTAGTAATTAATAGTGTGGACATGGTGTCTAGACTAGAGGTTACCTTAGATTGCACCCAATCCTACCTGATAGTTGTGGTAGCCCTAGGTGGTGATGTACCTAACGCCGACGATTCCACCACGCTCGATTGGTGTTGTAGGACCGTAGTTTCCGAGCTTCCTAGCCCCCTCATCCCATTTCTCGGCCTAGTGTTCTCATGTCCCGGCGTTCTTTATGACGCTATACCTTTTCATGCCTTAGTTACTCAAGAACCAAAGTACTAGAGAAGTATTCGTGAAATCCTAGATCTCTCCCGTTGTCCTCTCGACCTAGCTATCTATTCTATATTATAATATTCTTCTTCCGTTAAGTACTATTAATTATCATTCATATCATATACATTATTTACCCCCTCACTTTTAGTTTAGTTGGTATATTGCTAGTAGATACATGATTTTGATTTATCATAGTCTTTTACCCTTGCTTCCCCGCGGAAAAATAAATAACTATACTGAATACTCCCGGTAAAAGCTACAATGGTATATATATATTCCTGTGCGCTTATGGAACCCTTTATATTTTTGCACTTAATAAATACCAACAAGCTTTTTACGCCGCTGTCGGGAAGCAATTGGCATAAAGATTCTCGTGATAATGATCTTGATATCTCGCAATTTAGTGTATCAATTAGCTTTTAGTAGGATTACCCTTGTTCTCGTTGAGTGTGGAATAGACAGACATTTGATGCCGTCGCGACCTTCCCAAGAAGCTTCCACAAGAAAAGGGAGAAACCAGGAGTTTGAACAAAGAAGATCCATCAACACAAGAGCCCTCCATCTCTTAGGTACATTTATTATTCTAACCATGTGTAGATTGAAGAAAAGATCACCGCCACAAGAATTCAAAAGCACATCTCAAGTGACTTTAAAGTTGAAGCCGCACAACTCACAAACTCTATTAGTGAGTCATGGTAAGTATGATCAAAGGTGAGAAAGTCTTGCTCATGGACTTTAATTTAGAGTAGTTATCTTTTTCAATTGTTGGCATTGCATTGCATGTCTACTTTGAATAATCCATGCATTCACTCCACTTAGTTTATGTTTTTCATCGTAGATCCATTACATGTTTAATTCCTTGCAATCAACCATCATGTCATTTTGCATATAAAAAATAATAAATAAATAAAAATATTATCATCACCATGATCATGCTCTTTTAATCTCTCAAGTGAATCTCTATAGTGCTTTCATGCTATCTTTGTTTGCTCATGCATGCTTTGGTTTGGAAGTATTCGACATACTTCCATTGGCTTTTAACGCAAAGCGTGGTGCTTAGGTTATATCGCTTTCCTCTTAGTTAAATTAGACATGGAGTCTAGTTTAATTATTGAACTAATAATTGCTTGTAGACATTGGCTATTGTTGACTAACCCCTGCAGAAAAAAATTCTCAAATCCACCCGGGTAAGTCAAGAGATCAACTCACGATGAAGCAAGGCATATGATGAACTCCAACAACTCAGTAGAAGGAAGACCGGATCGCTCCTCATAGAAGAAAGATCCGTAAGTATCACATCATTTATTTTGTCTTTTTGCTAAAAGTTACATTTGCCTTGATCCATGCTAGAGTGCAGCTAAGAACATACATATTATTAAAAACATGATAAAACAATATATATGCTAAAGTAATCAAAGAACCATCTTTTGTTAGCATAGATGAGTTTATATCAACCTTTGGACAACAACATGTTCTTCAAATAGTTGCAAATCCTTCGGGTATACGTCCACTAATATCTCGCAGAAAGAATCATCGGTGTGCACGGTTTAGCATGAACCTACCACACCACCACAGCCTACCTCACTTTCTACATCTCTAAAAAGACCAAGCCAAGATCCAAATTTTGGGGAGTGCAAAACCCCATTATCCGTAAGTACCTTATCCTTCACCTTATTTACTACTAGTTTGGTATGTTTTGTTAAAAAGATATAAAAAGATGCATAACTATAGAAAACTAAATAAAAAGTTTAAGTTATATATAGTTTGATCTTTTATGTTTGCTATAAATAAATAAATAGATAGTGTGCTTATGCTTGCTAGAATAAATTTAACGCAAGATGGTCCCTACGTATGGAAATGATGAATAGTTGCTCCTTACATAAATTCTCTTTTAAAGTACTTACATTTCTGACTTAGATTCTCCCAAAAGCTTTAAATGCTTAATTTGCTCTAAACCCAATACCTGGGGAAGCACATGCTTAACTGAGTCTTAGCGTTGAAGGATAAAGATACATGAAAAAAGTTGAGCTACCACTTATCATATTCCTAGAGATACTTGATTCCTGGTTTTTATCTTCGAAAAATTAAAAAAAATTACATAATGAGTTACTTAGCTATGACCCTTAAGAGTTTATCTTCGCATCAAAATCATCCCACTCCACCAACATACGCTTCTAACCCGAAGTACGCTCCCCCATACTCCATCACCGCTAGCCATAATTATAAAAAATAAACTCTTGCAATCTTTGGATATGTCTCTCTCAAGAGCTATGCCAAATAGAGGTTGGGCTACATTCGAAAAAAAAAAAAAAAAAGAAAAAAAAAAAAGAAAGAAAAAAAAAAAAAAATATTTAGAGAGAAAAGTGAGACGAGAGGGGAGAGTAAATGACAAAAAAGTCATACTAGGGCGAGAAGGGCCTACCCCCTCACAAATATATTTAGAGATGAATAATGGACACGTGTCCGAGGGTGAGTAGGGCCCACATCTCTAAGGAGAGAGAAAAAATGGACACAAGTCCCGGCAAAGCCCACCTCCAAGAATGAATAGCCCAGTCCTAGCAATTTTTAGAAAGAGAGATATAGTCCAAGATGCTTGAGAAGAAAAATACTAAAAGGCTAAGGGCTATTTACTACCTTCATCCTCATCCACTTCACCACTCATCCCACTATGTATGTCCTCACCACATGTGTAACTCCACTACCACCATCCACTTAAGAGGGTCATACATAGATCTCCTGAAGTTTTTTGAAAAATATTGCAAAACCCCGTGATGATAGTTGATCAAAAGAACTTGAGACATGGTGCTTAACTTGATTGTTTTATCTTGCTTTATGATTCGTGAAAGGCTACGCCCCATGGTAAACAGGTATGAGAGAGCAAATCAAGTTATGGAGAATTTATTTCTGATAAACACAATACTTCGAGGTATGAAAGCGTAGTAGCAACCCCTATCCTACTATATATATAGCTTTGCTAGGGACTAGCAAAGGGTAAGCTTGGGGGAGTTTGTTGACACCTGTTATCGTATATAAATTTATTAATCAAATAAACATGAGAAAGGGATATAAAATAATACCAACTTAGAATAGGTGTCACTAACATATTTCCACGAAGTTTTGGTGAAGTTATGATTTGCGGGACAAACAGAAAAACACCGCACTGGCGAAAGCCGCAGGGCACTACGCGACAAGTAACGCAATCCAACCCGCCGAGAAGACCCTAGAAGGCACCGACTAATCCCGACGAGAACCAAACTTGACAATCGAAGAAAACATCATCTAGAAGACTCGAGAAGCCACGACGCACAACGGACCCTAAGCGCCCCCCCTCCGGGCCGATCGCCCTCCCTCGCCACGCCGCCCCCGCCTCCGAAGCTTCCTCAACCGACTCTAAGACGCAATCTAAACCCGGTTGTTTAACACGGTTTGATCCGAGGGCGCTGGAGAAGCACGAGATGGATCAAGATCCAACACCGTATTAGTACCACATTGCCCGGCCGTTTAAGGCGACGTAAGAAGACCCATATATATATATAGACCCCTAGACCCCCTTTCGTCGATCAATCTCGTATCATCTCATAAATCACTCCTCATATCTCATCGATGGAGGCACGACGCCGAGAATTAGATTAGACAATACAATGTAATAGAATAGATCTAGTAGAGAAGTAGGAGAGCGAGTCAGGCCCTCCTCGAGAAGTCTTCGCTCGGTATATATCTTTTGTATCTCAACTCTATTAGACTTTTATGCCATAATAGATCTATCTTTTCTAGTACTTTTTATGCCTTTCATGTTATTGATTAGAATATAGTTGTTATATAATTGCATGGGATCTTCGCTCGTATTGAGTGCTCTCGTTATTCATGATGATTAGAGTAGTACTAATAGTGTGGACATGGTGTTGTTGACATATTAAGGTATACTTTTAATTTTCACTAAAACATGGAAAAAGGACTAAAATATAATTAGACAACCTTATTAGGGTTTATACTAATGATTTTCATGAGTTTTGGGGTAAAGTTGTGATTTGGTGTGACTTAAAAAAAAACTGGGTAGAAATCGTAACGCAATCCAACCCCGGGCAAGACTAGAAGGCTCGAATACACCCGACGAACGGAACTCTTGGCACCGAAAAAACATCATCTAGAAGACCTGAAGCCACGACGCACGACGGACCCGTAGGGGACACCACGGGCCGACGCTCCAATAATGGGGCCAATCGCCCCCTTTTCGCCAAGCAAGCCCCCCGCCTTAACCACCGCCAATTAAGACGAATCAAAACCGTTGTTTAACGCCGGTTTGATCCGAGGGCGCCGGTAGAAGCACGGATGGATCAAGATCAAACACCGGATTAGTACGCACGCCCCAGCCGGTTTAAGGGGGATAGAAAAAAGACCCATATATATAGACCCCTAGACCCCTCCTTCAGATCATCAAGTTAAGAAGCTCGCTCAATCTTCAATTCAATCGATCATCCACGATACAACAAGAGATAGAAGCTCTAGATTAGAATTAGATTGAGAGTTAGTTTGTGTTGAGAGAATTAGAGTGCGTTGAGGCGAGTAGAAGAAAGTCCCTGAGCCGCCGGCGCTCCATCTTCTTTCCTCCTCTTTCCGAGTTGGCGCCCATCATCTCCCCCCTCGAGCCGATGCCATTGAGCACGCACTCGAGATCTTAGGATTGCTCGAATTCCATTCGAGTAAGTGATATTGTTTCTATTATTCTTAAGGTTCGTATTTTGATAAGATTACTTTGATTCCTCGTCATTTTGAATTAAAGCTGTTAGATTAATGTAAGCTGGTGCTTAGATTGACTAGCTTATTACGAATACCTTCTATAAGTCAGGTGAAACACCAACCGTTAAGGCTGTCTCGTAGTGGTGACAACACTATTGAGTCCTTTGTATGCCCCGCCCCCGCTTATAGAAATCGTAGGAGACCCCCTTGTTAGCGAGAACCCCTTTATTAAGAGTTTCTTCATGACAACCCCTCTTAAGAATAATGTGCAAATGATTTACTTGAAGTGAGAAATGTTCCTTCCTACTAGAACTCCTTACCTTTATTATCTATCTAGTTTTAATAAATCACTTAGAGATCGAAAGAGTAAATCTCAAGAACCCTTTCTACGCTTTCCCCGCGGATTCGAGATTTAAAACCCATTACCCCTCGGTGAAGTGCTCACCGGTATCCGCGCGCTTGCGGATTATCCATCATCAATATTCTCGTAGGCTTATCAAATACCAACAAGCATTTCATTGCGTCGAAAACGGTTTAGAGATTTCTTGAGTATACATTTATCTTTTCTTTTAGTTTAAATTCTTATCCTTCTTTATCATGGATACTACATCCATTAAAGATTTTTCGGCACCTACGGAGCTACGCCAGGCCTATACCATCATCCAAGCCAATTTTATCCGAGGCCTATGAGCTACCAAGCAGCTAATAAAGATGGTCCAAACCAAATACTTTCTTAGGAATAAAAGACTAAGACCCTTATCATCATCTCCAAACAATTTGAGCAAACATGTGACCGCTTCATATAGAGGGGTATGTCCGACGAGACTATCCGTTGGAAGCCTTCTTCCATTCACACCGAAGGAAAAAGCTCGCAATGGTAAGACAAAACAAGGAGAAGAAGAAAAAGGCTACAGGGGAACTTCCTCACAAGTGATTTCACCCCGATTTCTACCCCCTGCTTCTAAAGTAGTCAACCTTAGAACTCGTGATCATGACCAAACAGAGGATATTGAATCTGAGAGTTCATCCTGGGAACGTTTTGAACTTCTTTGCAAATCCGACTGCACTCTGGCCTTCAAGACCAAATTCTACTCAACATTTTTTATATTGGTCTAAATAAAGAATCTAGAGCTCTTTTCCTTTCCTATTTAAAATACTCTTCACATGGGATCTTTCATCCATTTACATCTAGTGAAGCCAGAACCATTTTAGACAATATTCTAGCCACAGCACCAATGACGATCCTGGAGAAGAGAAATCTTTTTAGAAGAAGAAATTCCGCAAAATAGCTACACCAACCTATGCCGTAATCATCTCAACCTCGTAGCTATAGAATCATCAAAAAAAAGCACTCTTTTCCTGATTTTATGAATGATATCGAGGATGGTTTATTTTCCGATTTTTTGGAAACACTCTCAAATTATCATCAAGAGAAGAAACCCCTCAAAAACGCAAATTATCTTCAACAAGAAGAAATTGATCATGGAGCAATACTTCTCAAAAACAACACACCAGGGAGCTCCTCATTCTATCAGTGAGTGCAGAATGGTTAGAAGAATCAGAACTTTCCGATGTGATCCGCTTGGATTCACCTTCCTGTACTCAATTCAATGCATAATTAATGCAATCCTATGACGCACTTTATAACCTCAAAACAGAGGAATTAATATAATGGCTTTATCCTTTTTCAAACGATTTAGCAAAGAACATGCCATTATCTCCTACTACTAAGTTATTAAAGCACTCCTCCCGACAAATTGTTCAAAAGTTCGTGAAATACACTTACACTTTTACCTATCAGTAAACCACATGTTAATCAACCCGAAAGCTTATTATTTTCTCGACATTAGGAGTTTGACCTTTATTAGGCCATCCATTAGAAAGGCTCCTTAAAGAAGGACACACGGGAAAAATCTAGACGTTTGTCTAGGCAAAAATAAATTTCCCTTACACTTCACACATCTACAATTCATACTAAGACCGAACCCAAAACCGTAACTCGACTCAATGGAAGAGGTGAAAGAGGCATCTATAGAACATTTTGTAGAATCCAATCAAGAAGATGTAACAGAATTCTTCATGGAGGAAGAAGAAGAAAATCCAACTGAATCCGAACCTCTCGATGAGTTCGAGGAAACCTCAAGACCCCCATTGAATCTTAAAACCTTTACCACCTGGTCTTAGATATGCCTTTCTACATGATGATCCCCGAAGCCCCCGCGGATCACAATGATAAACTCACTCGAAGAGACTTACCAGTTAATTACATCGCTCTTAGAACAACATCGTTCGTTTTGCATACTCACCTTAAGATCTAAAGGGCACGGGCCCCCTCTTTGCACACACATCGATACCTACAGATCCTGATGTTCCACCATCTAGAGAGCCTCAATGAAGACTTAATAATGCGATGAAAGATGTAGTAAAGAAAAAGAAGTTCTAAAAACTTCAGACGCCGGATTATATATCCCGTGCTACATAGTGAGCGGGTTAGCCCCCTGCATGCTTATGCCTAAAAAAGGGAGGCATGACATGTAGTTAAAAAATGATAAGAATGAATTAATTCCTCGTAGAACCGGCTCACTCGGTTGAAGATGTGCATAGACTATAGAAAATTAAATAAAGCCACAAAGAAAGATCACTTTCCACGCTTTCATTGATGAAATGTTAGAACGGCCGGCAAACCACTCTTCTTTGTTTTCTTTGATGGATATTCTGGTATCACCAAATCCCAATCCATCCCGCATCAAAGCAAAACCACTTTACATGTCCATATGGAACTTACGCATATCGTAGAATGTCTGACTATGTAATGCTCCGTACTTTTTTCAAAGATGCATGATGTCTATATTTTCTCGACATGATTGAAGAGATTATGGAAGTTTTTATGGATGATTTTTCTGTTTATGGAAAAACTTTTGATGATTGTCTAGAAAAACTTAGATAAGGTTTTGCAAAGATGTGAAGAAAAGCACTTAGCCCTTAATTGGGGAAAATGTCATTTTATGGTTAGAGAAGGAATAGTGCTAGGCCATCTAGTTTCTCGAAAGAGGAATAGAGGTAGATCGAGCTAAAATAGAAGTACCTGAACAGCTACCTCCACCTGTGAATGTTAAAGGAATAAGAAGTTTTCTTGGCCATGCTGGTTTTTATAGAAGGTTCATAAACAATTTTTCTCATATTGCTAGACCTCTACAAACTTGTTAGCTAAGGATGTTCCTTTTGATTTTGATGATGCTTGTCTTAAATCTTTTGAAACTCAAAAATGCTCTATTTCTCGCACCCATTATTCAACCCCCGATTGGTCTTTTACCTTTTGAAATTATGTGTGATGCAAAGTGATTATTATGGTGGGGGCTGTTTAAATCGACAAAAGACAAGAAACATCATGCTATTGCATATGCTAGTAAAACTTTTAACGACCTCAACTTAATTATGCCACAACCGAAAAAGAGTTACTAGTCATTGTTTATGTTATCGACAAGTTTAGATCTTACTTGGTAGGAGCAAAAAGCTATTGTTTACACCGATCATGCTCGCTCTTAAATATTTGCTCACTAAGAAAAGATGCTAAACCTAGATTAATAATGATGGATTTTACTGCTCCAAGAGTTTGATTTAGAAATTAGAGATAAGAAAGGAGTAGAAAATTTCGCTGTCGATCATTTGTCTAGAATGCATTTTTGAGAAATCACAGGAGTTACCCATTAATGACTCTATGAGGATGACATGCTTCTATCGGATCTCCGATCCGACCTCCATGCGCATATTGTTAATTTTATGTCGCAGGATATGTACCCACTTGTGGGGCCGATAAGAAAAGCTCATTTATGAGAGTCGCATCACCTATGGGATGAACCATACTCTTCCGAGTATGCGCCGACGGCTTACTCGAGGAGGTGTGTACCGGCAGAAGAAGGACTACATGTGATTATTGAGAAGTGCCACTCATCACCATATGGAGGTCATTATGGAGCATTCCGCACACACGCAAAGATCCGCAAAGCGATTTTTCTGGCCAACCATGTATCAAGACACAAAGGAATTGCACGAGATGTAACGCTGGGCCGAGGCATGGCAATAAATTTAGAGATGCCATGCCACTGACGACCAATCTTCGATCAAGCCCTTCTTTGATGTCTGGGAATTGACTCTACATGGGACCATTCCCAAAATCCGACCCCTACGAATACATCTTGGTGGCGCTGATTATGTGTCCAAATGGGTTGAGGCCATGCCATGCAAGACCGGCTGACCACAAGAGCTCCATCAAGATGTTTGAAGAAATAATATTCCCAAGATTCGGTACACCAAGGCTAGTGATATGACGGAGGTCCCACTTCATCGACAAGAACTTTGAGAAATATCTCAACTCATGGGATCCAACACAACGCCGCTACACCTTATCACCCGCACAAGTGGTCAAGCCGAAACGCCAAACAAGCAAATCAAGAACATCCTACGAAGACGGTTGACTAGATGGGGAACTAAAATGGAAAGACAGGCCACCCGAAGTCTTGGCTTATCTGGACAGCTTACAAGACTCCCATCGAATGTCTCCCCTACCGCTTGGTCTACGGAAGACATGTCACTTGCCCGTTGAGCTAGAATTCAAAGCTCACCGGGCAATCAAGAGGTGGAATATGGACCTTGATGAGGCCGGAACAAAACGAAGAATGCAACTATCTCGAGCTAGAAGAATGGAGAGAAAAGGCGCACTATAGTTCCAAGATCTACAAAGAAAGAACCAAGAGATGGCATGACAAGAGAATCAAGAAGAAGGAATTCCACCCAGCGATCGTATTACTTTAATTCCAGGGTATGACTTTTTCTGGACATGGAAAACTACGGCTAAAGTGGGAAGGACCATACAAGGTGGTGAGTTCATCATCACACGGAGTCACACTCTTCAAGATAACGAAGGTACGTTATTTAAAGTAAAATGGTCATCGCCTCAAAAAATTTTTAGAGCCTAATAATGATTTAGAAGAATTAGATGTTATCGAAGTTCTTCGAATTACCCAAAAATATTAATTTTCACGAATAATGGGCCAACACCAGTTTTTTCGATAATAATAGAGTTAGAGCACCCCCACGACGTAACACGCCGCGAGGCTACATCGTATGCACCGATCGCCCCATTAGCTGGGCCGACCGCCCACATGGCCCCCTCCTCCCGCGGGCCCGCTTTTGTCCCACACGGTCCCTTGCACGCTTAGTTACGAAAAATCACTTTCCGCATTTTTGTTTTAGTACCGTAAAACCCACCTCTCGTCCCCGAAAAATCCCCGACCCATATATAATCAAGGATAGACCCTCCTTTTTCTCATCTCCAAAACCGTAGCCATGGTTTTCAAACAGCTTGTCCCCTTCAATGAAAAAGCCAAGCAAGTTGTTCCTTCCATCATACCAAAGCCGCCGCCATACCATAAAGGATCATACCCCGCTCCATATAAATTCCACCTCGTCGCCCTCCTACGCCACCGCCACAAGGACGCAAAGCAAATCATGTACGCATTTTCCCATAGATCGCCGCCGCCGAAGCCGACTACTAAAGAAGCCATCCATGTTCCTAGCTACATGGATGTTCAAGAACCAAAGAAGGGCTTAGCATCTACACGTGTTCGCACGCGGACGCCAACAAAGAACACGAGGGAGCACAGTACACTACAAAGACCTCCACGCCGTACTACCATCAACTGAGTCCGTGCAAGGAATCTCGTGATCAAGAGAATTCCCTCGCTATCGGCAGGCCAACCAACGATGCCCTTAAGAAGACCAGAAAACCCGTAGCCGACCGCCTAGATGTTGCAGCCTTGCAAAAGAACATGCAAGAGATTCACCGCTACATAGTACCTCACTAATTCGGCCCCTCCGTCTTTTTAGAGAATGAAGGAAAGAAGAAGTGTAAAAACCAGAAGAGGATACTAGTCAAGAACCCAAAGAAGGGCAAGGGCCCCTATGTAAGCATCACGCTTAGAGAGCACACGAAGTCTTAGCTGCCCCAAAGTTTATTCATTAAAAGTTTGTTTTAAGATAATATTAGTTTGCTTTTTTAAAATTTTAGGAAGTTTGGAATTATGTAATAAAAGTGCTTTTGTTTATCAATGAAACAATCCACAAGTTGAGTCAAATATTTTTCTATATTTTTCTGGATATGTTTTCGTCTCCACCATGTTTTGTATGCAAGATAATAAAGAACAAGTGTGGGGAGATCTTCGACGACCAAACGGAAATTTTTTCGCGACGAAATCGCAGAAATTCGAATAAAGACGGAACCATCAACCAACGACGGCCGCGGCTCCCGACACGTGTTCGGCTGGGGCCGATCGTCAATAATGGAACCGACGCCCACCGACCGGGTCCACTAAGGCCCGCCACCCACCACTCGGTTCGCCATTCCTAAAAACTTTTAAATTTTCGCACTTATTTTCCGCTCAATTAAAATAAATCTTTTCTCAAGTATGGTGCATTTTCCTCGCTATGAAAAATATATCCCAACAAAAATTTTGCATGATTAAAATTCTACTTTATCCTGCCACTTTGTGGGATGCTTTAATTGTTTAAAAACATGAGAAAGAATAAAGTTAGAATAAGATCTTCTTTCTTTATCTTGTCTTTGGAGAGTATTTATTTCAAAATATTAAAATCATTAGTTATACTTCTCCTTTGTGATAAATGAATTATCCCCAGAGAGCCGTGAGTAATCATTAAAAATATATATCTAATTAATTGTTGCTTTCTTTGTAAGTTGAGCTCCTTGGCCAAAACCACGACCCATGTTGAAGTTTGTTTAAAGCTAAGATCAAGATCACGTACACCGCTTTCACTAAAAGTATCCATGCTCTAAAAAGTTTTAATCTCTATCTCCCCATAATTTTAATTGTTGAAAAGGCAAATACCTATATAAAAAAAAAAAGAAGCCAAAATGTTGAAAAAAATTCTAAGAGTGGAGAAAAAAGTAAGAGAGAGGAGAAAATAAGCAAGTGCTCTAATGGGTCAAGAACCCCCCTCTAAGAAAAAGAAAAAAAGGCAAAAATAAAGAGAAGAATAATGGACAAGTGTCCGAGAGGGGTGAGTAGAACCCACCTCCACTAAATAGCCGGTTACCTCGTTTGAAAATAAATGCTAAAAAAAGATAGAAGATTTTCAACTAGAAAGAGCAAAGGTAATAATAATCTTGATTCACATGCACATCTTGATCTATGACTTATGACATCTATCACCATGGATCCACAAAGACTGACTCAAAGAATAAATACAAGGTAAGTGTGCTACATGTTCTTAAGCTCCATTCATATAATAAATGCTAATGTGAGGATATAATATATACTTTGAGAGACTTAAGAGTATCACAAAAAGGAGTAAGTATGACTTCATGTTTTCTTTTTTCAAAAACTTATGCAAAATCTCTCTCCATAGACTTGAGTCAAGAAATAAAGGTGATCCGCTTCTAAACCGCTTCATGCTCGTAGATCCCAAAGTGCGGTATAACCATGGAAGTGTAATCATGATCCATGCTTAGACCATCCTTTTATCGAGGACGATAAAAGCTATATGGGGAGTTTATTGACACATATTAACGTATACTTTAAATTGTCAATTAAACATGGAAAAGGACTAAAATATAATTAGACAACCTTATTAGGGTTTATACTAATGATTTCCGAGTTTTTGGTAAAGTTGTGATTTGCGTGACTTAACGTAAAAACGGTAGAAATCGTGAACGCAATCCAACTCTCGGGCAAGACTAGAAGGCTCTGGAATACACCGACGCGGAACGAACTCTGCGCACCAAAAACATCATCTAGAAGACTCCGTGCCACGACGCACTCCATCGTGACCCGCAGGGGATCACCGGGCCGATCGTCGCTCAATAATGGGGCCGATCGCTTTTGGCCGCCAAGCAGCCCCTCGCCTCGAACCTTCATCCACCGCTTCTAAGACGCAATCAAAAACCGGGTTGTTTAACGCCGGGCTTGATCCGAGGGCGCCTGGTAGAAGCTACGGGATGGATCAAGATCAAACACCGGATTAGTACTCGCATCGCCGGCACGTAAGCGACGTAAAAAGCACCCATATATATAGACCCCTGATGACCCTCCTCCTTCGTATCATCAACTTAAGAAGCTTCTCGGGCCAATCTTCAATCCAATCGATCATCTCCACTGATGCAACAAGAGATAGAAGCTCTAGATTAGAATTAGATTGAGAGTTAGTTTGTAAGTTGAGAGAATTAGAGTGCGTTGGAGGCGAGTAGAAGGAAGGCCCGAGCCGCTCTGCGCCCATCTTCTTCTCTCCTCCTCGAGTTGGCGCCTCTCCATCATCATCTCCCTCGAGCCGATGCCATTGGAGCACTCACTCGAGATCTGTGGGATTGTTCTGAATTCCATCTCTGAGTAAGTGATATTGTTTCTATATTCTTAAGGTTCGTATTTCTTTTTGATAAGATTACTTTGATTCCCTCGCCGCTTCTTGAATTCAAAAGTTGTGCTAGATTAATGTAAAGCTGGTGCTTTTAGATTGACTCAGCTTATTACGTAATACCTTCTATGCTCGGGTGAAACACTCAAATCGTGTAAGGCCGCTCGTAGTGGTGACAAAGACTATTGAGTCCTTTTGTATGCCTCGGGCTTCCCCGCTTATAGAAATCATAGGAGACCCTCAAGCTAGTTAGCTGAGAACCCCTTTTTATTAAGAGTTTCTTCATGACAACCCCTCTTAAGAATAATAATGTGCAAAATGATTTTATCTTTTGAAGTGAGAACAAGACCTTCCTACTAGAACTCTTACCTTTATTATCTATCTAGTTTTAATAAATCACTTAGAGATCGGGTGAGAGTAAATCTCAAGAACCCTTTCTCTACGCTTTTCCTCAGGATTCGAGTATTTAAAAACCCATTACCCTCGTGAAGTGCTCACCTAAGTATCCGCAGGCTCATGATTATCCATCATAATATTCCTCGTAGGGCTTAGCACAAATACCAACAGAGTGTCTAGACTAGGAGGTTACTCTTGTAGATTGCACCCAATCCTACTGGATAGTTGTGGTAGCCCTAGGTGGTGACACACTCTAACGCTCACTGATTCCACCACGCTCTGATTGGTGTTGTAGACCGAGGTCGGAGCTTCCCTAGCCCCCTTCTCCTCATCCCTTTCCGCTGCTAGTGCTCCGCATGTCCTCGGTGTTCTTTTATGATCGCTATACCTTTTCATGCTCTTAGTGCTACTCAAGAACCAAAAGTACTAGAGAAGTATTCGTGAACCTAGATCTCTCCCTGTCCTCTCAATCTAGCTATCTATTCTATATTATAATATTCTCCTCGTTAAGTGCTATTAATTATCATTCATATCATATACTACATTATTTTACCTCACTTTTAGTTTAGTTGGTATATTAAGTTAGTAGATACATGATTTTGATTTATCATAGTCTTTCTACCCCTTTGCTTCCCTATGGGAAAATATAAATAACTATACTGAATACTCCTCGCAAAAAGGCTACAATGGTATATATATTCTCGCGTGCTATGAACCTCTTTATATTCTTTTTGCACTTAATAAAATACCAACAATGGGGCGTGGATGTATGTTTTACTCTAATGTATATTTATGTAGCATGATGGTCAACA